>JASCZW010001821.1:51444-447686 GCA_034211315.2 Aedes japonicus | reverse complement strand
GCGGTTGCCGCCGCAGACATACGCCCGTGGAAGGGTCCACTCGGGACCCAGGTGGCAACCATGAGAATAGCGGCAGTCGACATGGACAAGCGTTGAAAGTGGCAAAGGTGAAGGTGGGGCGGTCAATATGCCCACATAGTCTACACCAGCCGCCGAAGGCATGCTTCAGATGCGTAGAAAGCGGGCACATGTCCTGGGAGTGCAAAGGCCCAGATAGGAGCAACATGGGCAGAAGGTGTGGCTGCACAAGCCACAAGGCGCAGGATTGCAAAGGTCCCCACAAATGCTTGATGTGCGCCGGGAAACCACGTCAGCTACGTCATGGGGGGGGGGACAAGTGCCCGGCCACTAATGGCATTCCAACGAGCCAATCGTAATGCAGGTAACCCAACTAAACCTAAACTAATATGAGGCCGCCCAGCAGCTGCTGTGTCAGACAGTTCGTGAGTCGGCATCGGATATCGCCATAATTTCCGAGTGGGTTTCGGCGGGTCCAATATGGCGGCATTATGGACGACGGGCAAGTACCCGGTTCAGGAGGTTGTGTCTACAACAAACGAAGGCTTTGCGGTTGTAAAAGTGAATGGAGTGTTCTTTTGCAGCTGCTACGCACACCGTTAAGATGGTCGATTGAACAGTTTTCTAACATGCTCGATCGTATGACGACTGAGCTAACTGGCCTAATCCCGTTGGTAATGGCGGGGACTTCAACGCTTGGGCTCTCGAGTGGAGGAGCCGCCTTACCAGTTCAGGGATCAGATTCAGGCTCAATGTAGACCTAGCCAACGTGGGTACCAAGAATACCTACCATAGAAACGGAGCAAAATCGATCATCGATATAACATTCAGCAGTCCTGGGCTGCTTAGCAATTGGAGGGTGGTGATAGCTACACCCATAGCGACCACTTGGCGGTTCGTTATTGTATCGTCCACAATACAAGGCAGCGTACGGAAGGAGGAGCATCCACTCCATTCGCCCACAGAAGGAGGACGTCCTACTTTGATGTAGAGACTTTTAAAGAGGCGCTTGAGAGGGAACGAAACTTACGCGAAACCCAGGAACCTTGCGGCGAACGACTCGTTATGACACTAGCGAGCCTGCTTTGAGGACCTGTGTCAAAAAACCAATACAAATCCGTGGTGTGATGCCTATCGGATAGCAATGGGCAAAACCAGACGAACCGAGCGTTCACCAGAGCTGCTGCAGGTGATCGTTGAGAGACTCTTTCCAAACCACGACCCGAGTCCATGCCCCCCAGCCGCCGTAGATTTGTCTCATGACCAGCGTTCCAGTATCCCAGACCTTAACGCTGTAATAGCGACGGAAAGGTGGGCGGCTCAGCCAAACACCCGTGACCACGTGGGCATTGACAACGGCACAACGGGGGCCAGCGACGAGGCGACGGTGACCAATGAGGAACTAATTGCAATAACAAAGTCGCTAAAAGTGAACAAAGCGTCAGGACCGGATGGTATTCCAAACCTGGACATCGGCTATCTTGCTGGATCCCGAAATGTTCAGGGTAGTGATGCAAAGGTGTCTGAACGAGGGCGTCTTTCCGGACGCCTGGAAAATTCAGACCCTAGTGTTGCTACCAAAAACAGGGAAGCCACCAGTGGATTCATCGGCATATAGACCTATGTTTCTGTTGGATATAGCGGGTAACCTAGCAGCACACATGTTGCAGAATAAATGCAGAATAAAAGAATAAATTACTCGTATGTAACCCAATTAAGTCAACACCAAGTTACTGTGTCCAACCAACCAACTGTGTCAGTATTGTCTTGCTAGGGAAGGTGCTTGTGAGGGTAATCCTCAACAGACTAACAAAATACACAGACGGTATAGGTTACAGTTACCATTACAGTTACCACCGTGACCTCAGTTTATGGTGATTTAGCTCCAATTTCCTGGAACTCATCCATCTCTCCACCACATATCTCCAGGGTGATGTCGTCCGCGAACCCGGCTATCTCCACTCCGTTTGGAAACTCAGGATCGAACCTTGTGGGACGTCTCCGGTGATCTGAACACGTTTCTGACCTGCCTCTGTATTGTATACCAGTACGCGATTCTGGAAGTAACTTCCAAGAATCTTGTACACGTACCCAGGAACCTGAAGGCGTTGGAGCGAGTCGGCGATAGCCACCCAACTGGCACTATTGAATGCATTTCTCACGTCAAGAGTGATCACTACACAGTATCGTACTCCTCGCCTCTTGCGCTGGATTGCCACCTCAGCCGTCTTGGAGATGGACAGGATGGCATCCACCGTCGACTTCCCTTTACGGAAGCCAAACTGATTATTAGACGGTCTTACACCCTCCGTGTATGTTGGCAGTCTGTTGAGGATTACCCTCTCGAGCACCTTACCCGCTGGATCCAACCGACATATAGGTATATATGCCGATGGATCTTCTGGTGGCTGCCCTGTCTTTGGTAGCAACAAAGCCTTACGTGCCTAAGAGTGGTTAGTGCATACCGAACGGTATCACGCGACACGGTCTGCTTCCTAGCGGGGATGAGGCCAATAGGCATTGTCATATAAGAGGATTCAGAGTGCTTGGAACAACGTTGAACAAGAGGTATTGGAAAGACCACTTGAGCAGCATCTATGGTTAAATGGCAAAGGAAATGGAGCAATTCCACCATAAGTCAGTGGACCCACCGACTAATCCCGGAATTAACTGACTGGGTTGGTAAGCGATACGGGGAACTTCCACTTAACGCAGATTTTATCAGGCCACGGCTGTTTTGCACACTCAGATTATTTTACAGAAATCTGTAAAGTTTTACCGAATTCTCAACAAGCATGTTTTATCTGATATCTGTAAAATTTCACCCGAAATCCGTAAAATCGGATTACCGAACGTTCAGCTGTTGAGAATTCGGTAAAACTTTACAGATTTCTGTAAAACAATCTAAGAGTGTAGACAATATCTGCACAAATATGGGCAGTTCTCTGCATGCACCGAGTGCGCGGGAGTTGAGGAAACCGCGGAACATGTATTCTTCGCATGTCCGCACTTCGACGGCGCGAGATCTGGCATGATAACCGTAAGCGGTCACGACACGACCGGGACATCTTGAACGCGGTATGTATAGCAGCCCCCCAGATTGTACTCGTTCTCCAAAAAACAAGGGCGAAACGGCCAACGGTAGGTCACCACCTAACTACTAAAGCCCTAAGTAGTTAGACATAGTAGGCTAAAAATACACATACCCACGCAAAGACATTTATCCCTTTCATCGGTTTGATTCGAATGTTATATGCCACTTGGACCAACCACGATTCGAAAGTAGGATCTTAAACCCTCCCTTTAAAAGCAAAAGGTTAAAAACCAAGAAATTTCGTTTCACAGCATGTTGTTCATATATGCGCGAAATTTTAATTTATGTAGAATTCGACTAAAAGGTAACTAAACCGAACTGAAATATCCCACTATTCTCTGCCAAATCTAGCATTCTCTTTATGTGTAATAGATAACGCAGAAAATTCAATGTTACTTGTTATCTGTGCATAGGTGAAAATGCCAGGTAGATATTAAGTATAATTTTTGTATCTGACTCAGGATAAGTTAGGCAAAAATTTGAGCTGTAGGTACAAGCGATTTGAAAATGGTATGTATACTGCAGGTGGCGAAGGTTTTCTTCAGAAAGAAACATTAAATTCTCTGCGTTATTTAATGCACATAAAGGCAAAGCTAGGTCTGACAGGGGATATTTCATGTAAATTTAAGCTAGATAACGCCTGAATCTAGTCTGCTTCATGAAAGATTGCAAACATTGTTGCATGGCGCATGAAAGATTGCAAGCAATTTTGTTGTTTACGCCTCCTTCGGCTTGCAATTGAACGAAGAGAATTTTGACGCGCCTGTTAAAATTGAGGATTTCAGTATGTGCGACACAGCTGCGCATTGTAGACGAAATACACATTGGGTAGGGAACGACTTAATCGGGGTGACTGTTTTCATCAGTTGTTAGGAAACAGGACTAAAACTCCTTCATTTTACACACTATTTCACATTTAACGATTCGAACATAACTTTATCGGGTTAACGATTCCATATATAAATCATGATAGATTATCAATTGATTACTGTCATTAAGAAGATTAAAAATACATCAACTAGAAAACTATCAGTTTCCTACCCGTTTGAAGAAGTTCAGTTAAATTTTGCCTTTGCGTATTTTGCATTTGGACGCGCGTACCAGAGGGAATGTTTTAATCACCCCTTTTTCACATCTAGGTTTGTTCCCAGAATGTGATATTGAACTTTGAGTTAGAATTTATTTCATAACTCAATGAATCATTATTTATTTCATGTTTCTTCCATTAGTTTGGGGTTTTTCATGGTTATGGCTATGGCATCACTGTTTCTTTTGAAAGAGCCTACTCTGATATGAAACGCATATCGAATTTCATGAAAATTGCCTTTTGAAACTGTATGAGCCCACTGTGTTTTGATTCCATACAACCCTTCTAAAATATTAATCCCGTTATCTCCGAGCTGATATACTTCCTTCGAAACGCGGAGAGTAAAACATGAAAGCAAATTAACTACTGGAATCCATAAATAAGGTTAATTCTAATGCATATATCATAAACGTCCGGCTTGGACAGGTAAGTTCATTGCTCCCAGTGGTTGATCCGCTTCGAATATGTATTGCGTAGGAATTTATACGTGTATCTTGAGGAGTATTTGTACTGCGGGCGTACCATTAGATGAATAGCATTGGTTTCTTTTTTCATAACCTCAAATTTATTATAGGTATTTATTATAGGAAAAGTTCAATAGAATTCAATAAAAAATATAAAAAATACACATACTTAAGCAATACTTAGTATAACCACTGCATGTGAGTTTCAAGGCACTAACAAATGAATTTCATAAGGTTATATAATGAAGCTTATATGGTTGCCGTAAGCAAACCTTTAGAAGTGGATGAGACAATAATCATAGGATTTCATAAGGTAATGTTATGGAATTCAAACCATTTCCTTGTCGAAACTTTGCATAAGGTTATTTAATGAACATTAAATGGTTTTTCGCACAAGGGTATGTTTCCTCTCTTCTTTGTTCACTATGGCTATATGATACCTGTATTGTATTATCGTTTCAGTTGAAACCCAAATTTATCCACTAGTGACAATGGATTTTACTGATTTGACTGCACTACTTCCAACATTAGGTATAACGTACAGAACGAGAGTAAAATCGATTGTCGCTAATTGATAAATTCGATTTTCAACTGAAATTATAATAACGCGAAGCCTGCTACATTTGCTGGTTTTCAAACAGGCATAATTAATCATCAATTAAAAGAGAGATTTGAGCAATAAAAAATGAAAAAGTGCCATTGAATTATTAAGGCCTGTGCCAACAAATAATGTGTGATCAGCATTAAAAAATTAGGAATGAGCAATAAAAGATGAGAAAAGATCTTCGGATAATCTAATTGTGACCGGTAAATCTGTCAAATAAAGCAACAGCTATTAGTATATGTGCAATTAAATATAGCAGTATTTCGCCAAATTATGTAATTTGAGCTACTAAACTATTCGCATATGTCTTTTAATTTTGTTAGATTTTCCCATAAAAACAGTAAAATGAGCAATGGATATTTATTTATCCATTGCTCATTTTACTTGTTTTTATGGGAAAATCCAACAAAATTAAAAGACATATGCGAATAGTTTAGTGCTCAAATTACATAATTTGGCGGAAATACTGCCATATTTAATTGCACATATACTAATAGCTGTTGCTTTATTTGATAGATTTACCGGTCACAATTAGATTGTCCGAAGATCTTTTCTCATCTTTTATTGCTCATTCCTAATTTTTTAATGCTGATCACACATTATTTGTTGGCATAGACTCTCAATAATTTAGTTGGCACTTTTCATTTTTGGTGCTTTCTGAATTACTAAGTGCAGGTAAATATTTTAGCCGTTTTCAAACGAAGTATCGCGTATGTCTTCACAGTCGCTCTGTATAACGTTTCCGTGAGAGAAAATGAAATAAGAAATACACATATCTTCGCCAATCTAAAGACCAATGACAAACTAAAAGCTTAGTTGTGTACGTCTGTGTCAGAACCTGCGAGTAGGCGAGTTTGTAATCATAGCAATCGACATGTTATGGTTGATTGTTATCGAGAGCGGATCGGGAAAACGCAGGAGCGGATTGAGGAAATTGAAGTTAGTAGCATATCGTGGGCTGGCCTATTTCATTTTGCCATCTCACACATGCACGGAATAGCACTCATACAATATTGTTATTATTTGTACGTTTTTTGGAGCTGAAAAAAACATTTTCATGATCGCAAAGCAATCCTCATCCTTAAAATAAGTCCTTGCAATTGGGAACTTTATTCCATCGATACGAAATATTCGGAGTCCAATGATCGTTTCTAAAGGTAAGTTTCGATAGATAAGAAGTAAGCAGATGGATTGACGTCCGAAAATTGGCAGTTCTAATTATAGATAACATACAGCTGCATCAATTATCGCAGGTGATGCATTATCTGTTTAAAACCCGACCCCAGCCTATCTGTCAAGATAAGCAATAAAGGTAGTTTAAATTGAATGGAAATTACTAATCCTTCTTCCCGTTTTCTAGTTTATTTTCGTTTATCTGCATAAAATACGTATTACCACAGTTTTGCCAAATAAACTATTTTCAAACTTCAAACGCTTGCACTCTAGCAACGGTTTTGTTTCCATCTAATTCCAGTTAATAACCACCGTTAAAATTGTTAATTGAAAAGTTACCAATCCATTTAACAGTTGACCGTACTTCTTGCCAATTACTTAATTCCAATAAATGAATCCATTAGTGATGGGCTGATATGATTATCCCTCAAGCGCTTCGAACCATGCTAGCACATCTCTCACCAGCATCCACAATGTTCAATTTAACCTCGTCTTAATTGGCGGTCAACTGGGTAGATTGTCATCCACCTCTCGACGACAATGAATTCCCATTAAACGACAATGTATTGCTGCCGTTGACTGAGAAATCCTAGCACCTGCTTGATGGGCTGAAATAGTTTTCACCTCAAAATTAATTGAGAGTTCAACGCTCCAACGCCATTCCCAGCCCACGGTAGGAATGTAATTTCAATTTCCCTAAAAGCTTCCCACGAACTGAATCAATAACTCAATACCAATGGTCAAACAACAAAAAGTTTATTCAAAGCTGAACACCCCAACCTAAGTTACACAATCAAACGAAAACTTTATCAGTATTCGAACTTTCGCTCATTAACCCCATTCGGTGCCATCTATTTGATGCTGCTAGAAAACCTTCTAATCGTCCGAAGCATGCTCTCCGCCTGACTGTTGGTCGAATCCCGCAACAAAGCAATCACCTCGGCAACGCCCCCCGGTGGTGCCCCGCTCGACCGTTTAGCCAGAATAGCTTGGATCGCCCCGGCGCAGGCACCCCGCTTACCTTCCCAGTACTCCGGGTTCGGATCCAATTTCTCAAGAGTATCGAATGCTTTGGCTGCCACCCAAAATTCACCCACCCGGTAGCTATCGTTCGCGATTAGCTGAAGCAGGGCAAACGCTTCCGGGGTGGAATCCTTGGTCAGAAAAATGTTCCATGCTTGGTCGGCATGGCCGGAGTGAACATGACACTTAGCCAGCACCATGGAATAGGTGTGATCTGTTTTGATTGTTATGTCGTGGATTTGCAGTAGTAGCTCTTCGGCTTCCTTGTAGTAGCCAGTGGCTGCCTTTGCCTGAGCGTAGTTGTAATTGAATACGTCGTCGTTAACGAAGTAGCTGCGAATTGAGTTGAGATACACGAGAACTTCCTCAAATTGCCCATACAGGAAGAAGGCCGATGCCATGCTTTGACGACCCGGTATTGTGTCGCATTCGGAAGCTGATCCTCCCACCAGGTGGAGACATTGTTGGGCGTTTTTCAGATGTTCTTTGGAGCCAGTTTCCTGACCTAAAGCGGCATGTACTACACCTTTGAGAATGTACTCTTGCGGTACCGAAGGCTGAACTTCTTTCATCAGTTGGTGTGCTTCCTGTATCTCTCCCCGGCGAAGATGGTGAATTGCCAAATTCAGCCGAGCTTCGGGTACGATATCGATCAACTGTGGAAGCACTTGCAGGAGCACCTTCACCATTCTTGAAAACCACTAGGTTGTGTTTGATCAAATCAGCTCCAAATGTCCCGTTGTCCACAATATTCTTGATTTCCTGCTCAGCTGCACGTCCATTGAACAGACGGAAGCGATTACATGCCTTCAAATTGATTGCAATCGTACTGTCCGGATGTTGATTCAGATACAAGTCCAACACCTCCTGTGAAATGTCGTAGTAATCCAACTTGTAGTAACAGATGGCAATGTACACATTCAACGCCAGCAAGTCTTTGTTGTCCAGCAGAACTCGTTTGTAAATATCTATCGCTTCCTGATAGTGGGACCGCAGATAATGCATCCCGGCCAGACTCAGCTGATCCTCAACGACATCTCTCAGTGATCCGTGCAGCTCCATCAACCGGTCCTCCTCGCTCAACTTGTGAGCCAAATGGAACAGCAAGCGAATTTTCAATGGATTTTCCGGAAGTTCCTCCACCAACTTCTGCGCTTCTTCGTACATCCCAAGGTAGAACATGCAGACACAAATGTTCAACGCCACATCCTTCTGCGACCGATCGTCCGAGTAGATTTTCTCGTACTGATCCAGCGCATCTTTGTAGTCGCCGATGTGAAAGTTGCAGAATGCAACCCACAGCTCCTTCAGCAAATCCGAAACCTCGTCGTAATCTTTCGAGCACTAGAAAAGGCATTTTCCGATTAGAATCAAGCATCACTTCCACGAAGTGAAAATGAAAATGGTCACCTGCAGTACAGTTTTCGCACCCACATAGTCCCTTCTCAGGAGGAACTCTTCGAACGTTGGAATCACAGCCGTCTTTCCACTGCTTGAACCGGCCGAGTTGCGACTCCCTTTGGCCGATTCGGATTTGGTGCGGGAAAGAATCTGGAATTCATACCTATCAGTTGGAGATTAATCGGATAATTTAATTTTCATTTTACTAACCATGATGAATTCGAGAAACTAACGATTTACGGTCGGTTGTTTGCTTCCACCCCGACAATGTTTGGCGCAGTGACGACACCTGGCAACCGACGGGTGACGCGCGCTTTGCGCGGTCATGCGAAACGAGTAAGAAGGGTGGAATGGATCAATTCCACTAGCTCCAGCACCTACATTGCACACTGGGCCAGAATGAAAAATTAGCAGGAATAAATTATTTTCACTATGAAGATGATACTTTAGAACTAAACTGTCTTCGGAAAAGTTGCAGCTTTAATTAGGGCTTTCAGTTCCAGTTTCAGTTAGGGTTGTCCTCGAATATCTATATAATAAAAATGAGTTGGGGTTTCTTTGTCACGATTTAACTCGCGAGCGGAAGAACCGTTTGGCATGAAAATTTGTACGCAGGAGTTTTTGAGGCCGGGGAACGTTTGTAAGATAGTAAGAGACCCCTCCCTCCTCTGAAAGGGGGGGCTCCCATACAAATGAAACACATTTTTCTGCATAACTCGAGAACTGAACAAGCAAAGGAACCCAAATGTAGCATGCGGAAGTTTTTGGAGGCAAAAAATGTTTCTATGGTAGTTTGAGGCCCCTCCCCTCTCTAGAAAGAGAGGCTCCCATACAAATAAAATAGAAGTTTCTGCATATATCATGAACTAATCAAGCAAATGGAACCAAATTTGGCATGTGGGGTTTTCTGGTGGCGAAAAATGTTTGGATGGTAGTTTGAGACCCCTCCACTCTCCTAGAAGGGGTGCTGTCATACAAAAGAAACTAAAATTTCTTCATTACTCTAGATCTAATAAAGCAAATGGAACCAAATTTGGCTTGCGGGGATTTGAAAGGCAATAAATGTTTCTATGGTAGTTCGAGACCTCTCCTCCCTCTGTGGTAGGGTAGGGGGGGCCCATACAAATGAAACACAAGTTTCTGCAAAACTCTAAAACTAATCAAGTAAATGGAACCAAATTTGACAGGTATAGGTTTTTGAAGGCAAGAAATGTTTCATAAAGTAACTCAAGATCCCTCCGCCCTCTGTAAGAGGGGGCTCTCATACTGATGAAACACAAATTTGTGCATAACTCGAGAACTAATCAAGCAAATGAAACCAAATTTGGCATGTTGAGGTTTTTGGAGGCAAAAAATGTTTCTATGGCACTTCACCCCCCTCCCCACTTCAAATGGGGGGGGACTCCCATACAAATAAAACGCAAATTTCTGCATAACTCGAGAACTAATCAACTGAATGAAACCTTTTTAGCATATGGAGATTTTGGAGGCTATATTTCTATATACATAAAAATGAATTTCTGTCTGTCTACCTGTCTGTCAGACCCTTATAGACTCGAGAAGTTCTGAAACGACCAACGTGAAAATTTATATGAAGGGGTTTTTGTGGCTGGGGAAGGTTCTTATGATTGTTTGAGACCCCTACTCTCTCAGGAAGGGGCGCTCTCATACAAATGAGACACACATTTCTTCATGACTCCGAGAACTATCGAAGCAAATCGAATCAAATAATTTGACATGTGGAGGGTTTTGAAGGCAAGAATGTTTCTATGGTAGTTCAAGACCCCTACCCTTTCTGAAGGGGGGGGGGGAGAGCTTCAAACAAATTAAACTCAAATTTTTATTATAATCAGATGAGCTACAGTGCGATGGTTCGAGAACTAATCAAGCAAATGGAACCAAATTTGGAATGTGGGGGGTTTTGCGGGCATTGATTGTATGGTGGTTTGAGAAACCACCCCCCTCTGGAAGGGAGGGCTCCCATACAACAGCTTACATAAACACAAAACGTGTGTTTCTTGGATAAGAAGCATGTTTTGATAGAAGGTTGAACCCCTGCTTAGTCAAGAAAAAAAAAACTCATTTCGAAAAAAGAACCATAAACGTGCCAGTTCTATTGAATTTTCCTTCATTTAGTTGCAAGCGTAGGGGGGGAAAGAGGGCTCCGATACAATGGTTCAAAGCCCCTCGTTCCTCTAAAAAGGGGGGCTCTCATACAAATGAAACAAATTTCAACCAAACATGAGAACTATACCTACTGCTTTGCAAATTTATATGCAGGGGTTTTTGGGGGGAAAGGATCTTATTATAGTTCGACACCCCTCCCGCCTTTAGAAAGGGGGGCTCCTATGCAAATGGAAAACTATTTTCTGCATAACTCAAGAACTAATCAAGTAAATGGAACCAAAATTGGTATTGATGAGTTTTTGAAGGCAAGAAATGTTTTTGTGGTAATTTAAGACCCCTCCTCACTCTAAATAGGGGGGCAACCATACATACGAAACACAAATTTAAACCAAACTTGAGAACTATCCCTACCGCTATGCAAATTTGTATGCAGGGGTTTTTGGGTCCGGGAAAGCATCTTATTATAGTTCGGCACCCCTCCCACCCTTAGAAAAGGGGGCTCTCATGCAAATGAAAAACTAATTTCTGCATAACTCAAGAACCAATCAAACAAATGGAACCAAATATGGCATGTGGAGGTTTTGTAGGCAAGAAATGTTTCTACGGTGGTTTGAGACCCCAAGCAAAAGAAACCAAATTTATCATGTGTGAGGTTTTAAAGGCAAGAAAGGTTTCTATGATGGTTTCAGATTCCTCTTCGCCTTGAAAGGGAGGGCTCCAATACAAATGAAATACAATATTCTGTATAACTCGAGAACTAATCAAGCAAATTGAACCAAATCTGGCATGTGGAGGTTTTTGTAGATGAATACTGTTTCAATGCTAATTTGAGATCCCTCCCTTTTCTGAAGGGGGGGGGGGCTCCCATACAAATGAAACACAAATTTATGCATAACTCGAGAACTAATCAAGAAAATGGAACCAAATTTGGCATATGGAGGTTTTTGAAGGAGAGAAATGTTTTTATGGTCATTGAGACTCTTCCGCCTTCTGAAGGGAGGGGGGGGGCTCTCAAACAACAAATAAAGCAAATGGAATCAAATTTGGCATGAAGGTCAGACATATTTCTATGGTAGTTTGAGACCCCTTTGCCCTCTGAAAGGGGGGGGGGGGGGCTCTCATACAAACGAAACGCAAATTTCTGCATAACTTGAGAACTATTCAAGTAAATGAAACCACATTTGGCATGTGAGGGTTATTGGAAACAGGATTTTTATTTATATTAAAATGGATTTCTGTCTGACTATCTGTCTGACCGATCGGAGTGAAAATATGAATGCAGGTATTTTTGGGGCTGGGAAAGGTTCTTATGATTATTTAAGACCGCTTCCCTCTTCCGGCTCGCATACAAATGAAACACAAATTTCCGCATAGCTTGAGAACTAATCAAGCAAATGGAATCAAAAATGGTATGCGGGGTTTTTTGAATGCAAAAAATGTTTCTATGGTGAATTTAAATACAAATTTCAACCAATCCTGAGAATTATCCAGGTAACTAAGCCACAAACTGTGTATTGTCTGGGTGAGAAGAATATTCTGATAGAAGTTTGAACTCCTTATTACTCAAAAAAAAAGCGTCAGTTCTATGTAATGTTCATTCATTTAGTTGCAGGCGTAGCAACGCTCGCACCGGGATCAGCTAGTATTGAAATAAAAATTCTATCTTTCACATTTCTTGACATAACGCAACACAATGCTCAACAATAGATCATTGCACGAAATCTATTAACCCCACTTTTTTGACAGTTCAGGGAGCTTGTTGACAAGGTGTTAGAATTTTAACCGCTCAAACAACATTTTTCATTGCTTTTTTCGGATTCAGGAAATGATGTAAAAATAAGCACTAGTGTCTGTTTCCGACAAGTTTACTTCAATCGTAATATATTCTGAGCAAATTCAAACCGATCTCACCGAAAATATTCCAAGTCCACGTAAACAAGCTCCCTGAACTGTCAAAACTGCATTGATGATGTCTTCGTGCAATGATCTATCTTGTTTTTAATTGAATTTAAAGCAACCATAGTGCAAAAACCATAGTCGTAGGTCTTTTGTGTTATTAGTTATGATCGTTTTTACGCTTTAGAGTAGGGTGGCCCTGAAAAAAATAGTATTTTTCGCCTAACTTTTTTAATTTCAAGTTTTATGAAAACGGTGTGTTGAACAAATTTTTAGAACTTGTTTAAATACACACTTTGATGAAGAAAAAAACGTAATTTCATACATCCGTTCAAAAGATATCGCGATTTTAGTCCAAAAATTACGATTTTTTCAAACTACATTTTTTTTAAAGTGGGAAAAACGGGGATACAAATACTATTGAATATGAATGGTAAAGGTAACAGGTCTCTTTTATTTAAAGTACTCAGGCGAATTTAAAAGAATTTTGGGTTAAATGGTACTATGAATGTATGTCCTTTTAAAATAAAATTCTTGTATTTTTTCGTAAATGTTGATGGCAACGACGAATAAATCACCATATTTCAATAAAAAAAAACTCATAATTGCATTGTGTTCAGTTTAAATCGACGAATTTGCTGATAAAAATTCCGTTTGCCAAGGGTAAAAATATGGAAAGATTATTAAAATACCTATCATGAACGATAATTTGAGGGACGAGGAAGAAAATATTGAGGACGAAATTATTTTGACCATGAAAATATAGTTTTAGCAACACACTGTCTTTGAGAAAGTGTATGGCTTTAGAAGCTTCATTTTGATAAAAAAAAATTAACCAAAGTGGTCTTCGAATATATAGAGATTTTAGAGATATGTATTTCGTGATCTATCAGTAATATATCATGTTTGTCAATAAAAGATAATCGATGCTGTTGCTTACAACGTTTATTTTCTACATATCAAGTTTATTTAATTATTTAAAAGTTATCACATTAAACCAGAGATTGAAATTCTCACTCAACTGGGTGAAAACCATGCTCTCTCTCAAGCAGGTTATCGATTTGTAGCGAACCCTTCACATTTTCATCTCCCCTTTTTCGCCGATAATTCATTATCCTCTCTCTTGAATATTCGAAAATATCTCTCCAAAATTCAACGAACATAACGAGGAGCAAAACCAAAAATAAGACCAAGTCGGTGCACACTGGTACCGCCATGGACCATCCCCGGGTAGAGGTGAATTGCAAACCAATAACATAATAATAACATATCTTGCCATCTCAACTAGATTTGACATTTTTGACTTATTCAGGGATAACACTTAATTGCAATTTAACTACAAAATATGTTATCATTACTAGTATTATTGTTATTTAGGTATTTTATACATAAGTTGAAAAATCATTTAATAACAACTGAATGGTAAATTTTGCCATCATAACTAATTTGGTTTTCATTAAGTTATTTTGTTTCTTTTGCGCAATTTAAAGGGTGTCCACGATGAAATTGCCACACACAAAATTGATTCGCAAAATTCGAGTTTTCATCCGATTGCCATCAAATTTTCAGGGATTGACAAATAACTATTAAACTTCATTTTACCTAGAAATTAGAAGAAGAATTAGTATCTTCCATTTAATTCCAACTACCTTTGCTTATCTTCGACAGATACGCGTATTTCGTCTACAATGTGCAGACTTCTTCAGTGTCTCGTACTAATAACTCGACTGGCGACGAGTACGAGACACTGTACGAGAGTACGAGACACTGAAGAAGTCTGCACATTGTAGACGAAATACGCGTATCTTTCGAAGATAAGCAAAGGTAGTTGGAATTAAATGGAAGATACTAATTCTTCTTCTAATTTCTAGTTACAGGTATTCCACTAAACAGCTCAAACCCTCTAGGATTCATTTTACCATTTTACTCGTATTTTATTTACAGTCCATACGCAAATGCCCGCACCTTGGCCTTAACCCCGGCCATAAGATTCTGCACAACCTGTGAATCAACCGTTTTTCGCATGTAAACCCATACTTTCTTCAGTTCCTCGACTGTCTTCACTACCTTAGGTCGTTTAAGAAGGTGCTGCTTCATAATCGCCCAGTACTTCTCGATGGGTTGAACATTTTCGGCACGAAATTGACCTTATTGTCCGCATACCACTTCAGCACGTCCTTGGAGTAGTGGCATGAGGCCAAATCCGGCCAGAAGATTGTTGGGACGTTGTGGGCCTTCAGCCTTCTGGAGGCACTCTTTTATGTACACCTGTCCGTTCATCGTGTCCTGGGTCACGAAAGGTGCACTCCGCTTCCCGCACGTGCAGATGGCTTGCCAAACCAGGAATTTTTTGGCAAATTTGGACATCTTCTGAGTGCGGACATGCTCCGGAACGCTAAACTTATCCTTGGCCGTGAAAAACAGGTTTCCGGGGATCCGTTTGAAGTCGGCCTTCACATATGTTTCGTCGTCCATGATGCAGCATTCAACTTTCGTCAGCATGTTGAGGTACAACTTCCTGGCACGGGTTTTGGCGGACTTGTTCTGCTTCTCGTCGCGATTAGGGGCCTTTTGTACCTTGAACGTTCGAAGCCCAGCCTTAGTTTTGGCCTTCTGGACAAAACTTCGGCTTAGGTGCAGCTTCTTAGCCACATCCCGAACGGAGGCGTTCGGATTTCGGTTGAAGGCCCCAAGTACGCGGTTGTGATTTTTGGTGTTGTACGGAATACTTTTTCCTTCACTTCTGGGCTTCCGATCGGTGATCAACCGTTCCTCGAACCGCTTAATCACTCGCGACACCGTAGAATTCGCGATTCCCAACGTTTTAGCGATGGAACGATGCGAGAGATCCTTGTTCTCGTGATGAATGCGCAAGATTTTATCACGCACGAGCTGTTCTTTCGACTCCATTTCCGCGAGTTTTGATCACAGGACTTTAAAACTTGCAGGATGTAAATAATGCACTATGAACTATATCCACCCAAATTTTCATTAAATTCTACCCAACGGTTAAAAAGTTAGAGCAATTTCATAGTGTGGCAATTTCATCGTGGACACCCTTTATGAATTTATATGAAAGAAGTGATACACAAGGAAAGATATTTTAAACTATTGAATTAAATATTCTGCCAAAAAATGTAAATTCAAAAATAAATATATTGTATTACTTTCTCTTTTTATTTTAAGTCAATAAACAAACAGACATCAATCAACTTAAGTGCGAATCTTTCACTTTTATATATAATAAATTATTTTTTCAGGCAGTTTTATGTGCAAATTTATACATTACTAAATGGAGTCGTGAATTTTCATCATTTTATTGAAGAGCTCTTCACAGTGTAGCAGTTGATCAACAATGTTGTTAGTGCTGTCCTTATCACATAGAATTTCTTGAATATTGTAGAAATTTCCGTTAATATAGATTCATGAGTTATCATATTGGAATTCTTGGTATGATTTGTTTGTAAATGAGGAAGAGAACTTACCATTCACCAGTTATTCCTATTTGAAAACTAGAATTACCATTATTTTGATTTTTTAGCGTTAACGATTAAATTTACCATTATTTACACCTTCTAGAGAACAACTCATTGTGTTATTATTATATTATCCACACCTCGCTAATAACTCATTATGCAATTCTTCTTTTGTAAATATTTTGTTCTTAGTTTGTTCTTATAATGGCAAAATTTGTTATTTCTTAGAAATTCCCTCGAACTATTTCAGTTATTTTTTTTGTTGTTTTAACTCTTATCTCAAACAAACTAATGTAAAATTTTGCCATTCAGTTATTTTGCTTAGATGGTAAAATTTGTCATTCGTGTGCAATTCTCTTCTAACCGGGTCATTATAGAATTATAATGTCAGAAAAAAACAAGCATGAAGACGGGTGCATTTTTAGGTGTCAAAAAGAAAGTGAAAAATAATTATCGGCATCTAGGATTCACTGAAAAAGAAACGATTTATCAGCTACTCCGAAAATTATAAATCGCCGTTGCTTTTCTCGCGAAAGCTGCTGTGAGCGTATAATAGTCTCTCGCTTCTCACATTCTCATTTGATTCTCCAAGCGGGTGAAAATGGACGTTTCTCTTCTCAAGTAGGCGAAAATTTCGGTCTCTGTCATTAGACTGTTGATTGGTGCATGCCCTTTTTCTGGCAAATTGATTTCTCTTGTTTTGTCATTTTTTTTTTTGCCATAATTGAAATGACTGGTTCGAATGTGATCAGCAACCGCTTAAAAACATCCTCTAGATTGGCTTCTAGTCTCTTGCGCTTCCTCGCTTAGCATACCGATTGGCAAAATGGCATGTTCAATCACATCACCACCATGAACCAACAGTAGCACACTATGGCCATAATTAGTAGAAGTAACTTGATTTTGACATAGAAACTTGTTCTGTCCAGTTAGAATCCGGATTCACTTATTATGTTGCAGCGGCACGGAAAGGGA
This sequence comes from Aedes japonicus, assembly GCA_034211315.2. Classification (NCBI taxonomy): domain Eukaryota; kingdom Metazoa; phylum Arthropoda; class Insecta; order Diptera; family Culicidae; genus Aedes; species Aedes japonicus. Next base: position 430,348 of record JASCZW010001821.1, on the reverse strand, counting down.
CTGCTGCAAGAATTCTTTTACAGCGTGCCTAGGCGCCCACTTTCTGTGGTATAAATTTGACAGTGTTTCGTGCAGTGAGGCAAAAGTTAATCCAGATGAAAGCCGAGAAGAGAGAAAAAATCAGTCTTCGGAATTGGACATACAACACTGTGTTTGAAAAGAACATCAGGGATGTCCATATCCTCAGTGTAGTAAAGAGAGATTCTATTTTTTCCACACACTCTTCCTAACTCAACGAGAGCTCTTCTCTCTTGTTTATATTCACCCCCGTGTTTGCCTACGGGTAGCACAGGCGAGTAGAAAGAATTGTTTTTAATCACACAACACTCGTTCGCTCTAGAGTGAGAAGAATAGCTCTCAAATTCACTGCAGCGAATGCAGATAAACTCCCTGACGCGTGCGCCCCAGTGAGCTCGCAGGCGTGGGCTCTTCTGCTAATTTACAGAAGTGATTGCAAATTCGCTTAAACGCTACATAACAAAGGAAGAAATAAGAATGTTTCTTAGCGCTTCCTTTTTTCGGACATTTTCTACAACTCCGGCGACATTTTCGCTATCAACCGCACCAGCGAATCACAGAAAGAGCACTGGCGCGTCTTCGCACAAGTGTTCGCGGCAGTGATCGCAGGCGCGAGCACGTGGGCGAATACAGATGAGAGCACGCGTGAGCGGTCGGTTAAAAGAGAGAGCGATTCACTCACTCCAAGCCATCCCATCACAGACGCACACTTTAACTTTGTCTGTTTACCACCGAATACAAGAGCGCTTAGCTTTATCTGCGGTGAGTTATGGTTGTATCCTCTGTAAAGGTACAAATCTCACGCGCCGGCGTCACATTAGTGCGAAATGCCATCTCTGTTAGCAAGCTCAAGTAGCACACTACGGTCATAATTAGTTGTAGTAACTTGATTATGACTTAGCAAGTCATATTTATGTTATCTAAACCGAGTGGCAACAAGTGTGTTACTAGGGAGTCATATTTATGTTTTCTCAACCGAATAGCAACAACTGTGCTACTAGGGATTGTAAAGCTCGCGCGTTTCTTTCGGATACTTTTGGAAAGCTTCTACGCTAGTATCAGCCCGACTGTTATATTGAAAACTGTTTTCCAACTTGCAAAAAATCTTCTGTCCGTATTCCCATCGTTTGAGTTATCACTATTACACTATTAACCAAATGAAAGTAATATTACCATAGGGATCACAGTTCGATTTGGCATCTCTCACATGATTATATGCTGGATACATTTTAATGCCTTTATGCAATGACATCATGCGAATGTTCGTGTAGTGTGCCTTAGAAAATCCATTCTGGCATACACTGAAAATTTATTTTCGTAAAGTAGCTTTCACGCTTTTCGTAAACATGGATTTTGTATATAGCACAAATCGTCTCGTATATTGTATGAAACATTCATAATGCTTTCTATCTGGTGAAATGCTATCATTATACCTTTTTTTTAAATGCACGAAATGAACTTCGTGATGACCAGCCAATCGCTGTTTCTCTTTTACACCGTGCTTATGCATGATCGTGTTTCTGCTGGTATGGGCGCTGTCGAGAGCTATAACTTCATGCTCATTAATCAAACATGTTCTCACGTGTCAGTGTGGCCTAGTGAGATTAACCACGGACTCAGAATCAGCTCTTTCCAAATACACTAAGGTTTTTTTTGCACGGTTTTTTTTTTACACGGGTTGTTTTCGGCGATAACTCCAGAACGGAACAACTTATCGACCTTATTCAAATCACATTTTACGTTTTGGGCAAAAAGTAATCATATGGCAGTTTTTCAAAAAATCACAATTTTTTGTGTAAATACTCAAAATTTTAAAAACTGTATTTCGACCATTGTGTAGAAAGATATCGCATACAAAAAAATCGGAGCAATATTAAATGTTTAAGCATGTGAATTTATCAACTCTATTTAGTCTATTCTTACACGGTTTCATACTAAGAGTGGACCGTGTCCCCCGTGCAAAAACAAACCTTTGTGTATTCAGGTTTGAACCCCATATCAGAAACATTGGAAAAACGCTGGACAACTCCATGTGGTTGCGCTTTTTTTTGTCACTTACATTTTGAGTCGATAAAGTAGATCTATCAGTCTTTTATGCAACCACCAGAGAGCCGTTTCTTTTTAATTTGTGACCAAATATTCGTAGCGCTTCGTATTGTTTTCGTACAATGTAAGAATGTTCTTTCTGTGTTAACATAAGCTTCGTGCTTTTGATAGTTGCGCGTGTGCCATTAATAACGAATGTATCTTCATAAAAAGAACAAATAAATTTCGTTGCAGAAAACAACGAATGGATTTGTGAGTATTACCTTCGATTCTGTAATATAAACTAAAATAAACTTTCAGTGTAGAAAAGCAAGTGCTTCATCTGGTGTGAACAAACTATCTCCAGGATCAGGATCGTTAGACGTTGTATCCATATTCTTTATGGAAGTTGGATCTGATGCAATTTTCTCAACTAATTTCCCTGCCTTTCGAAAACCTCCAGAATAAAGGCTAGAACCAGCAGCCAAGCCCAGTTCTTGAGGAGAATATTCCTGTGTCAGATTGCGTACTTTAACTTTCTTTGCTTTTCGTCCGGAATCCGAAAACGATTTCAAAGGTCGTCCTACCCTATTTTTAGGAGTCAACGATGACTTGATTTTGAATGAGGACAAAGATAAGCATATTTTATTTTTCGAGAGAAATCGTTCTTTCATAAAGTTACTGCTGCTCCAACACTTTTTAAATTCAAACCGTTGCACAGTGGGCTGTGGATCCAAAATCCCATTAATTTAGACGGCGCATGGTAGGAGTCCTGAAAAATAGCTTATCTTATGGGAAAAATGCGGGAAATTTAATGGTGTTGGTTTCATTTAGGGTTGACCACAGTAAGTGTCCCATTTTGTCCATTTCACCCCTCCGTTTGGATGCAAACTAGAATTATTACCCAAAAACTAAACTAGGTGCTACTATATTGAACCCAAATGCACTGTAAATTGGCAAAAAAAGCTGAAGAACTGTAGTGAACAAATTTTACTTTGATCGGATGCCAGGAAGTGGTCCATTTTACCCGAGTTTCCCTCACACATGCATAAACTCATATACCATGTGGTTCGGAAGATTGGCGCCAGTAATATTGCTCCCACTTGCACTGTAATTATGTAAAAATGTCCGGAAAATCTAGTGGTGATGATTTTGTTTAGGGTTGACCTCAGTAAATTGCCCATTTTACCCGATTTCTCCTCATAATTTAATAACCTCATATACCATGCCGTTTTAAAGATCGGCGCTAGTAATTTTGCTCTCTTTTGCACGTAAAGCTTGCTTCAGATAGAATTGGAACAAAAACAATTGCCTGTATTTCAGTTATTTATTATTGAATTCAAGATCTTTTTTCATACAAATGTAGCGTTTTCTTCATACTTTTAAGAAAAAATACAGATAAAATTATTCGTCACGGTTTCGAAGGAATTCTCGAATTTTTCCTGTAACACGGCTCATTAGGCGGCGCACACCTTCTTCGTCCATCGTTTTAGCTATCTTATTCCACCAGGTCTTCATTTGATTGATGTCTTTGACAACCTTTCCCTTTGCCTTGAGTCTCCTCTTCATGATTGCCCAGTATTTCTCAATAGGGCGGAACTGGGGGCAGTTGGGTGGGTTAAGGTTTTTCGGAACAACCTGGACCCCTTTCTCTGCATACCATTCTTGAACGACTTTGCTGTAATGACAGCTTGCCAAATCTGGCCAAAACATTACGGGATGGTCGTGGGATCGAATGAACGGCAAAATTCGTTTTTGGAGACAGTCTTTTTGGTATAGTTCCGACGTCATTGTCTTATTTGTAACGAAAACTTTCGTTTTTTTGCCACAGCTGCCAAATCATGAATTTTCGTGCAAATTTGTCGGCAAAACCAAATTTAAATTTGGCTGGAACACCCCCCCGAGCCGTTGCCAAGTAAAATTTTTGACCTGGGATTTGTCCGCAGTCAGCCTTGACATAGGTTTCATCGTCCATCAGAAGACACCCGTCGAACTTGGTTAGCACCTGGTCGTATAGCTTCCGAGCACGGATTTTGGCCATACTATTCTGTTTTATGGTCCGATTTGGCTGTTTACTAGCTCGATACGACTTGATTCCTTCCCGGAGTCGAGTTCTCCTCACGGTACTATGGGCAGCACCGAATTTTCTGACCAAATCACGGTCCGACAGATTGGGATTCCTCTTAATCGTCTTCAAAATCTTACCACGCAGTTTCCGGTCGACAGTTCCACTCCGACGATTGGCTTGAGGCTTTAGAATCGTCGTAAATATTTCCTTATACCGTTTGATAATGCGCCATACGGTATTTCTGGCCAATTTCAGCTGTTTAACTAGCCTAGATGCAGACCATTGGATTTTCCAAATAACTGTGCACAATTTTTTCCCTTCTTTCGGCTTCCATGTTGATGGTTTACAAAGTACAGTCGATTTGCGGAATGTCAAAAATACATATAAAATTCCCGACACGTGGGCGCCAAGAACTTCCAAATCCGTCCACCAGGAGCGCCACAATATGAGCAAAAGTTTGTTCCAATTCTAAATGAAGCAAGCCTTACTTACGTTAAAATGTCCCGAGAATCTAATGGGGATAGTTTTGTTTAGGGTTGACCTCAGTAAATTGTCCATTTTACCCGAATTCCCCATATATTTTAAAAATCTCATTTATATCATGCTGTTTTGAAGATCTGCACTGGTAATATTGCTCTCACTAGCACTGTTCTTACGTAAAAATGTCCGGAAAATCGAATGGTGATGGTTTTGTTGAACACAATGCAAAGATTAGATTTTTATTGAAATATGGTGATTTATTCGTCGTTGCCATCAAAATATAAGAAAAAAAACAAGAATTTTATTTTAAAAAGGACAAACATTCATAGTACCACTCAAACCAAAAATCTTCTAAATTCGCCTGAGTATTTATAAACAAAAGACATCTTACCTTTACCATTCATACGCAATCGTATTTGTATCCCCGTTTTTCCCCATTCAAAAATTAATGTAATTTGAAAAAATCTTAATTTTTGGACTAAAATCGCGATACCTTTTAAACGGATGTATAAAAGAAGACCTACGACCTACGACTATGGTTTTTGCAGCAAAGTTGCTTTAAACTCAATAAGGAACAATATTTTAGAGCATTGTGTTGCTTTATGTCAAGAAATGTGAAAGATAGAATTTTTATTTCAATATATTCCAGGACAACCCTAACTGTAACTGATGTCAAATTAAAGCCCTTATTATAAGCTGCAGCTTTGCCGAAGACAGTTTTGTTCTAAAGTTTCATCTTCATAGTGAAAATTATTTATTCCTGCTAATTTTTCATTCTGGCCCAGTGTGCATTGTCAGGAATTAATTATTATGAAGTTTTTTTTAGCGGTTCTCAACATCTAGGAGAATGCCAAAACTTTGAATAATCTCAATTGAAGCATGACGAAGCTGATGATGGTCACTTGAAAATTTTTCCAAAGTGCAGAATTTCAACTTTATCAATCAACTCTTATGCGTGAAATTTTGAATTATTAAACCCTCTGAAGGAGAAGAAAATATTGAAACCCCCGGAAAATAAGTAACTTTCCAATATCAGATTCCTGCTAGACAGGTTTTGTCGCTTTTTTTTATCTTTCGGTATTCATGCGGTCGTCTTCCTGACTGGGTGCCTTGCGTTCACCAGCCAGCGCAAATGGACCGTAATAACGGAAATAAATTGACATCAGTAAGGCATGCCAGTCGAGACCGGGAAGAGGCGCCGACGCCGAGCATCTTTGGTTAGTAGTTGCCTTGTAAATTTCGTTGGTTTTTTTTTTCTAGCATTTTCGTTGCCTCTCGGATCCCGTAGGATGGTTTCTGCCGTGAAGGAGGAATCGAAAAATAACGGCAGCAACACCAGCCCGTGCCATTACTTAACGGAGGCGAAAATTCCAACACAACTCTTTAAACTGCAATTTATCACGCCGCGGGATGTTCGGTGAATGAACAGGACACGGTGCACTTGGCTCGGCAAACCGCAACTCTACCATCAACCGCAAAAAAAAGTGTCGCGGATTTAAGTAGATACTTTACTAAAATCGATTGGGTGAGTAAAGGGCTGTGAATTCTGGAACCACTTTGGAGGTGGCAATTGACACAAAATGTTCGGTGAAGTTATCGATGATAATTGAGCTCAATTAAGGGGAAAACTCGAAACACACTCGCGATGAAGGTTGGTTTTAATTAAACCGAAAATTGAGTGTCATCTTGAGCACGTGACAGTCGATTGGACCCGGTTATGATAAGTAAATGAGGATGAGTAAATCGAAAAAAAATGCGGAGTTGGCGTTAGAGAGATGATTAAAACATCAATCCATGTCGGGTATCTTAATCACTGCGACCAATTTCTAGGTCTATTGTGAAATTTCCCCCCTTTTATTACTTTAGATATTGTCAGCCTGACACATCACTATTGCTAGAAGTGATCGCCAATGTTTGACTTAAAGCGTTGTCTCAGGGCGGTATAGCACACCGAATAAAGTGCACTACCGACCGTACTGGGGTTTGCTCTCCAGATCTCGAAGGGTTCTAGAAGCTCTTTGCTGAAGAATCTTAAATCTTTTGTTGGAGATTGCCGGGCAGTGGCATAACAAGTGTTCCGAGTCTTCTTTATCCATGTCACAAAATCAACAAGAATCATTTTGAAGTTTTCCTATCAGCTTCAAGTGATAACGGGCTCGTACAGTGGGCCGTTGCAAGGCCTGTATATAAGGTTAGATCTTTCTTAATGAAATCAAGTAATTTGCGAATTTTCAATGTGCCAGTTCGAGATATTTTGGCTGTACGTGATTTGGAGTACATGAAACTCATTTATGTGTTTTTGACTAACATTAGCCTTAGATTGTAGTTAGTTTAACCTGTATGTTTACTTTAAGTTTTTTTTTTTATATGTGTATGTGTGTGTGTTTTTTTTTCTTTTTCAAAAATTGTTCATGTCAAAAGAAAACCATAAATTGTATAGTTATGTGTTTAGATAATTTAGAATTTAAATTTAATATGTTACGTAAACCATACTTTAAATTCCCACCCTCTTTCCCATCCGTAATTTGTAATTCCTTTTAACCTCGAGACGGCCGTGAGTAATCCCTCCTAACTTTAGTTTTAAGATAAATGATGTATAAAAGTATGAAAATTTGGCTCTGTAAAGTTAATTCGATTGAGCTTGTTCAATTAAATGATTATTAAAAAAAACAGTAATTTGCGAGTCATTGAAATGATGGACCGCTTTGATTGCTTAGCTATGAAAGTGTTGTTCTAGTTTTCTTCCATTTTCAAGCATTCCTAGGCTTTCATCTCCATTTTAAGTGAAGAAATAGATAAACAACAAAAGGGTTAAGGTCCTACGAACTGATAAGCCGATCCGAGTCTTACAAGTCAGCTCTCTCGTTTCCATTAATTTTACAATAGCCAGATACACCGTACAAATTGACTTGATTACTACCCGTGCAGGAACGAATAGCTTGTTAACTGGCCTTGGTATATAAGAGCTCAGATTAAGAGGTAAAGGTAATTTCTAAAACTGTTGTGTTGTGTAGCAAAACAAACAAATCAAAACAACACCACAAAAAACTTATAACGTCAATATTCCAGGCCTGCTAATTAGGTTATATCTACAAAATGTACAAATGTCAAAAGTGTGCTACAGAGTGCCAAACATGTTCCGTTATGTTGTAAAATTTTCTACTACGGCGTGCCTGGCACACTTTTCTTAGCGACTCACCCCTTGCTTACTGCCCTCTTTTACCACAATTACAACTTTTAGTAATTGTAACCTATCGATCTGAGCCTAAAAAATTACACGTCATGTTCTACATCAAAAAAAAAAAAAAAAATTGTTTCTTCACTTGATACTCGAACTCACCCCCACCTAGATAAAATTGAATACTGATATTGACAACAGCACAGGCGATAATGAACATCCATCGACGAATGAACAAAACCAAACAATGACTTCGAAACTCAGCGGTTGCTCTGTACGAAAACAAAACGTCATCTTTTATTCGTCTTATTTCTCTGACCACTCACATCGAAACATCAAAATCATGTTTCAGAATGACAATCCGTCAGCCACCGTATGAAGTCCAAGCGGATGACAAGAATTTAATAAGCAGATGAAATTCATTTGTCTTCTGAATGAACATTCGAATACACAGAGAATGATTTTGCAGTTGAAATATGAAACGTTTCTAATTGGAATTATACCCGTCCTCAAATGATATGTTAAGGATATTGGTTTAGCCCCTTTACACAAATCATTCGGAATGAATAGGGATATTAGCACATTTGTTCCAAAGCAGACGAGTTGACTGCTTTGTGACTCAATTAAGTCACAATCAAGTTTCTGCAACTATGTTTGACCATTGTGTGCTGCTTGGGATGTCGGTTTACTCGGTTCAATAGAAATGCGAGCTTGATCAACGCGGGTCAAAAAGAAAAACCGCCATTTGCAATTGTGTTCGATTAGCGGAGTATACGGGCAGAACAGATAAATCAGTGAATACAAAACAGTGAAACGGGGGATTTTAAACAATATTTCGATAGACTTATGTCCAACCACTACTCGCTAGACGCACATCTCTACAGAATTAACCTCGTCGATAGCAATTTATGTAGGTGCGGAACCGGTTATGATGACATCGCTCACGCAGTTTGGCATTGCCCGGATAATGATGCCTCCAGGACACGACTATTGGATACGCGAGATTAAGAGATGTTTTGGGAATGCGTGATCTTCCCTACATGCAAGCGATTTACGAATTCCTTTGTTTGTCTGATCTAAGAGTGTAACGTCATCAACCTCCTTCCTTCCACTCTAGTAAATTCCCAACCATTGTGTCCCAGTTATACTATCCTTTTGTTTCCGTGCTACTTGTACCTGCCCAGCAAGCTGTGGTCACCCATCTGCGGCTTAGTTCCTGAAAGGGACTACAGGGATCGAGTATTTAGTAGATGTCGCAACCAAAAGCAGCAAATAATGGCTTAAATTAGTTACCTACCTAGCTCCTTTTCCAAACAATTATGTGACCCATTAACCTCGAGCTAGCCACGAGTAATTGGCATCCCTCTTTTACTAATAACAAAAAGTAAAATGTTTTGTACAACAATATTGAATATCGGCTCCGTAAAGTGTTACACACGCCTGAGCCTAACAAATAAACGAACTGATTAAAAAAAAAAAAACAATATTTCGATAATACCTCTTCGAGAAAAAATATATGCTATACAATGTGTGTAAAAGCATCCTTGTTCTTTTCATATGATGTGATAAACGCAGAATTTTCAAAAGTGAAAACTGATGGAAAGTTCAATGTTAGAGGATCTACTTTAAGTCACTTGTAAATGAAACTTTACCAAATGAGCAAGCCGAAGTAATGATTTGTGGTGATTTCATCTATCGAAACAGGACATACAGAACAGGGAACTTTCTTACCGCTTCTCTTAACTCTAATGTTGAAGTGTATCAAATAGTAGAAACAATTAAATTTGATGAAGAATATTCCTTTATTGTGTCACGGTGGGAAATCAAAGAATTTTCAGATTATCAAGCATACAGCATCAAGCATTCTGATTATCAAGCATTATCAAGCATACATCGTAGGACAAAAGTACAAAGAGCACTTTATATTAGATATAACAATATTTTATGGACCCCCAATTGCTCTAGAAACTGTTAAATATATGTTATTGTTAAGACGAAAATTATTTAGTTATAACGATTAAGAATAAATAACTGTTGTCATTATAATTAAAAAAATACTTCGTACTTGTGCTATTTTTTAAGTGCCATGTTTGATAGGTCGAAATAGGAAGAGCTCCAAATGTTGACAATTATTACAAACCTAGAAATGCCAGGTCAAAAAATTCCATAGAATTGTAAAAGGCTGAGCACTGGTGCTTTTATTGCGGTGAACGTATTAAGCCCGAACCGATTAAGAGAACCAATTCCAAGCACGGAGTTAGCAATAACTCACAACACTCATTTTTGGCAGTATGATGGTCCCCAAATTAAGCATCAAACTGCCAAATGTGAGCTTTTCCAGTTATCGATAGCCCCGTGCTTCGAATAAAGTCCCGGCGGGCTACTTACCAAACACGGCACAATTAACAAAATTCGAAAAAAATACAAGTAATAAACATTTAAGTTTCCTTTGAAATATATATAATTTCTCCTTCAATATCCATCCCGACATCATTTGATAAATTTCTGACCGTCATCCTGTTTCCGAATGCAAATCCTCGGAAAATTGTTTACCTTCAATGCAGTTTTGAAATGAATCCATCCTCACATTAGGCTGACAGTCATACAGGTGTTCATCATTTGATGATGAACTCTGCCATATGACAGTCATCCGAAAACCGACTGATTTTTGTTAAAGGGCGCAAGCGAAATACTTTGCAGTCGATCTGAGAACGATGTTTTGGTTTAGTGAGCGGTTGCTCTGGTCAAGAGAATACTGTCATTTCAAAATTCAATATCACGAAGATAGTTGGTCTGTCCGTTAAGGTTGTCTTCATTTTCAGCTCATTTGAAAGCAGAAGAATTGATTTTTACCGGCACCGGATTGAACACATTCCCTCAAACATGCTTGAAAGTGCATGTTGCTGACTTTAAAGAATTTAGAGCTGCATGACTGTCCGATATAATGCATATATTTGAAAATCTTTAATTTCTGTGTAGGCATAAAAAAGAACATTCCAGAGTTGCTTGAATGTCAGCTTGGAATACAGTTTGCCACCTACTTATTAGAATTGACATGTCAATCCCTGTGCTAGTACCTCCGGCATGATTGTTCATTTATGATTCGCCTGTATAGAATACAATCGATCCTTGACGGAGGTTTGCATCACCTCTTTCGTGCGAATCACGGCCAAGATCTGTGGTTGGAGCACTTACCGTTCGCAGACATACACTCCGATAAGGAAAATATGTCAGATAACATATGTTAAGAAGAGTAGAAGAGTGTTTAAAGAGAGAGAGAGAGAGAGAGAGAGAGAGAGAGAGAGAGAGAGAGAGAGAAAGGAGAGAGAGTGTATAAGTTCAGACTACAGGCTTGTAACATAATACAAGGGTGTTTCGAAAAGTATTGTGCTGTGTTAGCTATTATCCTTTCCCACGATAAGTCTACATGTTTCCAATTAACATTCATTATTTGTAAATCCGAGCTCTTCGCACTTACCCAAATCAATTCACACTTCCAATCGAACATGAGTCTTAGTCATAAAACTCCTTACAACATTTTCCAGACAACTTTCCCATCCTCATTTCAATACGACTTCAAGCAATACATTTCACAAGCACTCGAAGTGACAAACCTTACAACATCTTTCCATGTCATAAATAACATGCACCGTGAGAAGCATAAGTCGATGCAACTCTTAAGCCGAACGTAAACATTGAGCAGGCCAAGAAGTGCAACGTCTCGCATTTCACAAATCGTTACTAACCTACATCCTAATTCTTACAAGCAGCACTCACCACGCTCAGGAACTCAAGCGCACCGCGTAGCGCGCAACTATATCTTTCTCACATACAAATATATCTTTCTCTTTCTTGTAACGTAGACTAAATATAATCGATTCCTATTGGAACGAGAGCTTAAGCGTAATTAGAATAGAACCGATATATGCTTAAGGAGATAAAGGAAATCCAACCCGAAGGCTTCATTAATGTAAACTTAAAACGAAATAAACAGATTTGGTATTAACCATCATCCGAGTATGACTATTTTTCACGAAGACCGCCGAAACCCATCATAGTATCCACAAAGAAAATGTCATCAAGATAGCCTTGTATTAGGTTACACAGTGGTGCCTAAACTGAATCACGAGTCCCACGTGTATATTCGCCATTCGACATAGAAGGGCAGACAGGTAAAACTTGCAGGTAGTGCACGACAGCAGATGAGTTATTGTAAACATTTGAGAAATAATTATAGTCACAAATTGCAAAACGGGGTAGAAAGAAGTAATATTGCTATTAGATCACTCTTGAAAAGGTTCGCAAACATTATGATCCTTTGTGCGCTCTTTTCAGCTTCTAATTGTATGTGTTTATGCAATGCTAGCATGGAAGGCAATGCACCCAGTAACTTTGTTGGTGTACTTCTCATTGCACCAGTAATTAAACTAGTTGCTAACCTTTGAAGTTTTTCTAACCTTCTCTGTACAACAGTTTCTTAAGTTTTTGGCCGCCAGACCAATACAGCATAGGTCCCTTGCGCTGAACTGGCCGGCTGGACGTGCCGCAAGGGCTCAGTAGGGATTGTCTGTCAAGACCCGAAGCTAAGAGTCAGTTCCTTTGTGGTTATATCACACTAATTAGTTTTTCTACTGTAGTTTTCTACACATTTTTTCGGGCTTCAAATGGTGAGTTGACAACTTCGAAGGAGGGTGCGACCGACCTCTGGTCCTCACAAGTTCCTACCTCACGCCTCCACGAGTCATATGATCACAAAAGACTGCCAGCTGAAACATGGAGACGCTGGTTGGCGTAGCCTGGGCAATGTTGTCAATCTGACAATAGCGAAGTGAGGGGGTGCGACCGGTAAATCATGTCCTAATTTTCCATTATCATATCTTTCAGGTCTACCAGGTCATCAGGTATTAAAAAATAATTTAACATTTAATATTAATTTTTTTTTTTCTCATGGCAGTCATACATTGTCTAAATTTTCTGGTTCATAATGGATGCGGAAGTTTGTCTACAATTGCAACAAAACAGCAGTCGGCACAGATGTAATTTTCAGTTCATATTATAATATCCCTTGACTATATATTATCATAAAGGACATTGTTTATTCATAACCATTATCAATCTTCTTTATCACCATCATTATCATTTTTATCATTACTGGTGTTTTTGGGATTTATATTTTAACATTTTTTTTTTTTTAATAATTTCTCCTTATAGGTTATATATAATTTAAATTATTATGTCTTATATGTCCAATTATCATTATGATCTAGAAGTATCTAGTTGAACAAAAGAAGCTGCGACGGAATCTATGGTAGGCTGTTGCACTTATTACCTAACTTTTTTTCAATTCCGGTTTGCAAATGGACCTTTTCCAAATCTGAGCTGTTTGCCATTCGGATAGTGTCTGATGTGTCTGTATTCATAACTCACAATATCATTATATTTGATGAAATTGTTTTATTGATTTTACTTCTTAGATGATTTAAAAATTGCTTGTTGTTTTTTGTTGTTGTTGTTTGTTGTTTTTTGCTTTTGTCTTTAACTCCCTTACACAGGAGCAATAATTATTTGGCCAGCAAAAATAAAAGCGTATTGCTGTTATAAAATCAACATCAAGCAGCAAATAGTGACCATGGCAACAGTAAATTAAAATGTATATATGATATTTTTGTACAATTTAACAAACTTTTTTAGGATACCTCAAATCAAGATTTTGGGAAATTGCTGCTCTCGCTGAAAACAAACAAAAACGTGCATAAGCGTGAGACCACAGAACTCTACACTTTAACACTTTACAATATTTCTTACATTTCAGGATCCAACAAAGGGAGATCATAAATAATAGATACCGAGTGTTTACAGTATTTTTCATTTACATAAATACATACACTATTATATAAATATTTCATGGGAATGGGAGGGACCATCAGGGCACCCGATTGAAGCAATCTGGATGGGGAGAGTGGAAATGCCAACTCCCCATTGTTAACAGTTTGTGAATAGAGGGCGGGCTCTTCTCCCCGCCCATTGGGGCATCCTCCTGTTAGATGGCTTGCTTTTTTGACAAATTGTTCAATCGTGTTGTTGGAAGGAGATTCTTTATATCCCTGTGGATACGTATAAGTGATGTTGCCTATCGATCTACCCAACCCCTTTTTGGCCCTTCATACAATGGCATGATTAGGATAATCAGTGGTTATTAAAGCTTGATCAAGTCTAACAGCGAGGAGAGCTCACTGCTGTCGGACTTAGTTTCCGTGCTACAATGGGTGGTAGTACATATCATACATCATCATACATCATGTAGTTTTCTACACATTTTTTCAGTATTTCAGCATGGAGAAGCTGGTTGACGTAGCATGGGCAACTTTGCCAACTTGACAATAGGAAAGTGAGTGGCTGAGACTGAAGATCGTGTTCAAGCAGGGTGTATTTTCCATTCTCATTTAATTAATAATTTCAGCACGCCTTGTGACATCTTTGCATTGCAAATAACTTTTGCATTTCAGGGCACAGCGCAGCTTGTAATGCTTATAATACTCAATTTGTTTTTCAGTATTTCAGCATAACATTTTCATTAAAATTCTATTTCTGAACTACTACTACTACTCCACAAAAGACTGACATGTGATAGTAGCAGTATTAATTGTTTTTAAATATATGTGATTAGTGATATTACATTTGTTTCAGAAATCATCGAACCGGGCTCTTCGATCACTAATCAAATATATTTTTATTGAAATTTTATTTTTGTTGAGAGGACTGATTTACTCTGCATTTCAGGTTATTCAGGGCTATGCAAATATTAATACATATCCAAATTTTATTTTGCAGCAACAATCCAGAGGCTTTCAGTTACATTTTGTAAATACATATATTATATTCAATAAACATTATATAAACATATTCCAAATGGTAAGGGGGGACGACTGTAGGCTGGATGAGGAATTCGTGGTTATCTGGCCCAAGTCATGGATGACAATTATGCCTTCCTTGATGGAAATTGACAGATCGAGATCAGCGAAGGTCTAATTATCTTCCGACAGTCTACAGTGAGTTTGTTAACCCTATTTTTAACAAACCACCAGACGGAAATCCTAACGTGTATTACTTACTTTTCATTTCCTGTAATAAGAGCGATTCGTTGGAAGGAGCTTTTCTATCCTTTCCGTGGGTTTCATGTAAGTGCTTCTAGTTACGGGTCCACACCCCCGTTTTTGGCCCTTCATACAACGGAATAGCGATTAAAGGGTGATACGGTCAAAATTTGGTCAAGGGAAAACGCGTGTAAATCGGTGAAATCGTTTATTTAAAAAATCAAATTAAATTTCTTTTTCAAGTTCAATTAGTATAAAATTCAGGAAAAATATTCAGTTAGGCTTCCGCTTTTCCAAATCCGAATTGCCGGGCCTTACGCTTGACCCCTGCCATCAGATTTTGTACAGCCACCTT
The DNA here is from genome assembly GCA_034211315.2 of Aedes japonicus. Classification (NCBI taxonomy): domain Eukaryota; kingdom Metazoa; phylum Arthropoda; class Insecta; order Diptera; family Culicidae; genus Aedes; species Aedes japonicus. The sequence goes on along the minus strand of JASCZW010001821.1, from coordinate 415,130 downwards.
GTCCACCTTCTTCGCCGCAGAAAGCCAGTTTGTCTTGAACTGCTGCTCGTCCTTAGCAGTTTTTTTGGTCTTCTTTAGGTTCCGCTTGACAATAGCCCAGTATTTCTCAATTGGGCGGAGCTCTGGCGTGTTGGGAGGGTTCTTGTCCTTGGGAACCACCTGCACGTTGTTGGCGACGTACCACTCCATGGCCTTTTTACCGTAATGGCAAGTTGCCAAATCCGGCCAAAACAGTACGAAACAACCGTGTTTCTTCAGGAAAGGCAGCAGACGTTTATTCAAACACTCTTTCATGTAAATTTCTTGGTTGACAGTCCCGACATATTAGATTTCACAAATTCCGAATAAAGCCAATGGATCATTTTTGGCTTTAGTTCCCATTGCGCTCCAAATGTTTTTAGCTATCTAAAGAGCATTTTTCGCTCTGCTGATTGCCTGCTCTAAATGAATGTTCCAGTTTAGTTTACTGTCAAGGAATACTCCAAGGTATTTGACAGAACACTGAAAAGACGCGACGCGAAACAGGACATAACACTTATTGTTCTTACAAAACGTAAAAAGGGGGCTTAAATTTACCTCCTTAGTCGACCGGTTTCGGGCAAGATGTTGCCCATCTACAGGACGATGTCCGACTGGTTACGATAAACAATACTATAACAAGTATTCGTATTGTGTTACAATATACGTCGAGCGGAACAATAAGTGTTGTGTCCTGTCTAGCGTCGTGTCTTTTGAGTGAACGTGAAGTTCTTACGTTAAAAGTTACCAAAAAAATATGTACGTAGTGAAATGAAGGTTACATCCTTAAAGTGCTTTCGCCTTTATGACCGGTTACGAAAAATAGAGTGTTACAAATCAATATCCAATTTCTTACACGGTGCGAGAGAAGATGTTTAATGCCGAAGTTTATTAACTTGAAACCGTCTATTCGGAGTGAATCTACTGATAAGGCGGCTAGAATTGCGAAGAAAATTTGGCTAGCGAAAGAAGTTAGGTGTAAACATAAGACACTATCCATTGTGGAAGAACAATTGTATTCGCTCCACTTACAGTTGCAAAAGCAATTTGTTTACCACAACGCTGCTGAGTGTATTGTCCATCAGTATGAAGAAGGAAAGAAAGACTGTTAGCAAAGTGATGTACAGGATCAACCACAACCACACCAACTGCTGATTCAAGGCCCGAGCTACTAAGGACGAATCGATCCTTTGTTCCGACTTCTTGGAAAAATGCACTGGCACTTCGGCTTTTATTAAGTGATAAATCTAAATTATTGTTGTCATTTCAAATTTGAACTCATTTGAAATTCATTTGTTTTCTGCGTCGCAAAAAGCATGCTGATGAAGTTTTGATAGTATTCGTCTCCCATGGTATATAAGGCTCGGTCCTTCGAGCTTCGGATCAAAGGTCGATTGTTCAAGCGATCTTTTGTAAGAAGGGTAAAACAGATGAATGTACATATTGGAATAAATCGTGACAATCATTATGATGACTTACCGTATAATTTTCTGAATATTTTTAATGGAAATTTAAATAAAAATTGTACTCGCCATCAAAATAAAAAAAAACTGGACATGTTTATAATAAGATTTAATTTCTTATACTCAAACATTTTCTTAGTACTATAACTCATTATTTTTCACTTTATTTTAACATAAAAAATGAAATCGGTTCAGTGGTTCAAAAGTAATAATTATTGGAAAAATCTATATATTTTCTAAAATTTTGTTTTTCGACCACCCTATCTCAAAATGGGTAGCCCTAATAAAAAAATGAAAAATTGGAATAACATTTTTTTATTTGCGAAGGAACTAACTTTCTAAATTTACTATGAAATTGCTGAGTTATCAAATTTTAGGGATGTTCCGGAACTTCAGGAAGACCACTTAATGGCCATACATTGTTTTCCACATCGCTTTACTTCTTACATTTTATGTACAAATGATTTTGCAAAAAAAAATCGTATTGCTTTAGGGCGAGAGTAATGAGTTTACCGTTTTATCGGATGTTCCGGATATTACAGGGGACCACAAGGTGGTCATATCTCGAGAGTGTGGCTTAATATGACAATATAGATCGCATATTTAAAATCAGCGACCCAAAATAACTTGTAGTAAAATCCATTTTTAGACTTTTTCCGCCTTTTGTATGGAATGGAATCACAATGCGCTGACGAGTCAGAGCTGCTCACTGGGGTGGTCCGGAAGCAGCAGCTGAATGAGCGAAGTTCGCTGAATTGGACAGGAAAGGGAAGTCAATTCTGGTGAGTTATACTTTGGACGAGTACTTGGAAGCCGTGCGTGACAAAAAAACAACCACCAAGGGGATGTAGGAAAGCGTAAGGAAGCAACTGGCACTGCTCTGGATGAAGGATGGAACCGATATGCTAGGCCATCTGGTCGAGTTCGATAGACTGGTACGGAAGCTCATAACGGCACTGGCGGAAGGCGATCTGGTGTCTCAACTTTTTCTGACCCTACCGCATTTGTTCGACCAGTTGGTAACGAAGCTGGAGAAAGTAAGTGAGCAGGACTAAACCCTCTACTGACAGAATAATCAAAGCTTTCGGACCGTCGTCAGGAGAATACTGGTGTGGACAAATCGGCCGCATTTTTCGAAAGAAAATTGGCCGGAAAGTGCCACAAATGCGGCATGCATGGGCACATGATAAAAGATTACAAACAACGTTACTGTAACCATAGCAACAGAAATGGCAACGGGCATAACAACGGTGGTCGTCAAGGTGTCCGTAGGAATCTATCAATGAGCGTGGCAAACTATCGCAGTAAATCCAACACTTGATAGCAGCGTCAACGTAAAGGACGTCCGGTTCGTTCCGGATCTGAGAGAAATCTTGATGTCGGTGAAAAAACTGCACTCAACTTTTCCGGAATCATGGCCCTTTTGAAGAAAGATGGAGAACTGTTGGCGATAGGCAAGTTAGCTGGCAGCTTATACGAAATAGTCCTGAAGTTGGAAAATGCTCATGCAAATGTCTGCGAAACGGAATCGGGAAAGCTGTGGTGCGATCCAGATACATCGTTTCCTTTATCGACTACTACAGTTATTTTGTGATGATCTACCTACTATTTGATCTGCGTATTTGAAAAGTTCCGTGAGTATGAAACCACAGTGTCGGCAGCATCTGGACTGTTGATTTCGAAAATGACTGTTTACCAGGCACGAGAATACTGTTCTAAAGCCCAAAAGCAGGGCATCCAGCTGGAGGTAACCGTCACTTATACGCCTCAGCAAAACGGAGGTTCAACAGAACTCTAGTCGAATGGATTCGTGCTGTGTTGATCGATTCGGATGAGCTGAAAAGTCTGTGGTCCGAGGCAGCGTTGGCGTGTGTGTGCCTGTTAAACGGAAGTCCCACGGAGTTTCTGCGGCTGAATGAAGATTTGATACGGAACAAAATTTGGAAAAGCTACGAGTGTTCGGGATGCCAAATCAGCATCGTAAAAAGTTGAATGCGAAGAACAGTGAAATGATTATGATCGGCTATTAAGCACCAAACGTTTATCGACTGTGGAACATGCAGGTATGAAAGATAAAGATTGCTCGGTACGTCAAATTCGACGGAAGAACGTTTCCGTATGTTCAACTGAAGACTGTTGACGATGTTCAGCTGGTGGTGAATTTCCCGTTCGAGTGAAAGGGGGAAGCTGCAGAAGAAGAGGCTGCCGGTAGCTTAACTGAAGAGGGAAATGTCTTTGTTAATCCTCCATTCGGAAAATCAAAGACACGTAACTTCTGATGAGCTGATTTCGAGGCATAGCAAGAGGGAGCGACGGATTCCTGGTAAGTTGCTCGATTTCTTCGTAAACTAGTGTGCTATCCATGTGACGCTTCGTGAAGTGCTCGATTGGAGTGAACCCCTTTAAGGCCAAGTGAGTCTAGGACGATGTCGACGGTAATCCAGTGCGATTCAACGCATGGCTTGTGGCCAAAGGGTTCCTTCAAAAGACCGAACTGGGCTACGAAGAAACGTTTGCTCCCGAGGCGAAGATTGCCACAGTACGAACGGTACTAAAGGGTGTTTTGATCAAAATTTGGTCGTTAAACTTGACGCATTTCCTTTCATCGTGCATTAAACAATTTTGCACACCCCTCATTTTGAAGATGTGTGCGTGTAGCATCATGCCTCTATTTTGATTTGGAGATTAGCATTTCAGTTATCAAAATGTCGTCGGAGGAACAGATGCAACGCATCAAAATTTTGCATGTGCAAGGCCAAAATCCAAACTACTCTAACGCCAAGTTGCCGAAATTGTTGAATGTGGCTAAATCAACTGTTACCAACGTATCAAAAGTGTTCGGTGTACGTTTGTCGAAAGCCAGGAAAGCTGGATCGGGGGGAAATCGAAAGCGAAGACAAAAGGAGTTGCCCGCTGTTTCGAGCGGAGCCCCAACCCCTCCGTCCGAGATGTCGCAAAGAAGCTTGCGAGTGGTGCCTTCAACCGTGGATAGAGCTAAAAAACGAGCTGGACTGTCGACCCTTTCTTACACGAAAGTGGTGACTCCAAATCGCGACGATAAACAAAACACGTCGGCCAAAGCACGATCGCGAAAGTTGTACACGACGATGCTGACGAAGTTTGATTGCGTGGTACAGGACGATGAAACTTACGTCAAGGCAGACTTTGAACAGCTTCCTGGACAGGAATTTTATACGGCAACCGGACGGGGAAAGGTGGCAGATATTTTCAAGCACATTAAACTAATCGCGAAGAAATATCGGGTGTGGCAGGCCATCTCTACCTGTGTCTTGAAAAGCAACTTTCACATTGCGACCGGAACCGTCAACCATGAAATTTAACTGAGCGAGTGCCTACAAAAACGTCTTCTGCCTTTTCTGAAGCGAAACAATTGTTTCGTTCTATTTTGGCCGGATTTGACATCTTGCCATTACGGAAAAAAGGCCATGGAGTGGTATGCTGCCAACAACGTTCAAGTGGTGCCCAAGGACAAGAACCGTCCCAACACGCCCAGAGCTCCGCCCAATCGAACAATATTGGGCCATCGTCAAGCGGAACCTTAAAAAGGCTCAAAAAGCTGGTTTTGAGCGAGAAACAGTTCAAGGCAAAGTGGACAAGGAGACTGTACAAAATCTTATGGCAGGTGTTAAACGAAAGACTCTGTTTGAAAGATTACTGTTTGACCAAATTTTGATCGGAACACCCCTTATTGTTAAATGGCAGCAGTTTTTTACTGCGTCCATACATTCTGTGGCTGTCGTTATTGGACCTTTAGACGTAGTCCGTCGTCAAAATTACGATCTACCATGATCTACCGATCTAACAAAAACATGTGTGATTAGGGTGTATTTTCTTATCATAGAGAGTACTTGAGCAATATTATTGATATATACTCAATAATGTTGATTGCAATCAATCCAGCATCAACTACACTATGGCATGTAGTCGAAAAAAAAAGAGTCATATTTTCAATGTCCCTTTTACATTCTGACAGTCTTATAAACCTTCAAGATATACCTATAACACACACCTGCAGCACTGTTAATGACATAAATAAACTTCACAATAATTCTTCTCTTCTTTCGAACCAAGATGAGCTCTACCTTCCACTGAACTAACAAAAGTATTCTCTGCCGCACATCGCCCTCGGTGACATTACCGACAAAACACCAGAAATGGCAGATTAAATGCTACGAGTAGCACCTTTCATGTTCGGGCTCTCGCTATAAGTCAGACCGACAGGAGGCTTTCTCGGATATCATAAGGCCAATCACAGCATCACACCCAAACCCGCGTCTGACGGGGGCCGTGCTCTGGGCTTACTCGAAAACAGTCTGCCTTCTTGTGGCCACCATTTGGGTGATGATGTACTATAATCGTACAAACTATAACAAAGCAGAGCCATAATTTCGAGGCGAGCCAGAGAGTCAGCACTGAGAGGTTTATAATGCTTCGGGGGCTTTGGCTTCGGCGTTATTCTATGCTGTTAGAATTTGGTAGATGCCATTGTTAAACGGTTTAATGGTTGGTTCCGAAAATCGAGCAGGAGGATTTACCGGAATGGTGAAAAATGTTGTGCCTAACGACATCAGACAGCGCCGTTCGTTCGGGGCACGGTGGGAAACGCTGATGATGGAAATGGATGGTTCCATGAATTGGCAATCAATCAAGGTATTATTCCGCGTCCAATTAAGTGCAGCAAATTTAGTAAGGTTTTGGCTTGAATGTTATTGAAACTGAAACCTTCGATTCTAGCAGAACCCACCGTGTATGCACCAATATGAGTGAAGCACCATACACAACTTCCTAAGCTATAGTGTGCTCGGCTCGAAGAAAATTGTCGTCTGTTGTTGTGTTTAGTTCGGTGTCACAATGGACTTAGCCTGTGTATAAAATTTGCTCATCGTCATGTTCAGTTAAGTAATGTAATACGAGGATACAAGCAGAGGCGCCATGTTAGTTCCGGAACCGGTGTTATGTCTACCGTCAATTTGTGTTTTCAAACAACCACTGATGGTGTGTGATTAGGAGAATGGTTCCATCAGGTTCCAATCATTTTCCCGGTATTAGAGCTCTTGGGAACTATCTCAACTATCGTGTCACACTTGAAATGGAAATACACTGATAATTTCAATTTTCAATTTAAGGGTTTCTGGGAAAACGGTCTCGTCGATATTCGGTTGTTTAAGATGAAATGTACGTGCGTCGGCCATTGACAAAGATTTCATGAACATGGCAAGAGATGACCCAGCGCCACGTGCAACTGCACTGTCTGGTCACGGTGGTTGTGCTAGCTATTCAGTACCAGTGCGGTTGCAGTCGTTATCGACGAACACGTGTTTATGAATGTCACGTCCTGAGGAAAGCCCTTTCCTTTGTCGGTAGGTGAATTCATTGTTTTATATCTGCTTAGGAATGCGGTGGACTCCCCTTATTTGAAATGCAATAGTTAATGCTGGATTTCCGAAGAATGCATCTGCTGTGCGTGGGTCCTTAGATTTGTTTTATTCCAGATAAGACACCGTGGCATATCAATGATGCTTTGCAGCCGAGTAGTGTCAATGCTCTGCCAAAGACGGTAATCATTTTTCCGCTTGGCATAAAGAAGAATAACGACCAACTAACGACAATTTACCAAAAATTATTGCATTAGACGATCACATTTATCTTAGGAAGGATTCACAAATTGGCCACAGTGCTTTCCAGGCAGCACCGAAGAAATACATTTCATCACGATGCTATAACATCCCTACTGATGTGGCTCAAGTGAATTATGATTGCGGTATGTGTTGTAGCCTCATACACATCCTGCTGCATCATCAACCGGCAGCAGAAAAATGAAATCGACTGTGATTCGGACACATTTAGTTGATATAAGCCGGGGGCAATAAATATCCATTTTCTAACAAGTGCCTACTTGAAAGAGCGGTCGTTTATGTGAACAGTCGATTATCAGGATAGTAATAAAATGTTAATTTTTATCAATAGTCTTTCTTTTTTTAGCATTTCAAGCTTATTTCTTCCGAGCCCAGCCACCTCCAGCGCGGTTTTTTTTTTGTTAAAAAATCCGTGCCCACATCCGTTATGAATTCGAGAACAACCCAAAATAACATTTGCATTTGAAAAAATGGACAAAAATTGCTGATTTTTCATGGGTTTACCATTACCCGCACTGGCGAAATGCACTGACACATGCAGCATAAATCATAGTAACTCATGAGTCAACACAGCAAATTTGACAGCTCTATCAGTCGAACTCTAACCGTGATGGCAAAAACAGTGAAGAAACTCCGTTCAGAAGTGTTTGCGTTCAAAGAACGGCACCCCACCGCGACGAAAACGGACATCGTGCGGCATTTTGTGGACGCCCAATACGCCCGTTCTGGTATCTACAACATCTTGGCACTATTAGACAACAATCAGAGCATCGATAGAAAGCCCGATTCCAGACGGCCGACGAACCTGAGCGACAAGAAGCTCCAAAGGATGCCGGGGAAAAAGTGGCTACATCGCTGCGTGCGCTTGGCCGGGAGGTCGGTTCAATCGGCCAAACAGTGAAAAACTACCTGACAAACATACATATACATGTCAGGAAGCGGAAGTTGCCTCCACTTGTTTCGGCGCTGCAGGCTATGATCAACTCGATTTTCCCGGCGAATCGCGACGTGGCAGTGGTGATGGACGACGAGACCTATCTCACCCTAGATGGCAACGACTGGCAAGGCACTTCGTATTTTACTTCCCCCACAAAGGAAGTGAGCTCCGAGTTGAAGTTCATTTCACACACCAAACTCCCCAAGAAGGTGCTGCTGTGGCTGACAATCAGCGAGAAAGGGATGTTAAAGCCGCTCTTTTTTCGCTCCGGACTGGCCGTGAACGGGGAAATTTATCGTACGAAATGCCTGCCGGAAGATGCGTCGTCCATTGAGAAATACCATAAGGGCGAAGACGCGGTGTTCTAGCCGGATCTGGCGTCAGCCCACTACTCGCAGCGATCGTTGGAGGAGATGGAGCGCCTGAATATCGATGTGGTTCCCAAGTCGGCGAAGAAGCCCAACGTCCCCCAGCTGCGTCCCTTCGAGAATTTCTGAGCCAACCTGAAGCGTAAGATCAACTTTGTCCCGAAAACTGAGGAGGAATTGATAATTAAAAAGAAGAAAGAACTCAAAAACATCCCTACGCGCATGTTGCAAATTTAAGGGCGTAATCAAACTATCATCAAACTATTGTTTTATCTCACTGTGCGTCAATCGGACCCAGAGTTTTCTGACGAAGTCGTTCTTGCATCGATGCCTGCGCAGTGCGAAACAGCGTTTTGACGAACTCGGCGGAACAAGCAAACCTGCTGTACGTAAAAGAAAGCTCGTGAATACAACGGGCGGGAAGTGGTGTATGAAGAAGTTATCGAGCAGAATGAGGATACTGAGCCAGTGCTGTTCTTAGCAGGTGTAGCGAGCTCAAAATGTCTGAAATTTTAAGTGATGACAGTGAAAGTGGCGAACCAGCCCAGGAGGCTGAAAGCCACTTAAATAAAGATAAAAAAAAAAGTGATTGATATTTTCTATGAAAATTCGAATTCATTTAAATAAGTCAGAAATGATTTTTTGTTTTTTTTATTCCAAAAAGTTCAAACTTGTTCACATATGGACTTTCAGTTTCCTAAAATTAAACTGAAGGTAAGGTATGCTGTAATGGCACAAATACTGTTTGATTGTACGTGGGGATAGCAACAAGTTTACATAGGATTTCTTTAGTTGAATAAAACTTGGATGGTTCAAAACTATTATCAGCGAAACTGCACAATATGTTCATGTAGAGAGACTGCAGCGGAATTTTAAACTGTAGCTCAGTGGTGTTTAGTTTTTTTTTTTCCGAACACTCCATCAATATTTGCATTAACCATTGCAGTTACTTTCGTATTCCTCGTGAGAAACCACTTAGGGTAGAGAACGGCTTAATCAGGGGTCACTATTTTAATCAATTGTTAGGAAATTTTGAAAATTTAAAATACATCATCTAGAAAACCATCAGTTTCTTACCTGCTGAAGTTAAAGTTCGCCTGGAAATGTTTACCTTTGTGAATTTTGCATTTAACCGTGGCGCCGGAGAGCATGCTCCACATCCAGCTCTCTCTCTCAAAACTAGGCTTGTGGCCAGAATGTGCTGTTGAACATTGAGTTGAATTTATTACATATTTAGATATTTAGATCTGAAATCACTATTTCTTTCATGTTTCTTCCAGTTATTAGAGGTTGATCAATGCTTATGAATATATTGTCCATCATCTGGCACTATCATATGCAATACAAAAATATGTTTCGGAGCTGTCCAATCGTACTCAACGATAAATAATGCTTGTTGCTTTTGAGAAAGCACATGTTTTCCCTCTTCTTTGTTAACCATGGATATAGCGCACCGATATTGTAACGTCAAGCTTGCTGTCTCTTGCATTTGTTGCAGGTTTCGAACTTAGTCCAAAGCGTTGGCAAATTCTCCTCGTCCATCCACCAAATCGGCTAGGACGGGACTTGATGGACCCCTGCTTGCGGATCACCAAAAACTCCGCACGTTTGTGACAGTTTCGGTTGCTGCCTTCATCTTTTGCGCCACAGTTGGTGCATTTTGGAGGGGCACCATCGTCCATCAGTGCACAATCCTTGGTCGTGTGTGCTCCGGAACATTTGGCACACAGCGGTTTCATGTGGCAGTTTCTGGTTCCATTGCCGAACACAAGGTAGTTGCCACACTGCAATACCGGTCCCACTTGACGTTGAAAAGGGCCCGTATTTTCAATATGTCCGCCATTGTGACGGAACCGTTTTTCAGGTGGACCATATAGAGTTGGTCCCGATGATTTCCCTGTTGATGACGTCTGTTTGGGAACGTCTGTTTGAAACTGCAGAACGAAGCTAAATTTAAAAATAGGGACGGAGCCATAATTGAAAAAATCAGACACCGGCAACAAAGCAAAGTTATTTTGAAGAAAGAAGAACACATTTGCTACCCGGTTCCTACGACCGTGTTAGGTAAAACACATTTTTCCAACCTGTTGATATGCAAATTTAGTATGACAGCAAAAAAGTAGGTCATTTTGAATTAAAAAATTGAACTACTCAAACTAATGGAATTTCTTTCAAACCCCAATGCGAAAAATTGGTGAGTTTTTCTGAGGGGCTGTTCATAAACCACGTAGACAATTAAGGGGGGGGGGGGGGGAGGGGGGGGTTTTGAAAAAAGTTTACGTTTGTCTACGATGGGGAGGGGGATATACTCAAAGTCTACGTAGACCTTTTTTCTCTCTTTTCAAAACGGATATTCAAACACTCAACGCAGAGCAAAATACCGGCATAAAAAAAATATTCTAGGTAAATCCAAACATAAAATAAGTTTATTTTGGTCACAAATATAAACTTGCTTTCCTTCAAACATTTTCTATGTTTAAAACCAAGCGACATTGATGTTTGAAATTAAAATCATATTATGTTTATTTTCAACTTATTAATGATACGAATAATTGTAAAAATTTTGGGTTTAACTGGCTGCATTCTAAATTTAATTTATGTATTCTATGAATCTTGGCTATCTTAGTCCTGGAATGAGCTTAAATGCTAACAGATTCCAGATTCAAGAAGTTTGCTCAGCGATTCACTGTAACGATTGGCTCATGATGCGAGCGTCGAAACTTTGTCTCGGCCTCACGTTCTGGAGAAGGAAGTACACGTTCAAATTGACCTACCCGATAAATGTATTGTTGACAAGCCTTGCAATTGATTCAGAAACTGTTATTTTCGTTCGAAACATGCTTTCTATTTACATTAAATCATTATTATGTTTTAAGTTGAACATCGATGTATTTAATATAATGGGTGAGATTTGGATCCATATTAAACATTATTCACGAAGTATTAAAACCATTTTTAAGACCTTGCGTATTATCTTCGTGCCACCTCGATCATTTTCGGAATCCATTTCTGAGCCAAGTAAGCTCGAGCCCTTATGGCTTGAATGAAGTTTTTGTGTTTGTTTTGCCAGAGTAAGTTTCATTGCAATTGTAAACCAATCTGAGTCCTAAAATCTGTGCTGGCTTCTATACACTTCAACATATAGCTCATTAATTTGTTACAATTCAAAACTTGCTACGAAAACATATAGGTGATAACTACACACAGTGGTAAAAATACCTATTATGGATTACAATTCGTCCAGGTCGACAATCTTGAAGCGATTTTCATTCTTCGTGTCATTGAATCAGAAAAGAGTTCTTATTTGGCCACCATATATAATGATATGGTATGATATGATATGGAAAATTACTTTATCATTTTCTAAAGCAAACGACTCAAAAACTACTGCGATTCCGTAATGGAGGTTGTTTACTAATGTTTCCTGCACTGCACAGTGCACATAGTTTTCGAGCTCTGAACTTTGAATAAATTGAAGCAATTCATCAAATCAGTATAAGGGCCTGTTCATAAATCACGTAGACTCATTTTTTGAACATCTCAACCCCCCCCCCCCTTTCGTAGACTTGTCTCCATACAATTTTTTTTAATTTTTGTATGGAGCGTAGACTTTCGACAAACCCCCTTCCCCCAGAAAAGTCTACGTGGTTTATGAATAGCCCCTAATATGACAGCTAATTAAATAATGGAGCATAACATCCCGTTCACACTACAACCTATATTACGTGATATAGACCATCTCCATATATAGCATCTATACATCTAAAGACTGTTTACGTTTATTGACACCAAAATAATAGAAACGAAACAACATTTAAACATTATTTTTAAAAACTGATTACTTGTTTCACAATAATATATTTATATATACATTAGATACAGTTGACAAAGATGTTAATCCTTCTTTCTGTTAAATTCAGAAACTTTCTGTGGTACACCCGCGATCAGGTTCCGTGCGGTATCCTAAGATACGCCCGCCGTGACGATTCTCCATCTTTTCTTGGAATCATCGGTGCCATTTGCTTTCTTCTTAGTTTCGAAGAGTTTCCGCTTAACTAGTGCCCAGTATTTCTCTATTGTGCGTTCTGGACAGTTTGGTGGATTGGCTGTTTTTGGAACATATTTGACCTCTTGTACCTTATACCATTCCAGGACAGATTTCTCATAGTGACAAGCGGCCAAATCAGGCCAAAACAGAGCTGGAGAGTAAAAAAACCAGGCCTATTTAAAGTCTTCGTGTATGTACGTCAAGCACCGTAGCACGTCTTTTTGCAGTGAAATTTTGCATGTCATCACAGTAGGGCACCTTTTTCACTTTGTACGCCTTCAGGTCTTTGCTCCTGCTTCACTTTTTTTACGTATGATTTTGACTTCCCCACCACATTTCGCATTTATGTCTGGAGCATACTTTTCGATTTGTTCCACTTCCAACCTTCCGATCCACAGTCAAGCGCTGTTTAAATGATTTGCAAACACAAAACATGGTACTTTTCGGTAGTTTTAGTTTTTTGGCAAGATCGCATACCGATAAATTTGGATTTTGCCGCCGTTCTTACAAAACGCGTGTCACTTGATTCGACGCCATTTTACTGAATGTAACAATAATGTAAACATATTGTAACACGAAATAAAGTGAAAAGTTTCAGCTGTCATATAAAAGTGAACATTTCAGCGATCCGTGAAATAATTCAAAATCTACACTGAAATATAAGTGCCCGAAATTATCGTCGACATGCTTTAGTTTTCACTAAAAATAATTTGCGTGGCATTTGATATCAATCACGTAATGTAGGTTGTAATGTGAACGGGGTTTAATGCTACATGCTAAAATAACTGTCTCTAATTATCATTTCGAGAGGAAAAAAGGGATAACAAGAGACAGTAATTTGAGCGTGTTGGTTGTGTTTCTCTATTCGTTTTTACAACATCGATAGATCGAATGCATGGTACCAACTCAATAGTAAGTTTATGATGTCATCCATTGAGTATTTTCATTTATACGTGAATGAGATGATATTTGATAGTTGACTTGCTCCATTTTGCATTTGACAAACATTTGGTAGAAGGTTTTAATTATATGCGGTTGTGATACCTATCAGAAATGCTATAGCGCATGTGGGACAAAGTAGAAAATACATTAAGAGGTCTGAGAAAACGTCAACTTGCTCTAGAAAACATGCAAAGAAGATAAACTGAACTTGATATCTAAAGTAAAGACGAAAATAGCCGCCTATGCTTTGATTGTGGACTGCATTTTGCGACAAAAGTGAATGCAGATTAACGCAAAAGCATCCACAAGGCAGATATTTCATCGAACAAAATAAGGCCACTCAAGATTCTGTTGCAACGCCAGGAAGAAATTCTTTGTGAGTTCGACGAGAACGAAGCTACGGAAGTGCTATGGATTGAATCACGTTTTGTCGAAATCATTGGACTTGACATCCAAGAAACAATTCCACCAAAACTTCCGCTGATGAACTTTAATTATTGATTCAAGCAGCCATGGTGTGGGTATCTTTAGCATTTGCATAATTGATTGATGTTATTTTTTATTTATGCTATTTTTATGAAACAAAATAAAAATGAATAACTGAATAATCTGATTGTTTGAGTTTTATTTCATAAATGGTTCCTCAAACCACCACAGCCACATATTGTAGAACATTTTCTATAAATTTAAAAAAATGAATTTGATAAAGTCTACGTAGACTTGAAGGGGGGGGGGGGGGGGGTTGAAAAAAGTCTACTAAAGTCTACGATGGGGGAGGGGGGATTTGAAAGTGTCAAATTTCGGTCTACGTGGTTTATGAACAGTCCCTGATCAAATGGCGTATGAATGAAGTCATTCCGTTCAGTCGAACGAGAGTTTTAGTATTAGCGTTCAAAAACCTTACACTTTTGCGTAAAGTTCTCAACTGATTGTTTGCCTAGGCTCTCAGTTTCTGTGGTTTAAATTTCACGGTGTTTCGTGCAGTTAGTCAAAAGTTATTCCAGATGGAAGCCGATAGGAGAGAAAAAAAAATTGACGTGGGATATAACCGCGAGATTCTCGAAGGACCGCGTTGGTGTATAGTAATAATGGTATTTTTCAAGTAATAAATACATATGTATATACCATATGGTTGATAATAATTGAACTAAGTAATTTGAGTATTTGACTAACTTTGAAGTTGTATAATCTATCAACTCCATAAATCTAACTCTTTGCAATTATTATGTTTTTTTTTTTTTTGTTTCTCAATAGCCTCACGCTTCCGCTTGCTAGACTCTACAATCGTTCTTCGATTGCCTATGCTGAAACATTTTTTTTTTACAAAAGTAGATTCGCCCTTGTCTACTGTTTGCGCTGAATTATTATTTAACTTTAACCTGTCCCCTGTCACTTTCACTTGAAAAAAAAACACTATTCAAAAAAACTTTTTTGAGCGTATTAGTAGAACGATTGTGATTGGGAAACTAACAGAATTTAAAATTAGCACTTCATTTGATCACTTTTAAAAAACTAAAAATAAAACATTGAAACACTTTGTTTTCAAATTTTCGCTAGTAAACGCGAGAAAATTCCTTTAAATTGTAATAGAAGCTTATCTTTTGACAAGTAGGACTATTTCGTCTGCTACTTACAGACTTCTTCTGTGTCGAAAACTCGAATTTTTACTCAAACTGAAATTTTTACTCAAACAAATACTCGTTTACTATTAAAGTCAATTGATCGTCCTTAAAAGGACGCTGATAATAAAACGCGTTGGAAAATAATTCTAGGGTTTTTTGAGATACTTTCTTTGATTACTTTCGCTTTCATTCATATTCCAATCACCTTTACGTTTTTCAGTCTAATTGTAATTTTTGCAGCGGGCACTTTCCGTGCCGCTGCAACACAATAAGTGATTCCGGATTCTAACAGGACAGAACTTTATGACAGAGATATCAATAACGGCTATATTCTAGGGAACAATAAAATAGATTTTTACTCAAACACCAGTATTTCAACCCCCGAACCCAGTTTTTGTGCTTTATATTATCAACAGTAAGCTAAAAATGATTAATTTAAGATTTTACTAGCGATAATAGCCAGTTGAAAGTACGGCTGAGACCTTGTGAAAACAAAGCAAATGTTTGAGATAAAACAGGCTAAATTAGTTGTAAACATTGCGTTGAGGCATATTTGTAGAACAAACAGTTCTATTTGTTTGAAAACAGATTCGAAGTAAACGTATACAGGAGCAGACTCCGGCCAACTGACAATTACCTACGCTACCTGACAACTGTTGAAAATAATCCACATATAGATTTTATATAATATCTTCTACGGCATCCTTAAATTTCTTAGCATTCGTATTTTTCAAGATATTTTTTATTCAGATATTCAATAATCAGGGAAGATAGAAATAAATCAATCAACTATCGAAAAATGGCTTTCAACGTTCTTATAATTCCAAATTTAAAGCTGAACTTTTTTTTGCTAAACTTCGAAAGTCAATTAATTTTCAGCGAGCCGCAGTTAGTCAGGATTTGTCATCAGCGGAAAATTTATTCCACCTTACAACGTCATCATTATCACCTCCTTCCACCGCGGACCGCTCGGCGGCGACCGGCCCCAGATGAAGAACGAATAAAATCGAACGGGGCCAGCAGCTCGGATCGCAAAACTGGTAGTAAAGCATGATAAAATCTTTAATTTATGATGTTGCCATTCTAGCCAGCACTTTGGCATGCATGCCAAACTTCAACCCCGTAGCCAGCAAAGTGAGGGCGGAAGTAATTATGTTACTGATGATGGGCTTGGTACCAACCAACCAACCTCATGATCCCACCATGGGAACCTTTTTGATATGTTACTACACTAAAACCTTCGACACACGTTGTCCCGTTGGTTGGTTGGAGTATGTTGTACTACAGTGGGGCAGTCCTCGCCAATTTAACCAGATTCCGAGATGAAAAATGAATTGCTCCCGTAATGATTGATGACGAGTGAAGGTCGGCCGACCGAGCGATTAACGCTGATTTATGTCAGGGGCTATAATTTATGGAAACGGACAGCTTCCGGTCCGGCAACTCGTCGCCGGTCCGTGCAAGCCACCTACGAAAGGAATTCCTCCAGGGAAATGCCTTCAATTTGCCAAAATTCGATTACCATTGTTGTAAAGGGCGATACGGTCAAAATTTGGTCAATATCAACTTGACGTATTTCTTTCAATTTTGCATTTAAAAAACCTGAACACCCCTCATTTTGAAGGTGTGTGTGTGTAGAATGTTGCTTCTATTTTGATTTTGGATTTCACTCTTCAGTTGTCAAAATGCCGTCCAAGCAAGAAGAGCAGCGTATCAAAATTTTGCTCGCGCATCGCGAAAATCCGAGCTACTCGCACTCAAAGTTGGCAAAATCGCTAAAAGTTGCCAAATCAACCGTTACAAATGTAATTAAAGTGTTTGGGGAACGTTTGTCGACAGCCAGAAGTCTGGATCGGGGGAAATCGAAAACCGGAAGCCGCTGAGACGACAAAGAGAGTTGCCGGTAGTTTCAAGCGAAACCCCTAACCTATCTCTCCGAGATGCCGCAAATAAGCTGGGTGTATCGTCTACAACCGTGCATCGAGCCAAAAACGAGCCGGACTATCGACTTACAAGAAGGTAGTGACTCCAAATCGCGATGATAAACAAAATACGACGGCCAAAGCGCGATCCCGGAGGCTGTACACGACGATGCTGACGAAGTTTGACTGCGTGGTAATGGACGACGAAACCTACGTCAAAGCCGACTACAAGCAGCTTCCGGGACAGGAGTTTTATACGGCAAAAGGAAGGGGAAAGGTAGCAGATATTTTCAAGCACACGAAACTGTCAAAGTTCGCAAAGAAATATCTGGTTTGGCAAGCCATCTGTACCTGTGGCTTGAAAAGCAGCATTTTCATAGCTTCCGGGACCGTCAACCAAGAAATTTACGTGAAAGAGTGTTTGAATAAACGTCTGCTGCCTTTCCTGAAGAAACACGGTTGTTCCGTACTGTTTTGGCCGGATTTTGCATCTTGCCATTACGGTAAAAAGGCCATGGAGTGGTACGCCGCCAACAACGTGCAGGTGGTTCCCAAGCGACAAGAACCCTCCCAACACGCCAGAGCTCCGCCCAATTGAGAAATACTGGGCTATTGTCAAGCGGAACCTAAAGAAGACCAAAAACTGCTAAGGACGAGCAGCAGTTCAAGGCAAACTGGCTTTCTGCGGCGAAGAAGGTGGACAAGGTGGCTGTACAAAATCTGATGGCAGGGGTCAAGCGTAAGGCCCGGCAATTCGGATTTGGAAAAGCGGAAGCCTAACTGAATATTTTTCCTGAATTTTATACTAATTGAACTTGAAAAAGAAATTTAATTTGATTTTTTAAATAAACGATTTCACCGATTTACACGCGTTTTCCCTTGACCAAATTTTGACCGTATCACCCTTTAATGGGCACGGTGGGTGGCTTCAAAATGGAAGGTTCGCATAAATTAACTTTGCGAAAACTGTTGCTTCCATAATACTTTAAATTGAGCTATTATGTAAACCATCGTCGTTGGGCTAAACATATCTATTCTGAACATCCGAGAGTTATGTCATGAAAAGCTTCCACTATCCAGAACACACGCCCAAAAGGGGGAGTGTTGTGTAATGGCGGTCCCGACAAAAAGTTTCATTACGACATCGAAGCTCGTGTTTGATTTAGCCATGGGGCTAAACTAAAGCCTACCTGTACGTATTTTGGGATGTGGTGTGACATATGTTCATCCGTTTGAGATAACAACAACGATATATAGGGAAGCAAATCGCATGTTCTTGATGTTGTGTACCTACAATAGTTGCAGCAATCCGATACGCCAATTTGAAGGCAGACGGCGTGACACGCAATTGATGTTGCCTCTAACGATGGCTCTAAGAGTTAAATCGAATTTTCCGGAGCAGGGTGTCTTGATTTGCATTTCAATCGGAAAATTGTTTAAGTACATACATTGCGGTTTTCCTCTCAAGTTGTACATACATCGCGAGTACCATTGACAGAGGGTATACTCTATTTTGATTTTGGAATCCACTGAGAAAAACGTAGAAGGCTGTGTCGGAGTGCAGTCAAAACATTGGCGTAAGAAAATAATAGCCGCCAGTTTCTCTACAAGGGGTTTTAGAAACAAAGTCAATAGATATGAGATGCATCATCCAATTATCTTAATGGTTTTAACGTAGGACTACGTTTTTCTTTTTCTATACCGGGCGCCGTTTCAAAATTATGAAAAATGAGAGCGTTACGCAAAAGTGAAAGGTTTTTGAACGCTTATAACTCTCTGTTCGACTCGAACAGAATGACTTCATTTCATGCATCATTTTATCAAGAAGACTCACAAATTTTTTGCATCAAAATTTGAATGAAGTACAATTAGTATAAGTAGTTCAATTGTTCATTTGAAAATGACCTTCTTTGCTCCCATACAAATTTGCATATCAACAGGTTGAAAAAATGTGTTTCCCTAGCAAGGTCATAGGAAACGAGTAACAAATGTCTTCTTCTTCTTCAAAATAACTTTTCCCGTCCCACAAATTTCTGAACGCACAAAGCTGTTGGTCGAGAAATGACATCATATTTGCGCTACGCTCTGATTGGTTCATACTCGCCGCCAGTAACCCAGCCAGCAATTATGGAACACGTAGGAACGACCGAACACCAATAATCAGTTCTCGCTGTGCATCCGTAGGCGACAGACGTGTTTGGCGAGCACGTCGGTGGAAAACGCAGCCAGTGAAAACAAGAAGACCAGAATTATCCCACGTCACTTGCAGCTGGCCATCCGCAACAACGAGGAGCCGAACGAAGAAAGAAAGCCCAAGTGGAATCGAAAACATTTCTCCCCGTCAACTAAATCCGTCCTTATCAGGACGACCAAATCAGTTTACCAACCAAAGAGTTGGGTTGAATTTTTCTATTGTGCTGTTGTTAATTCAATTACCGCATCACGGCTGAATATGGCAATCATTAAACGTCGCGTCCCTCGATTATACCACAAAGAACGTTGAACAACAAACGAACGAAAGTCTAGAAGGGATAATTCGAGCCAAGCTGCAACACATCAGTGACCATGTGGTGGAGTTCGCCATTGTTCCTAGTTATGCGTACCGGATTAGTTGCTGTTGGTGGGAAGCAAATTAGGCATATTGCTGTTGAGAAAATCATCCATCTAGCGTGCATTAATTCAAACCAATTATTGTGGCGCAATAACAGAAGTTCGTCCCCTTTGGTGCAATTTGTATCACATTGCCTTCGTTGGTACCGCCTTCTTTTGTGCAATAGCATCCGACGCCATGACATACCAGCTCTTAGCTGAAATTTTGACTCAGTCTTACAACAGTCGTGGGGCTGTGCAATGGCTGTTCGCACGCAGTTAGCGGCAGCAAGCACCTTGGATGTTTAGTGTATGGGAATTTGATTTGGAACGGAGTGGAATTCCAACCACTCTTTAAACAATCAAGCGATCTAGATTGCACATTGCTTCTGTAGTCCTACGTGAACTTTGCGTACAACCCCATTGAGCTGTCCCTTCTAGTTTTTTTAATTATCTTAGCAGTTGGTTTTACTGAGTACCTAAGAAGATAACACAGGTGTGTGATGTGCAAGCCTAGCCAATCCAGAATCCACTAAAAAACCCTGTTCTCCACATCACATGACAATTCCAAAGCATGGGGATTGGAGCTCATCACAACAACGCCAGACTAACATTTGAAAAGGGCGATATTCCAAAATCACGAAACCGAGAAAACTGGAGGCAAGGATTGGAATACGAAAATCAACGTTGTAAGCATGCCAGAGCTATTCTGGAAGTATCTTAAAACTTTTTTTGGTGTATCTCAGACCAACTTTCGAAGCATTTCGAAACTACTCTAGAAGGATTTCATTACAGCTCTTGAAACATTCCAGAACTACTGTGGAACCATACCTGAGCTACTCTTGAAGCGATTCAGTGCATTTCTGAAAACCATAGAGCAGGCAATATGCTTAATTTTATAATTAAGAGTCAATTCAAAAACAGTTTTTACTATATGCACTACGCAGGCTAGGATGGACAGCTTTACCACTACCAGCATATGAGGCACGTTGTATGCTGATCAATATTCAAACTTTGAAAGAACGTAGGGATTTTGCAAAAGTTTTGTTTGTAAACGATTTGGTATCACATCGCATTGACTCAACTGATCTTTTATCAAAGCTGAATTTTTATGCTCCAACTCGACAATTACGTAATCGTAATCTATTCGCGGCTGATCGTCACCGTACTGATTATGCTAAATTTGGACCGCTGAACAGCATGATGACTCTCATAATCAGTATAGTGAAATGTGCGACTTTAATCATTCTAAGGAAAAAGTTGCAAAAATATTTTAAAAATCAGCGAATTAACACAAGATAGCATTTAATTTCAGTTTAAGGAAGTAAACATGTAATTATCTATGTAGTTTGTGATTGGTCTACTTTGTTTGACGTCAAACAAATAAAATAAATAAATATATTGCTGAATTAGCGGCAATACACTGTAAAAAAAACAAGCCAAATTATTCTGGAAGCATCGCAAAACTTGTCTGGAAGTATTCCAGTACAATCCTGGAAGTATCTTAGAAGAAAATTGAAAGCAACCCGGAACTTCTCTGGAGGCATTCAAGAACTGCTCTAACAGTATTCAAGAACTACTCTAGAAGTATTAAATGTCTGCTCAGAATGCATCCCGAAACTTCTCCTGGTGGATTCCAGTACTGTTCTTCAAGTATTCCAGGACTACTCTAGAAGTATTCCAAAATTGCCCCGGAAGAACTCCAGAACTACTATGGAATCATCCTAAAGCTACTTTTGAAGAATTCCACTAATTCCGGAACTAATTCTTAAAGCATCCCGGACAACTTTGAAAAGAATCCACCCAGAACAACCCTAAAAACATCTAAAAAAATTCGAAAACATCCCAGAACTACTCTGAAAGTATTCCAGAATTGCTCTGAAATCATTTCAGAACTTATCTAAAAGCATCTTATAAAAAAATACTGGAAGTATTGCAGAACCACTCTGGACGCATTCCATAACTACGATGAATACATTCATTACATGTCCTGCAAACAGACGGGAAGCATGCTAGAGCTATATTGGAACTATCTCAGCATATTTTTGAAAGTATTTCAGAAAAACTTTGGAAGTATTCCGATACTATTCTGAAAGGGTGTCAGTGCTGCTCTGGAACATTCTAGTGCTGCTCTGGAAACATGCCAGAGCTACTCTTGAAGCGTTTCAGAACATTTCTGAAAACAGAACTAGTCTAGAAGCATTTCAGTCCAATTCAGGAGACATCTTTGCAGATAATTGAAAGCATCCCGGAATTCTGGAGGCATTCCAGAATTGCTCTAAAAGCATTCCAGAACTACTCCAGGAGCATTCAATGTCTAATCAGAATGCATCCCGGAACTACTCCAGTACTATTCTTCAAGCATCCCAAAATTGCTGAGCTACTCTTGAAGCATTTCAGAAAATTTCCGGAAAAAGAACTAATACAGGAACTAATTCTGAGAGCATCCCGGAAAACTTTAAAAGCATTCCAGAACAATCATCATCCCGGAACTACTATGAAACCATTCCAGAATTGCCCTGAAATCATTCCAGAACTTAACTGAAAGCATGTTAGAAAAAAAATATTAAAAATCCCGGAGCTGCTCCGGAAGTATTGCAGAACTACTCTGGATACAGTCATTAAATGTTCTGCATACATAAATGATCTACTCGTGAAACATGCTAGAGTTATTTAGGAAGTATCTCAGAATATTTTTGAATGTATCTCAGAACAACTTTGGAAGCATTCCTAAACTATTCTAGAAGGATTTCAGTACTGCTCTGGAACATTCTAGAACTAACTATAAATTAGAAGAAAAATTAGTAATCTCCATTTAATTCCAACTACCTTTGCTTATCTTCGACAGATACGCGTATTTCGTCTACAATGTGCAGACTTCTTCAGTGTCTCGTACTAATAACTCGACTGGCCAGTCGCTGTTGAACAAACAAAAAAAAAACAACTTAACTTTATAGAAATATCTCAGCTAAAATTATTAGTATTAATCGAAAGACTGATTATATCGACACTTGGCGAATCATCGTCAAACCCTTCATCCTTGACCAGGGACTATCTAAAGAGGGGTCGCAATTCCTACATATTTATCCCGACATATTTCGGCTCCCGGAAAGGAGCTTTTGCGGGATTCGTTGACTTTCTTGTAGAACGATGTAGAAACAGCTGCTCCGTTGCGTCACACTCCAACTTCTCCAGGTGGCGTTTCTAATCCCGGAAAAGATGAGTTTACTGTTTTCGTTTCTGTTTGAATCGCTCCACCCTTCGACGAATTCTTTTCTGCATTCTTCTCGTCCAAAACCTCCGTGTCGAATCAATCTTTCTGACGATTTCTCTCCACAATAACTATAGCACCTTCTGCTTGCGTTGGTGATGGCTGCTTTATCACAACCTTATATGCCTTACGAAAAGACATCTTCTTCTTTTTGAGCGTTTCAAGCTTGTTGTTTTCGCAATTAGCTTATTGCTTGATCTCAACTTAGTGTTCTAAATGCACTTCCACAATTATTAATTGAGAGCTTTCGATGCCAGGTACCATTTCTGCATTAGTATGATTGTGTAGCACAACTTTATGCATGGAGTCGAGAATTTTCCTTGGAAGATTCAGTAATGCAGGTACGCATTTCTTTACTGAGATTGTGTGGCAACGAACAATCCCATATGTCCATACAAAAACGTGACAAGGGGGGGGTTATAAAAAGTCCCTTTTTGCGTGACATCATTATTGAACGTTCCCTAACGAAAAAAATTCCTAGACCAGACCGGAAATCGAACCCAGTCACCTACAGCATGGTATTGCTTTGTACCCGCACCGTTGTCGACTGAGTTAAGGACGAACTAAAAGATATAAAAGAAGTCCAGCGGGCTACTCCTTTAACTGAAATTGCAGGAAAAAAAACAAGCTGAAAACTATTAATTTAAATACTGATACTAATCAGCTACCAATATCAGAGGACAATTCAGCTTACCTTAGCTTAGCTTGACTTACTGCACGTATCAATGGTTGCTACTCCGTGATTGATCAGAATCAGTGAAATTTCACAATTAATCAACTGAATGGGGCTGGACTAACCGGCCATTCTCACTGTACACGTTTCAGTGACTCAATTTCTTTGATAATCAATAACGGCGCCGGCCACGTCCTTGCAATAAGGTGGGAAATTGGAAGGAAAATTAGTGTAACCTTTCCTGTTTAGGGACCGTGTTAACCTCTGCATCCTCACAAAGGTCACAGGAAGGAGGGTTTTCTGTGTTAGCAGGGTAGGGTTGAAATGAACAGGATTCACCTTGATAAGTGATGTGATCATATAATATAGTTCATATAATTCAGGGGACAGAAGGGATAACAATTACCTGTTTCGCTCCACGTTTTTGAGAGCACTTACCGCTATAGGCGTAGCTCAGAGGGAGCCGTTGCCCCCCCTCCCTCAACTTTTGAATCCATGTATAGAATTTTACATGTTTGCTTCAATTGTTTATTATTTAGTGTTAGTGTTTGATAGATTACCCCTTTGCCTCAATGAGAAAGCGGGAAGTTGCCTCGATTTTGTGACAAGATGTAGCAAAAATGTTCAAAAAATAGACATCCACGAGATTTTTTTAAATAGTAAAGACTAATTTTTTTCTACATATGATATTCTTGTAAGCGACGAAACGACTCATATCCGAATTTCTGGGACAAGACAGCATGCTAATCAGAGCGAAAAGCTGCAGTTGTTTTAAACTATTCAAAGATTTTATCCGTTGCTATGAGCATGAGTAAGATTATAAACATGGAAATACCCGAGGCGTGCTACTCCGTTGTTGGCAGATGAGCTGTTATTACACAGAGAACCACCAGAGGACCAGCATACATTCTCAAGGTGGAAAAACTGGTGATCTCAAACTAATGCAATAACCAGCGCCTGCATCGCCCGAATGCTGTCAAATAAGGGAAGGAAATTTCATAAGAAGGAAAACACCAACGCGATCCTTACGTTTAACTTGCAGGGTTATATCCTAGATATAATCCCTCCATTTTTTAACATTAATGACACCTATTTCTGATTTTGAACCATTTATACAAATGGTGCTATTCATGCATCAATCACAAAATAGGATAGTGGTTCACTTGCTCCAGGATATGGTGGATCCACTCCTTTGCCGCTCAGTCAGTAAAGACGCGGCTAAGCAAAGCAACACCATGCTGGAGGTGGCTGGTTTTCGATTCCCGATCTGGTCAAGGAATTTTTCGTTAACGAAAATTTCCTCTCGACTCCCTGGGCATAGCGTGGCATGATTGTGCCTTGCCCCTTGCCGCACAATCATTCTAATGCAAAAATGGTACCCGGCATCGAAAGCTCTCAACCAATAACTGTAGAAGTGCATCTAAGAACACTAACTTGAGAGCGCGTTACAATAAGCTAATTGTGAAAGCAATAAGCTTAAAATGCTAAAAAGAAGAAGAAGAAGGATATGGTGGTACGGCGAGCATGTGCAACCTATCATTATGGATCACAATTGAATCGTGATCCTCCACCGCCGACCACCAGCCCGGCGAACACCCGCATCTCACCAGGAAGCATTTTCGTTGTTTATTTTTCCGTGCTCACTCCATTGCTCACAACGCCGAATTATACGTAACCGAAACAATACGAAAACGCGCCGTGGCCGGCTGCAAAATAGTGCGTAATAAAGCATCGACACAACTTTTTACAGCCGATGCTCGAACCAATTTTTTTTGTAAACTTTTAATTTTTAAAACTGTACCAATCCTAAAGAAGCTGCTTAAGAACAATCTATGCGAAACCATTTAAAATTGCCTCCCCCTTACTGCGTGACATAATTAATGGACCTTAGGGATTTGGTAAAAGTAAGAGTGCGTGTAGATGCACTTCATGCGCTTCTGGCAACTTTATGCTTCTATTGATGTCCTGGCTCATTGGCTTAGCATCAACCGGGAGACTTGATGTCATTGATATGACTTTCTCCAATCCGCTCAATCAATCGCCAATGTTTTGATACATTGGACGGATTAATATTGTTTGGAGATAAATCAATACAGACGTCCGTCCAAAATTTTGCATAATTGACAGGCAGTCTAGGAAGACTCTCCCAGTACCTTATAGTAATATGGCTTAGAAGGTGGACCAGAAGATTGACTGAGCTATCTCTAAGATTTTTTTTCTGTTTGTGTGGGAGAAAATTGTGTTTTGCGGTGTTGCTTTTGCCAATATATACACTGGAAAATTTATTTTCGTAAATTAGCTTTCACTGGGGTTCGTAAACATTGTCTTTTTTACATAGAACAAATGCCTCGTAAATTGCATGAAACATTCTTAATGCTGTTGTCATCTGGTGAGATTCTATTATTACACCTTCTTTGTACAGTGCACGAAATGAATTTCGTGCGTAGATCAACCAATTGCTGCCTCTCTTCAGTCGTACTCATACATGTTGGTATTATTGGTCATCGGGGGGTGCTGGAATCATTAATTTATTGATTTCTTTTTATTTCAATACCATACTGACTCGATGTAGATGATCTATTGTCAGTCAATCATGCAACCAACAGAGTTTTTTTTATTGATAACAAAATATGCGTAGGTTAGGTTATTTTTTTTGAACAATGCACGAATGTTGTGCCAATAAATGCTTCTACGTGTTTTAGATAGTTACGCGTGTGGCATTGAAAACGAAAGGTAGCAACGTACAAATCTACTTACAACGAACACAGCGAATAGATTTGTTAGTCCTACCTTCGATTAAGCAATGTAATGAAATTTAATTTTCGGTGCGGGTGAGAGGGTCGTGGAGAGAAAATTACAGGAAATCAGATACAAACCGTGAACAATCTCGGTGGTTGTCCCATACTTTAAAAAATCCAACACGACCGTAAAGTGAATATTTCGACACATTGCAGTACCCGCTAGATTTTATCATGGCTGCTATTTAATGCGGTTCAGGTTACTGGAAACATGTGGAAAACCTTGGATTCCCAGAACAAACCTTAGAATTGTTGAATCTTGTTGCCAAGATTTGACGGGTATTGTAAAGTACTTTGGGTAGCGTAGAGAACATAATCCACCCGTCGTTTAGACGAATTGTCGCTAAAGTGAGGGCTCGATTCCTGCTCTAGCCGGTGGAACTTGGAAAAATGTCCGTACTCTTCTGGTCCACCGAGCGTTGTGTTGTCCGTTGTATAATCATAGACTAGCAACTGCTGGGACTGTTCATAAACCACGTAGACCGAAATTTGCCATTTTCAAACCCCCCTCCCCCATCGTAGACTTTCGTAGACTTTTCCAACCCCCCCCCTCTCCTTAAAGTCTACGTAGACTTTGTCAAATTCTTTTTTTAATTTATGAAAAATGTTTAACAATATGTGGCTGTGGCGGTTTGAGGAACGATTTATGAAATAAAACTCAAAGAATCAGGTTATGCAGCTATTCTTTTTTATTTTGTTTCATAAAAATACCATAAATAAAAAATAACAGCAATCAATAATGCAAATGCTAAAGATGCCCACACCATGGCTGCTTAAACCAATAACTAAAGTTCATCAGCGGAAGTTCTGGTGGGATTGTTTCTTGGATGTCAAGCCCAATGAATTCGACAAAACGTGATTTTATCCATAGAACTTGTGTAGCTCCGTTCTCGTCGACCTCACAAATAATTTCTTCCTGGCGTTGCTGCAGAATCTTGAGTGGCCTTATTTCCTTCGATGAATATCTGCCTTGTGGATGCTTTTGCGTTGATCTGCATTCACTTTTGTCGCAAAATGCAGTCCACAATCAAAGCATTTGCGGCTATTTTTGTTTTTACTTTTACATATCAAGTTCAGTTTATCTTCTTTGAAAGTTTTCCAAAGCAAACTTACTAATGAGTTGGTACCATGGATTTGATCTATCGATGTTGTAAAAAACTAATAAAGAAACACAACCAACACGCTCAAAATACTGTTTCTTGTTATATTTTTTAAGCTCTCGAAAAGATAATTAGAGACAGTAATTTTTGCGTGTAGAATACCCCGTTCACATTGCAACCTACATTACGTGATCTTGATATCAAATGCCACGCAAATTAGGTGAAAACTAAAGCCTGTCAACGTTAATTTTGGGCACTTTTATTTCAGTGTAGATTTTGAATTATTTCACGGATCGCTGAAACGTTTCCATTATATGACAGCTGAAACTCTCCACTTTATTTCGTGGTACAACATGTTTACATTATTGTTACATTCAGTAAAATGGCGTCGAATCAAGTGGACACGCGTTTTGTACGAACGGCGGCAAAATCTAAATTTATCGGTATGCAATCTTGCCAAGAAACTAAAACTACCGAAGAGTACCATGTTTTGTGTTTGCAAATCATTTGACCAGCGCTTGACTGTGGATCGTAAGGTTGGAAGTGGAACAAATCGAAAGTATGCTCCCGACATATGGACAAGAAGGTGGTAGCTATTATTGATCCGGATCTTTCTGTGCGAAATGTAGCGTGGAAGTCAAAATCATACGTAAAAAATGTGAAACAGGGGCAAAGACTGAAGGCGTACAAAGTGAAAAAGGTCCCCTACTGTGATGACATGCAAAATTTCACTGCAAAAAGTCTTCTACGGTACTTGACGTACATACTCGAAGACTTTAAATAGCTTCTGGACCTGGCTTTTTATACCGGAGCGCCGTTTTATAGCGTTTCCGGACAAAGAAGGTGTCCACATTTTCGACAAAGTATATGATTAGGCAGGCCATTTGTAGTTGTGGTCGAAAATCTAAATGTTTCGTCTCTACCGGCACTATCAATGACGGCGTGTACGAGAAAGAATGTCTGCAAAAGTGGTTGCTACCGTTTATCAGTAGCCACGACTCTCCAGCTCTGTTCTGGCCTGATTTGACCTCTTGTCACAATACGAAATCCTTCCTGGAATGATATAAGATACAAGAGGTCAAATACGTGCCAAAAACAGCCAATACACCAATACTGGGCTCTAGTTAAGCGGACACTCTTCAAAACTAAGAAGAAAGCAAATGGTACCGAATATTTCAAGAAAAGATGGAGAATCGTCACGGCGGGCGTATCCGAGGATACCGTACGGAACCTGATGGCGGGTGTACCACAGAAAGTTCGAGAACTTAGCAGAAAGAAGGATTAACCTATTGATCAACTGTTTCTTATGTAGACTATAAATCTATGATTGTGAAATATCGGTTTTTAAAATAATGTGTTAATTTAGAATTGCTACTATTATGTTTGTGTTTGAAATTTAACGTAGATCATCTTTAGATGTGTAGATGCTAATATTTGACTATTCAAAAAAGCTAACGTGGAGACTATCTCCACGTTAGCTTTTTGCACCGATATTTCAGCATGGTCAATATTTGGTGAAAAAGGAAAATACTCATGTTGGTGCGTCAACTTTGACGCCAGCTGTAGTCCACCACTTGATGGAAACAGTTAAGACTTTGTCCACTTTATTTAATACACAGATAAAAGAAACATTGAATTTTCTGCGTTATCTAATGCACATATAGGGAATGCTAGATTTGGCAGAAAATAATGGGATATTTCGTGTAAATTAAAGCCGGATAACTACTGAATCTAGCCTGTTGTATGGAAGAATGTTAACATTTGTTGTATGGCACATGAAAAAATTGCAAACAATTTCGTTGTTTACGCCTCCGTTGGCTTAGAATTCAACGCGAGGAAATTTTACGCGCTTCTTAAAATTAATTATTTTTTTCTGTGTATATTATTTTAAGCTTTGATGAAATTTTTTATAGGCTACCTAAATTTTTCACAGAAATACGGATTTTGAAATTGGTGTGTCTAAAAATCTTATTTTACATATGTTATGAAAATTTCAAGTTTATAAATCTTATCAACATAAAATTTTGTTCACATAAAGTCTATATTGATAATTGACAAAGTTACAGAAGGTTGAACATGGTACCTTTTGGGAGCAAAATTTTGTTCGGCTTTTTTTTGCTATTGAGTGTACAATAAGTAAAATAAATTTAGAACGCAACCATTAAAATCCAAAATTTGTACGTTTTTTCGTATCATTAATATGTTGAAAATAAACATAATGTGATTTTAATTTCAAACAGCGATGTCACTTGGTTTCAAATATAGAATATGTTTAAAAGAAAGCAAGTTTATGTTTGCGGCCAGAATAAACTAATTTCATGTTTGGATTTACCTGTAATATGTAATTCTCTCTCTCTCTCTTATTCTCTTTCTCTCTCTCTCTCTCTCTCTCCCTCTCTCTCTAAAATAAATAATGTCTTGCCCCACCCTATTCGAAATCCTGGCTACGCCTATAGCTTACCGCCTCTCAATTGTCTGAAAATCCTTTGCGGGGTGCAACTGGTTGGCGTTCTTCTTCTTCCAAAGTGTCTAGATGATGCCTATCCAAACCCGCCATACTAGCCCCATATGGCATTGCACGTGAACGCAAACAGCATCGCATCTCGAACTTATTGACTTTTTCAATCTTTGTGCTCAAAACAAACACAGAAGCAAAGATCAGGCACGTCACTAATTAACGCAGCCTTATTTCTGCGAATTCCTCCCGGAGAGCAAGGCATAACATACTTATTCTCCACCGGTGAAAATCGTCAGCTTAGCATCCTGCTATGCGCATCGATCGGTAACTTTAGCTCGCCTACGATCCGGATCATTTTTTCGCACATTTCATTGCGAGGATGGAACAATTTGACAATTTCACACTACGAGAACTCAGCCACCGGAATATTTTACAAAACGTCAATCAAAACAACTAATAAATTAGAAGTAAATTTGTAATTTTTACGGGAGGAAAAATATTTGCTGTCATTATCGAACAAGGCACACTTCGATCTCTCAACCAATATCAGAGGACAATAATTCAAACAAGAAATTAAAAAGGGTCCATCATAGACCATTTTGTTTAAAAATAAGAAACTTTAGAGACCTATTATCCGAAACATAGACATTTAGAATAGACTTATACTAAAAGAGCGACCAAGTCTCTAAAACGGAACCTGCTACCAGGTTCCTATCGAGAGAAAACAAAAGTCTTCATTTGTATCTTATCTATTAGAACTTACGGACTTTCTTTGACCATTCCACCTCTTACAGACGATAAAAACGGTGAAGATGTTATAATTTTTATTTGTTCAAATTCAGATAAATTAGATAAAATTGTTCCTCATACGTTCCCATTGCCAATGTCCTTATTTTTCACTTCACATAAATAACAACCCCTTAACCAAAATTTTAACAACCAAGGAAATCTCTCGAAGGATGACAAAAGGGAACTGGATTAAACTTGAGAAATCATTCGATTCACGATTAACACAGGGGCAATCGCCTACACACGGGAGGGGGCAAAACTCATTTTGTTTTACACTTCTCTTCTTGCTGTACGAGTTCTAATCCTAAAAACGTGCAAACTGCAAACTATTTGCTGACTCCTGTTCAAATTTGCTATTTAACGAAGATATCGAAGAAAACGACGACGAAGACGAACACTTCGAGCCCCGAGACTAGTTGTTGTGCAAGCTGTGCAGCTTGTCACAAGAGGGCGTATTGATGTGCTGTGCTTTGTGATACAGATCGCGATCGCCAAAGTTGCGTGCCTTCATCAGCATAGAGTCCTCTGTGAAGAAGAATGAAGAAAAATCGATATAGAACAACACGTAAGTACTATGGCATATTTGCAGCATCCTAACTAACAGCTTTCGAATAGAACCGTAGATAGAGCACAACAAATTCACGAAAAGCTTGAGGCACTTACTGTAATTTCGTTCTCGATAGCACGAATGTTTCAAATTATTAAGGTACTCTTCTTCAACGGATGCCTCCAGCCGTCCGACCGATCCCTGGTACTCCGAATGGAAGTTTTCTTTTACATAGTAAGGTATCTTCAGCTGATTGGTCTTGCGAGCGACGGAGAATTTCCTTTAAAACAAAATTGAATACCATATTAGACTATTAGGATAAATCACACCGAGAACACTCACTGGCTAGGAGTCAAACTGTAGATAGGATCCGAAATGAAAAACGAAGACATCATCGAGAGGCCAATCAGGAGTATTATCGGCAACAGATTAATGAACGCTGCATAACCCGACTGAGGCTAATAGCAAACAATAATGAAAAAATCAATAAATTCGGCTATCTTGATTCGAATTTTTCAAAACCACTCTACCTCTCTATACTGCTGCTGTTGATGTTCGGCACGGTGAAACCTCCGTTGCCGCATGTAAACGTGCTGAGTTGGAATATTTCCCCCGAAGAACATGTTGAACAGCTCTTCAGCCGTAAACTCCGTTTCGAAACCTCGCGAGTAAGCGTACTCATATTGAGCACGGGATCGACGAGCCGTGGTCTGATGTTGCTCATCTGCACCGTAGAGATCATATGATTTCCGTTTTTCGGCATCGGTCAATATGGCCACAGCGTTGCCGATCGCCTTGAAAGCTTCCGCCGAGCCTGGTGCTTTATTCTTATCCGGATGCAATTGAAGGGCCAGCTTTTTGTATGCTTTCTTAATATCCGTATCAGGGGTTTCTTTCGTAATTCCCAGCACCTCGTAGTAATCCTTGCATCTACAAAATTGAAAACCGTTCACCAGCTTTTCAACATAACAAACACACTTCGACCTACTTTTTGATACGTTTCACCGCTTCCAATTGTTCCGGAGTGTAGTCCGCTTCGGAACCCGATTCAGCTTTTGTCGTAGTGGATCCTCCCGTCGGTCGCTGCCGCAAGCCATCGTCAGACGCATTTCCAGACGAGGTACGCTTAGTATAAGCTCCGCACTTGATTTTCTCCAAAAGCTCTACACAGACAATGAATATTGATTACTATTACGCATCAACGTAATTGAACGATCTCTTTATCTACCCCTACTCACTGACTTACCTTCGGCCCGTTTGGTTGGATGTAGAGTCAGGGATTTGGTGAGCAGCTTTTCTGCTTTTTCAATCTTTCCCTCGGAAAGGTAGGACACTGCCTTCTCCACGCATTCGTCGGCCGCTTCCCTGTTCATCGTTGCTGTGATGTGATGGGTTTATTTTTATCCTTTGCTCTCACGCGCTCCTGGTCAAGCTAGATAAGGGGAACAGGTGAAATTACCGATGAAAATCATAAAAACCACTCCAATTTCATCAGCTCTTACCCGTTTGAAATGCCAATTATTCTGAATACTTTGATTTCAATCGTTTTGCTACCTGCAAAATAATCAAACTAGACGGTAACAATTGAAATTACCGACCTATTCCATTATTTAAAGGACGAAAAGTAGATTTTTCACTTTTCAAGAACGGCAGCAAAGGAATAAAAACATCACGTCAAATTACCATCTCAGCTAAACGTCATCGATGAAACGTCACTGGATTTGACTGCCCACTGAGCTGTTAATCATTGCTTTGGACCGAAGAAATTAACGAGTAACATATGTAACGCGC
Source organism: Aedes japonicus (assembly GCA_034211315.2). NCBI lineage: Eukaryota > Metazoa > Arthropoda > Insecta > Diptera > Culicidae > Aedes > Aedes japonicus. Next base: position 382,137 of record JASCZW010001821.1, on the reverse strand, counting down.
GAAGTAACGAAGAAAGTTATTTGAAAAATAAATCATACACTGAAGCAAAACATCGTTCCTTCGTCGTCTTGTATGTTTCGCCATTGAAGAGAAGAGAAAATAATTCTGAGATTTCGAATCAAGGGTACATTTTAATATCCTGTGGAGTTGCCGACATCTCGTACCAGAAGCTGATTTTCACAAAAGCACGTATGAAGAAATTGTTGTTCTTGATAATTTTCAGAAATTTAGTTCACAATGTACTTCTGACGAAACCACTAGTTAATAAGGAACTTTAGAATCAACACCAACCTAATTATGCTTGCTTCACTGCACCTACAAACATAAATATCTAAAGCTGTTATAGACTGTTCCAGAAAGTATAAGCACACTTTTAAACTAACAAAAAAGTAATGTTATTTTAGTTTTAATAATTTTATTTGGCAAATCATATTTGTATATGATATTTTACACTCGTTTAGTCAAAATATTTAATCATAGCCAAGACTTCTACCTTTTCCTCGAACATGACTCATTCTGCACAGTGGTACTTCCCACCATTTTGACCACATTTGGCCAATCTTTTTTAAATTTTTGGATGTCGTCCGCTGGTTTTATGAATTTTCGAAGCTTTGCTTTGGTTAAAGCCCAAAAAGTCTCCGGGCAGTTCGGCGGATTCATGTTTTTCGGCACTAAACATACATTTTGACTTTTGTACCATTCTAAAGTGTCCTTTGCGTAACGACATGACGCCAAATCAGGCCAAAACACTACTTGACTACTTGACTACTTCGTTGTGCCTGATCATCGGCAATAATCGGCTTCTGGAGACATTCCTTAACGTATTTCTGAGTATTCATCGTCTCCGTTGTGATGAACGGACTAGATGTTTTACCACACTCGCATATTGCCTGCCAAACCATAACCATCTTGCCGATTTTTTCGGTAAAAATTGCCTTCTCCGTTTCGGGGATGTCTTTGTCTTCGCTTACAGTATAGAATTGTGGTCCGGGAAGCGTTTTGTAATCTAGTTTCACATACGTTTCATCGTCCATTACACAATAACGAATCGTAGAGTTTGCAGGCCCGTGATTTCACGGACGCGGCCTGTTTTGGGTTCCTTTTGGGTTTTTTCTGCTTTCGGTATGTTTTTAGTCCAAGTCTTCCTTTGGCACGCATGACGTTACTCGAGGAGGTCCCTAATTTTTTCGCAACATCCCGAACAGAAGTCACTGGTTTTCGCTTGTAGGCATCCCTGATCTTTTTTATTGATATCCGGACTAACAGGACCGGATTTCCGACCGCTCTTCGGCGCATCTTCAAACGTACACTGTTCTCTATATTTACGAATCGCAGATCGTACCGCTCCGACGCTTAAACCCTCTTCCTTGGCAAATTCTCTCAAAGAGAGTCCGCTTACAGTGCACCATTTGTGCACGATACTTTTTCGTTGTTCCGGAGTAAGACCGCGCATTTTGATAGGTAACACAAAACTGAGCACTTTTTTGATGTTATGTCATTAAAAAATGTGCAAACAAAAGGACGCAGCCAAAACATGTTAAATTTGTCTTTATATTCAAAGTGACCGTTAAAATAAGGTGTGCTTATACTTTCTGGAACAGTCGTTATCAGATGCTCACTTTGGGTAAAGTCATGCAGTTCTCCAGAAGCTACAGACGCTAGCAAAGTAGCTGATAATAACAAACGTAAAATAAAGCGCAATTGAAAAGCCATCCACATGAATTTGCCACAGCGGGTTTAGTGAATTCAATGTGACTAAAATCTAAGGAACATTATAAATTGTTTCAATCAATTTCTGAAATTATTAATAAATAATTTTCTAATTTTCCACTACATTGAAAGCAACCTACATTTTAAAACAACAAGGCTCATAAACAGCTCTTTTTTCTTTTATCAACGACAATCATTGAACATTGTGTATCTGGGTTGATAATATTTTCTACCCGTCAGACTGTAGACTGGACATAGAACCGAACAAGAAGTCTTCAGCCTGGAAACCTTATGTCTTGGTGTCAGCGATAACTGGGGAGTAAATCAAAGTACTGTCACACAAGTACACGTTTTCCTCTTGCAATTGGTAATTGTGTATCTGCAATCAAGTACTAATATTTAGGTCATATTGCGGTGGTTCGCACAAAAATAACCTGGAAAGAAAGTGTTGCTTGAATATGATTTGTTTGTTTCGTTTACGCTTGGAGTTTTTATTGTTACCACAAGGTATCAAGCTTCAGTTCGTTATATACTTACATGAGAGCATCTTTGAACTAGATAGCTGGACGTTACAATGATAATTGATACGCAATTACAACAAGTACACCGAACAATTAACCAATAACTACAGTGCGGAAGATTTGCGTCGATTGATATTGATTTGTATTCAGTTTCGGTGGGTTGTAAATAGGGTGGTGATTGAGATGATGAGTGAATCTGTCAGTTTTAAACTAGCAATAAGTTGCCTAGGTAGCGTTAGTGTATAAGGCGATTCAGGCTTTGATTTGAAAATTTACACAAGAAAAATGAAAATGTATATATGAGAATAACCGTCTGTCTCCGGTATAGTTACTTAAATTCTGGCACCGATTTAAACCAACAGTAAGGATGCTGTTGGAGCCACTCACAAGTATGGGTGGTTCATTTCAAGAGAATACAAAAATATGTTAAAACATCGAGTTTGAGGACCGATTTAAACCAACAGTAAGGATGTCTTCGATAGGTGAGTCCTGGTGAGTGCGACACGAAACATGAAAGACATGAAAACATCGATATTCAATTTGAAACATAAAAATTATTTAAAGTAAATGGAAAGCATGCTTCGAACGGAAATAACAATCTTCGAATCAAATTTAAAGCATGTTAATTTCAACAATACATTCATCGGGCAGGCGAATTTAAACGTGTACTCTTCTCTCCAGAATGTGAGGCCGAGACAAGCTTTCAATGTTCGCAATATGAGCCAGTCATCACATTAATCGGTAGGTTATTTGCTCGATTCTTGAAACCTGTTAGCAATCAAGCCAAACAACCGCTAGAACCATCACAAGCAATTGGTAGTACGTGAGCACGATCAGGCGCGCATTCTTTTGCCTGTCGAAGTGGTGGATTCGTCCGTGCCTTGACCTGCCCCGCAATGGGAGGTTACCCAAGTAACATTTTTAATTAGATAAACGCTGCATAGGCAATACGTATACAACTTTAAACTGAGTAATGGTTAAGTAGTGGTTGAACAAGCGCCCAGCCAATATTTTCACAAGCAAATCTGGCGAATCTACCCAGCTTCATGAAAACGAAAAAACTGTCAAGCAGAATATGTAATCCGTTTATAGCCTAGGAAGCTTTTATCCAAAAATTATACAACTTATTACGTAACTGTTCTCAAAGACAGTACTTTTGAAACGCATATTCAGCATATTTATTTGTTCATCGCAATTTCTATTTTTAGAACTGTGGCAAACAGCTTTTTATTGCTAGTCTTAACACGTTGACATAAACGCTTAAACATAGTCACTATACAGCAATCGAAAAAATATGTATGTCAAACACTTTTTACAATACTCGTGGACGGTATTAAGGCAATGGTGCTGTTTTATCGTTGTAATGCGTAATTAACATTTAACTAAATGAACTTTGTATTACAATGTTTATATATATAGTATATATTTATATATCACTTACCCGTGTACTTACCAGATTCGAACTCTGCACCTTCACCATAAGAACGGTGACTGTATCCTCAGATCTATATCAGCTGTGAGGAATTCCAGTACCCGTATTCAAAGTGTTCAAACCATATTTTAGTTCTAATAATGCTGAACAACAATAATTGCTGAAGCTCTTTACGAACAGGTTTATAGTGTTTTGAAAATCAGTGTTACCGAGATTCTTATAATCTAAACATGATCACCATCCAATTTACGTTGTTATCTGTGCCGCACTTGGATTCATTTGTTATATTTTTTTTAAACTACATTAATATCAATTTCATTTATAACTGTTGTTAGAGATTGCTATATTTATCATTGTTATATTAATGAATTTCCTGTGATTAAAAAAAATCCACTAAGACCGGAAATTGCACACCTGATCTTCTGCTCAGTGGAATTTATATTGTTTATTTGAAAGCAATTTTCGACAGCACTGTCAATTACGCGAATCTCCGAATATAAATTCCTCAAACAAGCTTCATACTTTCTCAGATTTCGTTTTCAATAGTAAGTACCGCTTTTTTTAATTTGTTTCAACATCCTTCGAAATATTTTGAAATCTAAATGCTCTGCTCGATAAAATAAACGGTATTCTTTTCATTTCGTTTGATAGCTCAGACTCAACTCAAAAGCTCAAGCTCAAGAACTCCATATAAATAACTGCATATATGCTGCATACTCTGTGCCGCAACTACACTCAGGAAATTATCCCTACGATCGGAACTATTAACCACAAAGCCATAAGAGATCGTATTAAAAGATTATTGTTGCATTGGTCGATAAAAGCATGCCTCTTCTACACTTTCAATTGACATCACTTATCAAGCGTATATAGTCTCGTGAGATTGTGGCTCGGCTCTGGATGCCGAGGTTCATGGTTCGCATCCCGATTGTAACTTTTTTTTTCATGTAAGGAAAATATTCATACGATCGTCATATGATTTCTCTGGGAAGGGAAATCGTATAAAATTTGCAAAAATGCCTTCTGGCAAATTTCCATACGATATTCGAATGAAATCTTCTCGATTTGTTCGCTCAATGTACTTATACAACATTTTATACAGCTATAATCACTATGCTGTATAGCGGCTAAGGTTTTTCTAATATAAAGGCTTTTGCAAAGCTATTACAAAGCCAACAAATAAAACTGTGTAAGAGAACACAGAATGATAATTCAAAAGCTTAACCGACTAATTTCTTAGCTACATAAACAAGCTGTGTTAATGCAGACGAACATTGTTCGCATAAGAGCTTTCTTTTCAAAGTATGCAACCTAAAGCTCAATATTGTGTTAAAGCTGTGTTACATTAAGCATAAGAACTGTATCGATTTGTTAATTCTGCTTATAGCTTATTCAGCTCCACTTGCTTTTATACAATTATAAAACAGCTTATAAGTTCTTAAGTTCGGCTTAGGCAACTAAAAATGTTAGTTGGGTAGGCAAAGGAATGCGTGGTTGGTTCGAGTGCTGCTATATCTAAGCCCTTCGCTTAATTTTTAATACTTCAATTCAAATTTCACAATCTACCTATCGGAACCGGAACTATCAACACTTTCTCTTCATATCTTTCATTTCTAGCAAACATTACTGTCCACTCTTGGGGCCTCATGGTGATGAGCGAACATCTCCTTCTACATCATAATCGTTACTCCAAGTACGGAGAATACAAAACATAACAATTATAGTATAAAAATTAAGGATGTTTTGTTTTGGTTTAGTACCTGAATTCAACAAAAGCTTAGTTGATACAACTATAATATTGATAATTTCATTTTGACAGCTGTCAAATGTTTGTTTCAATCAATTTGTGGTTTGAATGTAACCAATAGTTGTTTTGAATAAACAACAAAATGCTTTATGTAACCACCGATATTGATTGAACCAATCAACAATATTGTTGATAACAAGTGGATATTTTGTCACATCCGATGCTGAATGACGTATGTCTTTTTTCTATTCCACCATTGATGAATGTAAAACTGCCCATTGCATTTGTTTTTTTTTCAGTATGAGCTGTTATGCATTCACCAATAGAAAACCCGGACATAACCGTACAATTACAATAATATAAAATAACCTTAATGCGGGTGCTTACTGGTATTGACGATAGCGAAAAAGATTTGCCCAAATAACAAAGTGAACAAAGTGAACAAACCATCGTTTTGACAGAGTTTTGGCGTCCCTCAAAAATCCTGCAACGACTCCTTCAAGACTTCCTCGCAGAAGTTCGGCAAGTTCCGAAGCGGGTAGCCATTGAAAATTTGGAATTTTAAAATCTCAAATAACTTTCACTTGTCTCAGAGTTGCAACAAGAGACAAACAAAATCTCTTGCGATATCTGGCTGTCAGCTTAAGTGGAACAAACTTATTATGTAGTTTGTTTCAAACTATTTTTAAGTTTGTTATCAAAAAATCAGTTTGATTTTACCTGAGCATTTAGGTTGATTCAACCAAACATCACATTGTGTACGAGTTGTTACTGTCAACCTAAATGTCCATGAAAAGAGCTCTGTTTACGGTTGAAACAAACTAAAGTGTTAGTTTGAATCAACTTAATTTCAATTTGAATCAATGCAATTTCTTCGTGTGGAAATAACATGGAAAACTCGTTCGATTCAACTGAAGTCGAGGATTACACGCTTTTTCTAAAAACCCCAAATTTGAGTACGATGGACTCAAACTCGTCGGAAGTATGGCTACCCAAAAGTGAGTAAAGATTGTTAGGAGTAACACGTTGACAATTAGTAAACATCGATCGGATTCAAGCCGATGTTGACTGTTTTTTATCTTACCACTACGAACTATCTTTACTCACTTTTGGGTAACCATACTTCCGACGAATTTGAGTGCATTTTTTTTTTTTTTTTACTTGAGCATCGTACTCAAATTTGGATTGTTTAGAAATAGCGTGTAGGAACGAGCAAAATCGTCAAAAGGTCGAAAGACAAAATCGTCAAAAGGTCGAAAGTAACAATTGTAAACAATGACTTAAAACGTAAATTTCCTGAAAGTGCCAGGCTGCTACCATCTATATCCACTACCAACGGAAAGGTAATAACTCCCTGCATCTGTTTCTGGTGCTATTTGTTTGTGGGAGCAAGCAGCTCCCAGAAAAATACGCAAGAGGTCATTGCACTATGGTCCAGATCACGAATTTACGAGGAAACATGCTCCCAGCGCCTAAACTTGAACTTTTACAGCAAAGTGATGTTGTACAACATGGTTTGTATCATTAAGGTCCATTTTTTATGTTGATTAAAATTAGGCTGGTCCCCATTTTCACGGAAATACAAAAACTAACTTTTTTATTTGCAGAAATAGACGTTTACATCATTAAGCAAAGTTGTAGCGCAAAAAATTTCATGGAATTTTTATTAAGAAATTTATTTTGTGGCTTAAAAATTGACCGATTTAGAGCAATTTTCTCTCATCAACTTAGGGTGAACCATAAAAAATTGATTTTTTTGCCCTTACTTTTTTATTTCAATTCCCACCGTTCAGTTGTGTTGGGACAAGTTTTAGAACTTTTAAAGACGCGTACTTTGGTATACAAACTACAAACAAACAAACTACAACTTTGGTATACATTAAACAAACAAACAAACAAACAAACTACAACTTTGGTATACAAAGAGCGTATTTTTTGATGTATGATGTATGATATGTACTACCACCCATTGTAGCACGGAAACTAAGTCCGACAGCAGTGAGCTCTCCTCGCTGTTAGACTTGATCAAGCTTTAATAACCACTGATTATCCTAATCATGCCATTGTATGAAGGGCCAAAAAAGGGTTGGGTAGATCGATAGGCAACATCACTTATTCGTATCCACAGGGATATAAAGAATCTCCTTCCAACAACAAGATTGGACAATTGGTCAAAAGAGCAAGCAATCTAACATGAGGATGCCCCAATGGGCGGGGAGAAGAGCCCGCCCTCTATTCACAAACTGTTAACAATGGGGAGTTGGCATTTCCACTCTCCCCATCCAGAGAGCTTCAATCGGGTGCCCTGATGGTCCCTCCCATTCCCATGAAATATTTATATAATAGTGTATGTATTTATGTAAATGAAAAATACTGTAATAACTCGGTATCTATTATTTATGATCTCCCTTTGGTGGATCCTGAAATGTAAGAAATGTTGTAAAGTGTTAAAGTGTAGAGTTCTGTGGTTTCACGCTTATGCAAGTTTTTGTTTGTTAGCAGCGATAGCAGCAATTTCCCAAAATCTTGATTTGAGGTATCCTAAAAAAGTTTGTTAAATTATACAAAAATAACATATATACATTTTAATTTACTGTTGCCATGGTCACTATTTGCTGCTTGATGTTGATTTTATAACAGCAATACGCTTTTATTTTTGCTGGCTATATAATTATTGCTCCTGTGTAAGGGAGTTAAAGACAAATGGAAAAAACAACAAACAACAACAACAAAAAACAACAAGAAATTTTTAAATCATCTAAGATGTAAAATCAATAAAACAATTTCATCAAATATAATGATATTGTGAGTTATGATACAGACACATCAGACACTATCCGAATGGCAAACAGCTCAGATTTGGAAAAAGGTCCATTTGCAAACAAATTTAAAAATACATTAGGTAATAAGTGCAAAAGCCTACCATAGATTCCGTCGCAGCTTCTTTTGTTCAACTAGATACTTCTAGATCATAATGATAATTGGACATATAAGACATAATAATTTAAATTATATATAACCTATTAGGAGAAATTATTAAAAAAAAAAATGTTAAAATATAAATCCCAAAAACACCAGTAATGATAAAATGATAATGATGGTGATAAAGAAGATTGATAATGGTTATGAATAAACAATGTCCTTTATGATAATATATAGTCGAGGGATATTATAATATGAACTGAAAATTACATCTGTGCCGACTGCTGTTTTGTTGCAATTGTAGACAAACTTCCGCATCCATTATGAACCAGAAAATTTAGACAATGTATGACTGCCATGAGAAAAAAAAATTAATATTAAATGTTAAAATATTTTTTAATACCTGATGACCTGGTAGACCTGAAAGATATGATAATGGAAAATTAGGACATGATTTACCGGTCGCACCCCCTCACTTCGCTATTGTCGGATTGACAACATTGCCCAGGCTACGCCAACCAGCGTCTCCATGTTTCAGCTGGCAGTCTTTTGTGATCATATGACTCGTGGAGGCGTGAGGTAGGAACTTGTGAGGACCAGAGGTCGGTCGCACCCTCCTGCCAAGTTGTCAACTCACCATTTGTAGCCCGTATACAAAGAGCGTATTTTTTTAAGAAAAACTTCAATAACTATTGATTGGTTAAAGACCGATTTGGAGCAACTTTTCCCTCGTCAACTTAGGGTGTGCCATAAAAAAAGTTTTTCTGTCCTAACTTTTTTATTTCAATTTTCATCGTTAAATTTTGTTCGGACAAGTTGTAGAACTTTTAAAGGCGCGTATTTTGATGTATTAAATTTGCCGCTAGCTTTAACCAATCAATAGTTATTGAAGTTTTTCTTCTAAAACCATCCCAGATTCAAATGTAATTTTCTCAAGATACAGAGATAACATATCTCTAGTTTTCACATATGTTGAACAATAAAAGTTGTCCTTTCAAATGACGTCTTTAAATTTTTTTATGTTTGCCCCAATCATAAAAATGAACATTTACAAAGGGCGTATTTTTTTAAGAAAAACTTCAATAACTATTGATTTATTGAAGCTAGCGGCAGTTTGTATACCAAAGTACGCGTCTTTAAAAGTTCTAAAACTTTTCCTAACACCACTTAACGGTGTGAATTGAAATAAAAAAGTAAGGGCAAAAAAATCAATTTTTTATGGTACACCCTAAGTTGATGAGAGAAAATTGCTCTAAATCGGTCAATTTTTAAGCTACAAAAAAAATTTCCTAATAAAAATTCCATGAAATTTTTTGCGCTACAACTTTGCTTAAGGATGTAAACGTCTATTTCTGCAAATAAAAAAGTTAGTTTTTGTATTTCCGTGAAAATGGGGACCACCCTAATTTTAATCAACATCAAAAAATGGATCGTAAATTCGTGATCTGGACCATAGTGCATTGTTTACAAATGTTACTGTCCTGTTTCCTCGTAAATTCGTGATCTGGACCATAGTGCATTGTTTACAAATGTTACTGTCAAACTTTTGACGATTTTGTCTAGATATATCAGGCCTATGCCAAGGACCACTTTTTCACGTAGACAACATCTCAGCAAGCTAAGCGGTCAAAATAATGTCAACATTGTAAGTTGTGTTTGTTGTAGCTCGTTTACGTTTTGTCTGTTGGTGCTCGTTTTCATTGTGCACGTCATACAAAGCAGAAAGATCGCTTTCTGTTGTGTTTTACATCAAAACAAAAAACCAAAACAAATTATTAGACTTTTATTTGACAGCTGACACCGGGCCCAAATCAATTTGGGCCCAGGACATCCCGTCTACTGTCAATCACTGCTATTGATATAGGCTTGTCAATGGCCTGAGATATACAGACTTTTGTCAGGGGGTAAGTTACTCGACCATCATGTGGAAACACCCAAAAATATTATGTAGAAGGAGATGTTCGCTCATCACCATGAGGCACCAAGAGTGAACAACAATGTTTTTGGCTAGAATGAAAGATATGAATAGAAAGTTTTGATAGTTCCGCTAGTGTGCGGCAGGCTTGGAAATATAACAGATGTTTTAGGAAAATTGAGCGAAAAGGGCATGTACCCAAAAATAACACGACACACTTAAAACACACTCGCCACCCCCTGAAAGATAAATTCATTTCTGGCACCACTTACACGAATCGGTTGTTTGTTTTCTCACTGTTTTCTTTCCCTCTCGTTTGCACTGATGTGACTCAGTGTTAGTGGGTTAGTGTGCGTGAACGCTTCGCCAAAATATCCATGGTTGCCAAAGAGCATAAATGTTCAATTGTAGTATTGCCAGATATGTTGAAACACAGAATCACCTTCCAACACACCAAAACACAAACACAACGTGGCAGAGTGACTAACCCCCTGACTTTTGTACAACAAAAATTGTAGTTTGAATTTCAACCAAATATTTGATTGCTTCAAACTAGACTCATTTTTCACCGTGTGGGAAGTAATGCAGTTGAGGATCGAATTCTCATGGGATCACAATTTAAAAAAAAAACTTGAAATTTGCTGGCATCATTTATAGATTACAGTTCTATTTTAAGAAGCAGAAAGTTGATTTGCTGCGGATTCTTTTTAAATGTTTATGGTTCATCATGCAGCCATCGTTGGCAACTTATTTATTGAAAATTATCAATCATTTATGGACCAAGTCCATTCATTTTAGTGCACAAAAATTGCATTCCATGGATCAATTTTCATGATTTAATCAACATTATTGAACCTGTTATAAATCACTAGTCTTGCTTTATGTTTATAAGTATACAATTTAACCGACCAATTCCCAATTTTATGGATTTTAATCATATGGTTTGGGTCATAAATACGTTTTTATGGAACGATTTTCATTTGTTTATTGATCGTTTATTGGTTTTTTTAAGGAAAATAACGTTTACCCTTTAAAAGGTACCTTGTTTTCAATATGAAAAACTTTTGTCACATTTTGTGAGTGGAACTTACAGCACTCTTACTGTTGCTCTAAATCGATTCGAAGTGCCTATGAAGCGTTTTTAAAAATCATGTTTTCCCAATGAAGTAAACCACAACAACTCTTTGAGCAGAGGCCCCAGCAGCATCCTTACTGTTGTTTTAAATCGGTCAAAATCGACCTTGCTTCCACTTCCATCACACTTTGGTTAAAATTGTTCCGAATCGGTCCAGGAACGATTTTCAATAACCTTGCCAATGAATGTAGTCAACTATATTTTGTGAGATACATCAACAGCACCCTTATTATTGATATAAATCCGTTCAAATATTCTTTACTTTAATGCTTAAGGGCTTATGGTGAATCATTCTTGATGACAGTCATTACCTAAACATTTAGAATTGATATAACTCAGAAGTCGGTACCAGATATTGAAAATTTAATCACATCAGTTTGAATGCTTACTTGCTGTGAGCAATATGATAGAGTTCGATTCGATGTTCATTCACAAACAATCGAGATTTATCAATTTGAAATAGCAAGGTGAGTTTGCGAGAGCGAGATAAAAGATAGGAAAAAATACATGGAGCAGCGATTCACCTTAAATGTAATTTGTCAAATCTACGTCGAAACGCTCCGACTGGTAACAGGCCACACTAAAATCACCGAAAACAACGCCGATACGTCATTTAAGCATGATCCCTCAAACTACCATAATCGAACGTCTGCAATTCCGTATGCAACCTGGCGAGGTTGAATCTATTTTTAGCCCCAGACGACCGACCCAAATGATGTTCATCTACTGCCACTTTGATGCCTCTTATGATGCACGAACGTTATTTGTTTTGCTCTTCTTCCGCATCAAACACGGTTCCTAAGGACATTGGCGCCACCACTTTCTTCCATCCGACCAATCAATCGGTCGACCAACCGCTTTCTATATCGATCAAACACGTTCCCCGGGTGGCTAGTCTTTAGTTCGAATTATACATTCCTTCATATTGGCGTGCGCGCCGGAACGGAAGTGGAAAAAAAAATTCGAACAAAAAAATGGCATTAGAGTTATTACGGGCCATCCCAAGGTAGTTTGTCATTCCGATTGTTCGGCAGCTGCAAGGATATTGTCGATGTCGTGCGAGTTCCCAAAGCCACAGGGCCGAGACGACCAGGATTTTCTGTGAAAAAGTTTCTCTCAGAACAGTCTGAACTTTGGGCGGAAAAGGTCGAACAATTTCCTAGAGTTTACAGACGACTGCTCAGTGGTGGAAAGTTTGATTGATTACATCCGGGAAGTGCTTTCGCAGTAAAGTTCAGTACACATTACAGACGGTGTGTAGCATTGTTTTGCCGGCTAGGGTTCAGAAGTGATCATCGAAAGCTGAGCCGGAGGAAGATTTTCCGAGTCAGATAGAAAAGTTTTACGAATGGTGCCTGCCTTCGTGAGAGAGCGAGTGGAGCTAGAACAAGAGGTGGAATGTCGCAACGCAGAGTTTCATGACAACCAACAATAAATTTTCATCAGGAAACCGAAAGAAGTGCAATCGCTTGAATGCTCATTCAAAGTGCCAAATTATGTGGCGCTGATCTTATGCTTGATTTTGGTGATGTGATCAGTCAGTGATGAATCAGCTGGAAAGGAAATTTCAGGAACTTCTTTCCGGTTAGCATACAGTGTATGGGAATCCATTATCAGTGCATACTTTGTTATCTTTGGATGAATCGTTTGTGAACGTGGATATTAGAGGAATGCTGCCATAATTTGCGTGAAATAATTCTGTTTACAAACGGTTGGAATACATACGTACACAAGTAGGAAATGGGAGATTTCGGTTCCGGTAAGTAATGAATTCTGCTAATTCTCTTCACCACAGCTTTCATTCGTCGGGATCATATAGAACAGCTATCAAAGGTGAAGAAGCAAATTTCCTGCATTGATATATCATATCATAATCCATACCTCTCATGCCAAAGCGACCAGCTCGAATTTTACCCCGAATCTTACCCAAATAAAAGATGTTTGAATAACTACCCCGGGAGATGAATTAGCTCGATGCTGAAATCATGATAAACAAGAAATAAAAAAAAGGCTTATCGACGGTTAGACTGAATTTGTTCACCTTGAAATAAGGTGTAGCATTAGTTTTGAGGTGAAAATGTACAGTGAACCGTGCTTTTTGTCACCTTCATTTAAAAGAGAAGATGTCGAATAAGAGAAATTGGGGAAGTCTGAAGGGAATTTAATTTATAATCAATCATGTTTAATAATTCAGGTGTCTTATATGTTTAACAATTGAAATTATCAAATATTAGTTTCTCATGAAATTTACCAGTCGGTCAAAGTTTCTTAAATTCAAATGCAAGTTTCATGAGCGTTACATTTCATTGATCAGTAAAATTCCAAAGCACTGCTCATGTTTGAAAGAAGGAACAATCTCACAAAAGAGTAATAAACCGGGTAAGCGCTTGATTCAAAAGTTTGCTTTCGGATACAGGAACATGTATCGTCATAAAAGGCTTATGTGAAAAGAATCAAAAGAAGGTATCTTTCGAAAGAACTGCATATTTCTTCAAGATTATTAACAATAATGACCCATTCCATCTCATAATACATTTTCCACCTAAAATCAGGAGTCTAAGATTTTTTCAAAACATATTCATATTTCTCATATATTTGGCCAAATGGCCGGGTACTAATTTTTGCCTTTTTGAACACGAACATTTCGCTTTTTAGTGAGTCGATATAGTTGAAACTTAATCAGAATGCTTATTAAATACTACAAATGCATGTTGATAAACTTTAAGTGTAATAACTCTATAATATTCCATTGGATTGCTACCTAATGCGTTCGAAAATATTTTTTTGGTTTCTTATTTTCTTTTCTTAGCAATATATTAACCATTTTCGGTCAAACGCCACCTCACGTTCATTCGACCTCACGTCCATTCGGCCTCACGTCCATTCGGCCAAACGCCCATTCGGCCAAACATCTATCGGTCAAACATCCATCCGCGTAAATTTTGAGTTTTTTTTTTTCTTTTTTATTAGTACCATGAGGAGCTTACCACGTTTGCATACTGCCCCCCCAAACCAACACCGACACTGCACTTTGGAGAAATATGTTTATATTGGATTCAGGAATGCTTTCCCTCGTTGGCACCCACACCCGTTCATTTTGCACATTGTGTGGCTGCTGCTGCACGAACTGTTTCTCATCCGAAACCGTCCTGACCAGCGTGCAGAGAGCGGATCCTCTTGGCTCGATCCAACCACTTTTTGCTGGTAGCCTCCAAAACGCCATGTACCTTACGTTTTTTGTAAGGCTTATATCCAAGGTCTTTGCTGAACATGGTGTGAGCTGTCTCGATGCACTGAAAGTTAAATTTTGTTTATATTACAAAATCGAAGCTAATACTCACAAATTCATTCGTTGTTTTCTGCAACGAAACAGATTTGTACTTATTATGAAGAAACATTCGTAATTAATGGCACACGCGCAACTGTCAAAAGCACGAAGCCTTTGTTGACTCAGAAAGAACATTCGTACATTGTACGTAAACAATACAAAAGCTTGTATTACACTGTTTGTCCAATAGCCAAATATTTGTCATAGGCAGATAGGCATCTGACAAACATCTATGATATCTGTCAGCTGTCTAGCTGCCTATGCCAAATATTTGGCTATTGGACAAACAGTGTAATACAAGCTAAAAAGAGCTACGAATATTTGGTCACAAATTTAAAAAGAAACGTCTCTCTGGTGGTTGCATGAAGAACTGACAGTTCTCGAGTACTTTTTCAAATGGACGTAAGTAACACTTGGACGAAAATGAGAAAATCAGTATTGAAACTTTTTGAATTTATTTTTATTCCTATTTGAAAATCAGACATGCTTATCTCAATTAAATTCCACTGAATGACACATTGGTAAAAGATGTTACATCACTGTGCTTAAAAATTACACTAGGAGTGAAAATTTATGTTTCCTTAAAAATGTTTCTTACAACGGTCTGCAATAGAAAAATATTATACGTCATTTTGATAAGTCAGTATGATAGATGGCATGTTACTCGCGTCAAAATGATACGTCATTCTGCGAATGAAAATGTTGATACGTCGAAATGTTACGTCAAGTTGTCATATTTCACAAAGATACCTCGAAATTATCAAAATGACGTATTAGTTTTTTCTGCAACAAAACGGTGTAAAAATATCTTTGCTAAAAATATCAATTTTTACTAAACAAAATCTAAATTTTTTACCTTGAGGTATAAAGCCTTTTACTTACGCGTCGTTAAGAGGCATTCAAATGATATAAGCGGCGTATGTACATTATTCCCAAAAAGTGCAAAAGTGATTTTACACCGTTTTGTAAAAAGCTAGTAAAACTTTCAGAAAAAATCCATCAGAAAGTTCATCATGTGTGGGCATATAAACATGATTTTTTAATAACATACCATGAACAACGCGTTTGTTTACAATTTTGTTACTTACGTCCTTTTGAAAAAGTACTCGAGAGTTCTACTTTATCGACTTGAAATGTAATTGACAAAAAAAAGCAACCACGTGCAGTTGTCCAGCGTCTTTTTAATGCTTCTGACATGGGATTCGAACCTAAATTGTTTGAAAGTGCTGATTCTGAATCCGTGGTTGATCTCACAAGGCCATGCGAACTCGTGAGAACTATCTTGATTAATGAGCATGAAGTTATAGCTCTCGACAGCGCTCTAATTTTTATTTTGGGAGAGATAAATTATTCCCGCCCATACCAGCAGCAACACCATGTGATTGGCTGGTCTTCACGAAATTTATTTCGTGCATTTAACAAAAAGGTGTAATGATTGCATTTCACTAGATAAAAAGTATTATGAATGTTTCATGCAATATACGAGACATTTGTTCTAAGTACAAAATCCATGTTTACGAATTGCGTGAAAGGTACTTTACGAAAATAAATTTTCAGTGTGGAAACGTTGAGATCAGCAGTCATTTTCCGGATTAGGCGGTTCATTTAGTTCTGAATCCACTCTCTCACAAAATTGATTTTCCTAAGCGTCCTCGCCGAACGCGGCCAACCAGATGTAGCATGGTCATCGGTCGAGGACATCTCATTGTATCGCCTGGTAGCCGTGTAGATAAAGTGTGACCCCGTACGATTTCAGCAGTAGGAATGTATAGACTGTGTCCCCTTTACCTTATCTTTAATATAATTATATTATCCGATGTTACCAAAAAAGGAATATTAACCATAACTTTTAAAAACGACTTAAGTCACACATGTTAACAAGCTGTGATTTTCGTACTATATTGGTGTTACTTGCAATCTTAATACACGACTAAGTAACTGCTATATTAAAATTATTTCAGATACACTGGTGCATCTGCGCTTTGAAATTTTAACCAACGCTCATAATTTTTTGTCGAAGCACTTCTTGCTAGGAAGCCGTCTCGATAACCGCTAAATAAGTTGTGACGAAATTTTGCATATATGAAAAAGCACATCACTCTTTCATAACAAAACAATTTATCAATTTTAACAAATGCAATGAAAGTTTATACCACAGAGAACAGACATCCAGACTCGAACAGTTTTTTCCCAATTTACTGTGTAAATTTTTAAAAGCAAACCGTTGAAAAATCAGCGCCGTCTAGTCTAGGTTTCACCAAACTAAATTTGACAGACAGTCAAATCTCAACGCGCGCAGGTGGCGCCTTCAACATACGATTCACCAAAACTAACGGAAACGAGCCGTTATTTTTTAACAGCACTTACAGAAATTTACACACGGAGGGCACTCTAGCTTGGATGTCTGTTCTCTGTGGTTATACACAAAAGAATGTGTTGCATTTTTTTCGAGTACAATCTTTATTTTTATAGTAAGTGAACGGGCGAACAATGAGAACTCCCAAAACACCCTGAACAAGATTTGGTGGAAGTTTGACGCAGTAGAGAGACAATGCCCCTTTAAATTCCTTTGATTAGACCAACCAAGGTTTAGAGCAGGGACCTGGTGGGCTATCATTTTCCTGTAGCTAACATCTATAACAACCAAACATCAAAGGATTCATTGTTTGTAAGCAGTACTGGCGTTCGTACCCATAGAAACAAACGTCAGATGGGCCTTATTCAAATAATACTGTCATACGCTAGTAAATAGGATAGGGTTGCCTGGTCCCTGGTTTGGAGCCACCCAGTCAAAAACTTTAGCTTAGGATCAATTACATCTCCGGAAAAGCTATAACTTCCTGGAGGCACCCAAGGACGCTTCAATTTTTTTATATTTTAAGTCGCCGACATCGAATACGCCTTTCTCGTTCACATGCTTACGTTCTTTTTTTTTAAGTAATTCCATCGACATAACTTCATGTGCCTTAAGGCTCGAATGCAGTGATAACGGAAGCGAAACGGCAATGTCAGCGGAAAAGTCCAATCTGACTATACCTGCATGTCGGATAGAAAACTGATTAGATCCAAGTTGATTCCAATTGGACAAATCGACGTCATTTGTGACAACTGTTAAACTTGCCGTTTCCGTTCCGTTTCCGTCCACATTACGTTTGGTCCTTTTCTGACATCCATAGACGTCAGATTGTTGGTAATATTGAACAAAATTCCGTAACCTCTCTACTTTTTATGTCGATCCTGTCCTTAAAATTATTAGTTTTGTCATTTATTCTGTAGTGAATCGGGATGCACTTTGAATTTTCAAAATGAATGATTTTGATAATATTTCAAACTTCTGCAGTCTGCACAGGTATATTCGGAAGAAAGAAATTCCTAGAGTCAAATTTTGTTGGTCCATGATACAGTTGAGGGTCGGTATCGTGTTCGAAAAACCGTTAACTGAAACGGAAAAGTAAAGAATCGAAAAGCAATTTCTGCAGCAGAATCCACCTGAAAAAAACAAAAATAAAATTGAAATTTGTAATCCAAACAAATGGGAGCTGTCACTTATACTTTCGGAAAAATAATCCGCTCGATTATTCCGTAAGTGAAGGTGACATTTCGTTGCATGCAGATCATTTGTCAAAATTCCGCTTTGTTTTGGTGAATCGTATGTTGATGGCGCCACTTGCCCGCCTCGAGAGTTGATAGTCTGTCAATTTTAGTTTGGTGAAACCTAGACTAAAGGGCGATACGGTCAAAATTTGGTCAATATCAACTTGACGTATTTCTTTCAATTTTGCATTTAAAAAACCCGAACACCCCTCATTTTGAAGGTGTGTGTGTGTAGAATGTTGCTCCTATTTTGATTTTGGAATTCACTCTTCAGTTGTCAAAATGCCGTCCAAGCAAGAAGAGCAGCGTATCAAAATTTTGCTCGCGCATCGCGAAAATCCAAGCTACTCGCACGCAAAGTTGGCAAAATCGCTAAAAGTTGCCAAATCAACCGTTACAAATGTAATTAAAGTGTTTGGGGAACGTTTGTCGACAGCCAGGAAGTCTGGATCGGGGGGAAATCGAAAACCGGAAGCCGCTGAGACGACAAAGAGAGTTGCCGGTAGTTTCAAGCGAAACCCTAACCTATCTCTCAAGATGCCGCAAATAAGCTGGGTGTATCGTCTACAACCGTGCATCGAGCCAAAAAACGAGCCGGACTATCGACTTACAAGAAAGTAGTGACTCCGAATCGCGATGATAAACAAAATACGACGGCCAAGCGCGATCCCGGAGGCTGTACACGACGATGCTGACGAAGTTTGACTGCGTGGTAATGGACGACGAAACCTACGTCAAAGCCGACTACAAGCAGCTTCCGGGACAGGAGTTTTATACGGCAAAAGGAAGGGGAAAGGTAGCAGATATTTTCAAGCATACGAAACTGTCAAAGTTCGCAAAGAAATATCTGGTTTGGCAAGCCATCTGTACCTGTGGCTTGAAAAGCAGCATTTTCATAGCTTCCGGGACTGTCAACCAAGAAATTTACGTGAAAGAGTGTTTGAATAAACGTCTGCTGCCTTTCTTGAAGAAACACGGTTGTTCCGTACTGTTTTGGCCGGATTTGGCATCTTGCCATTACGGTAAAAAGGCCATGGAGTGGTACGCCGCCAACAACGTGCAGGTGGTTCCCAAGGACTCCCAACACGCCAGAGCTCCGCCCAATTGAGAAACACTGGGCTATTGTCAAGCGGAACCTAAAGAAGACCAAAAAAACTGCTAAGGACGAGCAGCAGTTCAAGGCAAACTGGCTTTCTGCGGCGAAGAAGGTGGACAAGGTGGCTGTACAAAATCTGATGGCAGGGGTCAAGCGTAAGGCCCGGCAATTCGGATTTGGAAAAGCGGAAGCCTAACTGAATATTTTTCCTGAATTTTATACTAATTGAACTTGAAAAAGAAATTTAATTTCATTTTTTAAATAAACGATTTCACCGATTTACACGCGTTTTCCCTTGACCAAATTTTGACCGTATCACCCTTTAGGCGGCGTTGTTTTTCCAATGGTTTGCTTTTGAAAATTAACACAGTAAATTGGGAAAAAAATGTTCGAGCCTGGATGTCTGTTCTCTGTGGTAATATTGAACAAAATTCCGTAGCCTCTCTACTTTTTAAGTCGATACTGAGCTTTTGCACCCATCGCAGTTTTTTTATTGTCTTTTATCAATTGAGCTAGTTTCCTGTACAGTTTATTCGAATAAGAGCCAAGCAAAGAGAATACCGGTAGAAACTTTTGCAAACTTTTCGTATGATTGTCCATCACTTCACTTGATTACCATGTTCTTCTGCATTAACTTTAAGTGACGTTTGACGAAAGCAAATTTAGTTGGTCGAATAAAATTACAATATCAAACAAATATCTGCCTAATAATCCGGCAATGTAATTGCTACATGACTTCAACAGTCATTATTACGTTGCACACGAAACTGAATTGGATGACCCCTCGTTGCATTGTGTCTTGACTGTCAGTGGATGTATGTATTACTTTTGAAATCGAGTGCTATCCTGAAAAATGGATCTCGAACATAAACGTAGTGCTTTGGTTGCCTTGTTCCGAGCTGGAAAACGGCAGAAGGACGTAGTTCGTGCGCTGTCCGAACTACGTGTGTGCAGAAAATTTGTACATCGTGCAGTCAAAAGATATCTGGAGACCGGAAGTACCAAAAAAAGAGTATGGTGGAGAACGTCGAGCTACCGTAGTGACATCTACCATGATGAAGAATGCCAAGAGGTCTGGAGACCGGAAGTACCTAAAAAAAGTATGGTGGAGAACGTCGAGCTACCGTAGTGACATCTACCATGGTGAATATCGCCAAAGATATCTGGAGACCAGAAGTACCTAAAAAGAGTATGGTGGAGAACGTCGAGCTACTGTAGTGACATCTGCCATGGTGAGGATCGCCAAGAGGTGCCTTAAGAGAAATCATTGACGTAGTGCCACTAAATTGGCGCAGGATCTCAACGTATCAGAATGAAGTCTCCGTCGGATCCTACAAAATCCAGCAGTTTGAAGACCTTTCGGTGAGGCAGAAACAAGTATGGATGAGAAGCGCTAAGGCACTGCTGAAGAGAACCGCGCAAGGAAGGTTGGAGAATATTGTGTTTACCGACGAGAAATTCTTCGCCGTACAGCAGTTCGTGTACGAGCAGAACGACAGAGTTTGGTTGAATCCTAGAGGGTTTGAGCTGTTTAGTGGAATACTTGTAACTATAAATTAGAAGAAAAATTAGTAATCTCCATTTAATTCCCACTACCTTTGCTTATCTTCGACAGATACGCGTATTTCGTCTACAATGTGCAGACTTCTTCAGTGTCTCGTACTAATAACTCGACTGAATGAAAACCTTCGCCACCTGCCGTATATATACTATTTTCTAAATACAAATTGTTTACCTATCATTATGTTGTTTATACCTATCTTATTATTAGTTTGTTTATACCTATCCTGAGTCAAAAACAAGTGTACTTAATATCTACCTCGCTTCTTTCTCATCTATACCTAACATACTTATTGTGTAGCAGCGGGTGCTCCGCTTCGTCTGGTTTGATGTCGTTTGGGTAGTAAGTTGAAGAGCCATGTGTAACCGTTGCCTTGGTCTTTGTTTAGTAGATTTGTGTTCTGTTGTTTGTTTATTTCTAAGCTTTCTGCGACGTCTAATTTCAGGGTGTAGATGTAGTCCGTAATATTGTGATGTCATTCGTCGTTATGTCGTGATTTTCCGTGAAGATGTGTTCTGCGACTGTTGATTTGAAGTTATGTGAAATCACATGTGATTTCCTACCTATTTACACTTAGTTCTATCTTCTTAAACATCGCCTAGAAATAAAATACTATCTTAGGTTACTACGTGACATTATTAAGTCAATTGTTTCACAATGCAGATTACAGAGAGACATTATTCAGTTAATTGGTCTAAATTTCGCATAGTTTGTCCGATTGATATTAAACGCAAATAAGTTCCGATTCCTCAAATGCCGCGAGAAGTGTAGAAATTTATACTATATAATAAGGGAGGAAATGCGATGTGATACAATATCGTTAACAAAAGAGATCATGGCAAATTCTCTTTGTTCTTTTAGAGTTTGAATGTCAATACGCATACATCGTGCTTCGTAAGACGGAAGTGGAAATGTTGTCCAGCCTAATTTACGGAGAGCATACAAAGAAATGCTCTCAATTTACATTTCTTAACGTTTATTTCTAGTAAGCTTTTTTTGAACCATATGTCAAATAATAATATTTCGTTTAAATAAGTTACATTATCTTGGTCATTCTTAATTTCCATAAACAGTTTCATGTCGTCTGCATAGATGAGAATTCTGACCTGCTTAAGAATGTAATAAATACCATTGACAAACAAAATAAAAAGCAAAGGGCCTAGATGCAGAGCCTTGAGGAACTCCAGATTATACATGAACAGGGTGTGACTTTTTCCCATTCAAACTGACTACTTATTGCCGATTTATTAAATACGATTGTATCCATTTAAGAAATTTATCCTCAAATCCTATTTTTCCTAACTTGTGAAGTAACAGAGGAATGTCAATACGGTCAAAGGCCTTGCTAAAACCAGTGTACAGCGCTTCAAACCATGTCCTTTGCGTTGTCCTAAATAGTTTCCCGTTTCATAAATAGTTTACGAATTCTAACAAGTTTGTGGAAGTTGAGCGTCCTTTGAAAAATCCATGCTGCGAATTTTTTATAACATTTTGTACTTGGTTGAACAGTTTTCTATTGACGATAGCTACAAAAAGCTTTGGAATGCTGGACATAATAGCAATTCCACGGTAATGTATGGGTATTAGCTATGAGTTTTTCCAATTTTTGGGAACTGACCTGAATCGAGTGACAAATTGAAGAACTAAAATAAAGGCAGAAGTTAGTTCAAATGCAAGATTCTTCATAAATACTGGAGGGATTCCATCAGGTCCCGCACCTTTCGCAGCATCAAGATTTTTCAAACCACCAAGAATGTCTTGAAATTTATTCAAATTTCTATAAATTGATGGTCACTGAAGCAACACGGTCGCCATATTTTTCTAAGTGAAAACTTTCTTATTTTACTAATTAATCATTATATGAATAGTTTGTTCATGTTCAACACTTGAAGCAAAAATGACGATACGGTAAGGTCCATTAATTATGTCAAGCAGTAAGGGGGGAGGGGGGGTTTGAGAAAACGTGAAGATCCATACAAAATAATTTGAAGGTCCATACAAAAAACGTGACAAGGGGGTAGGGGGGTTAAAAAAATCATTTTTTGCGTGACGTAATTAATGGACGTTCTCTAATGAGCAATTCCATACAGTTTAAAAATAGCCAGAAAGTTATAATCAATTGCAGGTTTAGATATTACGATGTTTACCCTTACTTTAGCTTTACTTGGATTCCTCCATACTTAATTGATTTATTTTTAATGCAAAAAAAATACTTTTTTTATAAATATGAACATTTGTTTCTTCATATGTGCATAATGTGCAATACTAGTCCGAATGAACACATTGTTTAATTGTCTTTTTGAAGCATTCTGTAAAATAAAACTACCATAAAATACCTGATTTTCAGTAAAAAGTAACGATCCAAATCCGGTAATTTTAACGTTTATCTACCTTCAATACTTTTACCCAATATTACACTCAACCAAAAACCGCGTAAACAATCTCCCTGAACTATCAAAATCTACATTGATGACGCCATCGTTCAATGACCTATACTCTTTAATATGAGGCACTCTGTAACCTTCAGCACAATGGAAAGCCAGCGAATCAAAAAATAAAAACGCTCTGCTACGGGGACCAATAGTAGCATTAGAGCTTGCTCTCGTTTCTCTTTCTATCACACATGATGTATAGGATTTTTTTCAACGCTGTGTGCATGAAACAGAAAGTATAATAAACTTCATCAAAAACAACAATGAATTATCAGGCCCCGTAAAGCTAACGCAATTGAGCAAATCAAATTAATTGTAAGAAAGCCACATCAACAATACGCCTCGATAAAAATTTGTTCTTGCTCTGTTTTTATCATCCACACAAAAGGATACGAAAACATGTATTCCAAAGCTAAAAAGCGGTAGTATCGAGAATGGATGGCCCGTTTGTTTATGCATGGTAGAGACATCTACAATTTGTAGATGGGTACTGTAGTATAGAGAGTATGTGTGAAGGAAATGTTAAATGGTTTGAAGGATTTTAAGTGTATAAATTTACCTTGCGATTTGGGTATACTCATCTGATTTGAGTATAATCAACTTAGCGTGAAACGAAATAAAACTTGCAGCAAGCTATGCGAAAACCTCCTCACTTTGTGACAGTAAACAAAACCAACACAACGCATTGGCATGGGAGACCTTTAGCTATAAATACCAGCTAGCTGTGCTGATTCAGTTCATTCTTGTAACGAACTTTGACAGCAACGGACCAGGAGCAGCAGCAACAGTTTATCAAGATTTTCAAGACGGAAAACTTCGGTCAGGTCACGACAATGGCACAGTTGGTAGGTATAATTTTGCTTAAACAACGCTGCTCACTAGTAAAAGGGCACATTCTCCGATGGAAAGATGGAGAAGGAATATTAACTTCGGTAGGCTCCTGACGGATAAGGGCAGTGGAGTAGGCCAAATAGAATCTGAAACAGAATCCCTCCGACGGAAGGGCGGAGGAGATCATGAAGTACCCTCGGTAAGGCTCCCTGACGGAAATGGGCAGTGGAGTAGGCCGAATGGAATATGAAACAGAATCCCTCCGACGGAAGGGCGGAGGAGATCATAAGTACCCTCGGTAAGGCTCCCTGACGGAAATGGGCAGTGGAGTAGGCCGAATGGAATATGAAACAGAATCCCTCCGACGGAAGGGCGGAGGAGATCATAAGTACCCTCGGTAAGGCTCCCTGACGGAAATGGGCAGTGGAGTGGACCGCAGTTGGCAAAACAGTTCCTCTCCGACAGATTGCGGAGGAAGATGATGTAATAGGAAGTGGAGTAGGTCGTAGAGTGAAATTGATCGACATAATGACTGTTCTTATAATTAGACCACAAAGAATGGAAGTTATATTAAAAAATTTCACCATTATGCTAGGAAGTTTTTATTGCAAAGTAAATGGAGTTATTGAAATGAATGGTTTTACAAGCTGTGTTTTGAAGTTGATGGATGTTGCTAAAAAATATTAAGAATTAGCAGACACAGCCTTGACCTTTTTTCTTGATTGGAAATGATGTGATGGTTAAAAAAAAAATCCTAATTGATTTGGTTCTCTGTTGCATTCTATTTCGCCATGAGAATATGGCTTTCATGTTCGAGTTTTCAATTAGAGCTTGGAAGCTTCACTGTATTAGCTGTCAGTGAAGGTAGTCCATTCCGATTGTAAACTTTGACACCGAATGCTTAATTTTCTCTAAACTGACAATATCGGATATGTGAAAACTGGCCTGTTAAAAGTGTTACAACCGTTACAGTGACCATACTGCATCCAGGGTTTACGTTGATGTTTAAGTATATATTTAAATTCAAACAGCGTTGATGTTGATGTACGCTTTTTTATTGAGCATCAAAATGTATCCGTTGCATTCCATCAAAACTTGCTCATACAGCATTCCTGCACGGCATTTGGCCACCAGGTTCTGTTTCAGGATCCTATTGAGGTGTTTGCTGGCATGGTACGACTGCAACTATACGGTGCAGAGAACAGAGAACCCAGGATTATTCCGAACTGCCCTACGGATCTTTTCCCCATAGTTTATGATAGTATGTACCGTTTCTAAGGTTCGATCCATCGAAAGTGGTTCCTGGTAACGTTTCAACGTGGTATTTACAGTCGATTTTGGGAATTTAAGATACTTTGAGATCATTCCACCTGACCACATCGGATTTTCAACATGACAGATTACAGTGACGTTATTGGATTACGGTCTGACGTCAATGTTTGCGTTTATATTTAAATTCAAACAAAGTGAATGTTGATGCTTCTGATAATATGGCTTGAGAGCAATATAAAAGTAAACGCTGTGAGACAAACAAGTTGCAACTCATTTTGACTCAACACGATTGTATGCCTTAAAGTTATGAGTAATGAAGATTTAGAAGAGGAGTGTTGTTCAATATAGTGAGGGTGAGAAGCCTGTGCAACCGTGTTAAACCAAGCCAATTTATTGAAAATTTCCATAAAAGTGTTGGCAATGTAGCAATGTTATAATGTTGAGTTCGATTGTGAAAAGAATGTTGATGTTTTAGCTGGGCAATAGTAAAATTGATAGCAATGTGGTGACTTCTAGCAACCTTGAAGCGATCAGCAGTAGCTTTTTCCTATTTTTGTAGATTAAGATTTTAGTCTAATATGCTCAAGTAATAACTAACAAAATGGAACTAGAAACACATAAATTTTCAAATTGACGATAATGAATTGTGCAAAAAAAAAAATTGATTAATATGAGATTGCAAACTGACAAAATTCAATAATGCAGTAAGAGGTATGATTAAAAAAAAAAAACATCAATCAGGATACAGTGGCGTTATGGAAACTAACTGTAATGTTGGAGTTTATAAGTCAATTAAATCTAGGATTATGCTGCATTACCCGAGTTTACTCCACATAACGCTCTTGGCTAAGATATCTATAATATTTGAGTTTTCGAAACGGGAAAATGTTGACAGCACAACAAAAAATTAAACAAAAAAACCACTTGTGTAAATAATTTTTTGCAACCGTGAATTTTCAATTAGAATATTAGATTGATTAAGGAGTTTTCAGGTTAATTATAAACTTGAAATCAATAGCTATGCTGACCTATGATAATTTTGAAGGTATTAGTGATGTGTTATGAGGATAATGATATTTTATTGGAATAATGTTTCAAGTTATACCAATTTGAAGTACCTTAATTGTGTAAATTGATGTACAGATAATTGGATGCTAATGAAACAAATTTTGTACTTGCCAGACTTTTGTTAAATTTGTTGAAATTTTGCGGTCGATACTGGGTTTTACGATTAGATGATGGAAAGAGGAACTTGCAAAGAATGTGCAATAGATTCAGGACATGATTGGGCATTGTAATCTCAAAAAATTCAGATTATCAAATTCATGAAGAGGCATATAGTCTTCATAAAGGGAAGCTCATACAGGCTTCGGGAAGAAGAAATTAATAAATGCAGTGTTTTTTTGTACAAAATATGTTAATTAAATTGATATAATTAGTCCTTTCCGGATATTTCGAGATGAAACCTCGATAGAATAGCAAAGAGAAAAGCTCATTACAATAGAACGCAAAATGCAAAAAAATAACTGTATAACTTATAACCGCAGAGATACATGTTGATGGCAATACAAAATAAAAGAAAATTATTATATTCATGCAAAAGAACCTAATGCTGAACTTCGAAATGAAATTTATAAAAAAAAAAAAAAAAAAAAAAAAAAAAAAAAAAAATAATAATAAGCTGTATTCTTGCGTATGCAAACCAACATATTAAAAAAAAATATGAAACACATTTTACATTAAAGCACAAACAAATTATTCAGAGTAGACGAGGGGGGGATTGTAGTATAGAGAGTATGTGTGAAGGAAATGTTAAATGGTTTGAAGGATTTTAAGTGTATAAATTTACCTTGCGATTTGGGTATACTCATCTGATTTGAGTATAATCAACTTAGCGTGAAACGAAATAAAACTTGCAGCAAGCTATGCGAAAACCTCCTCACTTTGTGACAGTAAACAAAACCAACACAACGCATTGGCATGGGAGACCTTTAGCTATAAATACCAGCTAGCTGTGCTGATTCAGTTCATTCTTGTAACGAACTTTGACAGCAACGGACCAGGAGCAGCAGCAACAGTTTATCAAGATTTTCAAGACGGAAAACTTCGGTCAGGTCACGACAGGTACGTGCAACTAAGCTCATCTGTCAAGATGCTCGGGGGTTGGTTTTATACGACATGGCATCTCCAATCATCTTTGATGACCAACAAGGTGTTATGAAACGTGTTCTAGAATAACGAATCTCATGCTTTACGTCACCTCACTGTAACCGCAGGGCTTTCCGATTTTGGGTGTCACTGAATCAATCACATGCTGCGTTTGCCTTGCGAACATACAGGCGTCATTATCTACACTGACAAATGCGTTTCACCGAACGATACGGATCAAGACACAAAAAGGAGACGAAAAAAGTTTGTCTCAGCGAACCCAACCATTATGCATGAGTTATGGCCCGCTAGTGTCATTTGGTATACAAAAACTGACATGTCAACGCGGTGTACGTTGATTTCGCGAAAGCCTTCGACACTGTTCCTTATATTCTATTCGTCGAAAAACTGAGGCACATAGGCTTTCCAGATTCGATTACAAAGTGGATTTTTTCGTACTTGTCATCCATTCGCGACCATGAAGTTACCAACGATTCGAATCTCAGAACACGTCAGCACTATGACTGGCAAGGCTTTTCTGTGTTGGGATTCGTTCGTCGTCACGCGTCTGACTTCACCGATATCGACGCCTTGAAAACACTCTATTGAGCGTTGGTTCGTAGCAACCTGGAGTACGCTGCCTCGGGTTGGTCTCCTTACCACGTAGTTCATATTCTGACGGATGCAGAAAACATTTGTAATTGTAGGATTTAGAGACTGCTCTGAACTTTTCACACAGATTCCGTTCAAAATTCCTCTTCAAAGGTTCCACAATTCTCCGTTATTTGCAGTTCCATATCATAGAACAAACTACGGCTACAATAACCCACTGGATTAATATCTTTCCTCGTTCAATGTTGTCTGTGAAGAATTTGATTTTGATTTGTCATAAAAATAACAGATAATAGATCGAACAAACAGAAATACAGTTGGGAATATACGAATCGTACTCTTTGGTCGACGTCAAGCAAACGGTGAAGATAAGTTTTATTATATTCATGCAAAGAAACTTTTAAATAGTACTATATTTCAGAGTGTGCAAATATATTTGCTGTATTTGTAGCAATGTCCTACACTATTCATATATTTTCTAAAGTCCGACTAAAAGCTCGCTTGCTTTTACTAGTTCCGACATTAGGCTTTTGAATACGCAGAAAGGCTCGGAAACAACGATTACATGGTTCCTTGTCTATGTCTGTCCAGTATCCATCTGCGAACTGTTTCCCTCATCCATGGGGTGCAGCCCATGCAAGCTTGAAAAAAACAACCCCTTTCCATCAGCATCAAACAAAAACACCCCACCATTGACAGCCCCAACCCGTAGAACAACATCAAAACATGATCAATATCTACGGCCACTACTTCCAGATCATTTTTGTCGCACTTTGGCTTGTCGGTGAAGTACTTCTTCTGCTGGTAGCGTGCGAGGCCTGTTTCTATAGTTTTCCTCAATGTTATGCGAAAAACTTCCCGAAATGGACTGTCCTTCCGCAGTGGAAAATTCATCGGCCGAATGGGATTCAAAAAAGTTTCCTGCAGGTCGCAAATTTCGCTATCGGTAAACGTTCGCTTCACCAATGGATAGGCGTAAGCTGTATCGCACTGGAACGCGTAGCCTCCCCTTTTGACCCAGGAGATGCCTTCGGTGACGTTCATGAAGTTGCTCTCCCTGTTGAGATTCTTTTTATGATACAGCTCGCTGACTACGGGATCTTTCGTTGTCTGAAACAAAGATTTCATCAGAACAACAAAAACAAATACGACAAAAGTACAAACATTGATGTAGTATGCATTGTAGGACAGATCTTCAACGATTACTTTCAGATCACTGTCCAGCAGGTGCTGTAGCGTAGACATAGTCTTCGGGGGAACAATCAGAAGATAACCGACTATGTAAGCCGAGTAGAACTGCCATATCAAGACAGAAAATATTAGCGAACTAATTAGAGCAATCCGGGTTGAACTTAGATAGGTTCCGCAATGTGTGCCTTGCTGAAAGAAAATTCCAAATACGGTCAGCCAAGACAACCCACGATTATCGACAATTTGTCGATCTCCGTTAAACTTAATGATTTCTCCACAAAAGCTGCCAAACAACACGCCAACTGTCAGCAGGTTAATCACTAGAATAGCAATCCAAAGTTCCATACGAAACGGTTGAAGGAAAAAGTTTCGAGTGTCAGAAACTCGTGGATGACGGAAAACTATGAGCATCCTGTTGAATGAAAACCTCTATTAATACCGACCGAAACGCTTTTGTTCTAACATTCAATCATACCTAGATGTGCCGACCACCACTGTATAATCAACTATCGCTATTCTGTCTTGAGTGTACGACAAAACGTTGATAGCGAAATCAACGTGCTTCGTGGCAAGCTGCCCAATGATCCCATCGCTGGACCGCCCATCCGAATTTTGTAAGCCCCAGGATGGGGATCGAACTAACTGTAGCCTGGAAATGGTAAACTTTTTCGTTAAATGCCAATGGTACTGTTCATACATACGAGAAATTGTGTTTTGCCATTACGAACTCTAACATTCTATATCCGAATCTGTGAAGAGAGTACGTAGTGACTGGGTCATTACTAGCTAAATGTTCCAAAAGAGTAGTGTGGTGGACTTGGTCCAGTGCCTATAATTGGTCACTTTTAAAACAACCGGTAAATTGTTTACAAAATAGGTACTGACGGTAACTGCAGCCTTGAGTGGAATGCCTCCAAAGTTAATCCTCCGTTCATATTCGGTCTGATTGACGACAAATTCGAATCCTCCAGCAGCGTTCCAGGTACCCAAGGCCGTGACATTGAGAGCAGCTCCATGCCTTATCGAAGGACTGAATACGTCATATATATCATAGATCGTGTCAAAATCGTTTGCACGTTCAACTACTAATGTAACTTTCGCATCTATATTCAAATTTTGATCATTCAAGAGGCAGGAAGCCTCATCTAACGAATCTGCACCAAACAATAGCCAATGATACGAGGAATTGAAGTATTCGTGCTTCGATACCAACTCGAATAGTTGCGTCGTGCCCGGACAACGCAGATCGATGGTAGCTGCCAACTTGTTATAATCGTATCGCATTACGTGCGTGTGGTTCCACCTGGACCCGGTAATGTTGGAAATATTAGCAAAATGAATTTTTCCACGATAAGATCGGCTTATATTCAGGGCGAAACTGAAAATATCTACAACGAAACATTATTTTATGTTGCGAACTTGAGTGGATAATGATTGAGGAAAGTACCATTCTTCTGATCCAAGCAATGGAATATAGTTACAATCCTAAGATGTTGCCACTGCAAGTAATCCTTCAGCAGATTTGGATTAATCGCAGTATCGATGGAGTGTGTTACAAACAGCAAAATGACAAGGAACTTCATTTTGCACGAACTTTCCCAAATCAAAATTGCTCCGCTGAGCTACACAGTTTGTAGGCTTACTGAATGGAAACAGATTCTAACACTGAGAAAAACATAACTCAAACAAACTGCATGCAACCAATGGTGATTTAATTTGACAGGAAAATTGAGAGGGTAATTTCCGTTCCTTTGCACCGCAAATGACTTCTAAGTGTTTTTAAATATTCAACTAGCTGGTTATTGTTTGGTCAGAGAATTCACTACCATATTCAGGAATTACTTTAAAAGCATAGCGGTGGGTTATTAGGGCAATTACCGCCATGTTGACAACGTTGGCATATTATAGTAATTGTAAACAGAGCAAATCACAGTCATTGATATTTTGTTTATTTAACAGGGTTTTCGAAAGAAAATATGATTTGCGAGTGAAGAACCCTAATGAATTCTACTTCTGCAAACTTCACCTAATGAATTGGTTGAATTTGAAAATTAACACTATGAAAATATTAGTTGTTCAAAAAAGTATCTCAAGTTTTAAGCTAGCATTGATGAATTACGCGCTGAAATCGATATCCATTGGATAATAATGAGTTCTTTTCTATTTTTTAAACACTCTAAAACACAAAATATGCATGTTAAAAGAATAGCCTCCAATTCGATGATACTTACTTTCTTTGCTTGCTTAAGCTGGTCCAACGTTTCATTGGAAGGTTTGTGGGCAGTTTCAGTTTCTCGAGTGTCCAACACTTCCAAGATCTTGCTCCACTTCTTCTACCAATTTAGCTCGCTGAGCGCTTCTGCGTCAGGCCGGATTGGTATGGTAAATTTTTGCTTAGTGTCAATATCAACGAAATGTCAAAAATTAATATTTTCATTACTGTTTTATGGCCCAAACACAATGATAACGGCAACGGCAAACGGCAAAGCCCGATCTGAGTATGCGTATTTGTCGGAAAGAAAACAGGCTATATCCAAGCCGATTCTAATTGGACATTTCGAAGTCATTTGCAGCAACTGTCAAAATTGCCGTTTTCGGTTATCATTGTGTTTAGGCGGTTAGCGTTTACATACGTATCACTTTGAAAGGAAATCGCGGACTACTGAGACATAGTTGTCCCCTTGTACGCCACTTTGCGACTGGCAGTCATGACCTTTCGATTCGAGCTACCCTTTCAGTTTCTAAAATTTGTTTTGATTATTTCGAGCGAGCGAATCGAGTAGCATCACTCAGTGTTTTCTGAAACAAAATCGGTAGTTTTGTTTGCGTTTGTTTCGGTGCTAATGGCTGCAGACCGAATGAATTATCTATACCGTATTGAGTGACTATAAATCGGAGAAGAAAGTAATCACTCAACATAGAGTCCACATAGATTTCATTTGTTGATCAAATTGCAAAAAAATCATGTGAGGGACACATGGATATTATCATTGCTTTTTTTATCAGTGTAGATTGAGACCGTTCGTACACGCAAAAAACCGCAGTAGAAACTACCATTCCGAAGGATAAATTAAGCGCTAACACCAACAATTTTCACCTGACTATAAATGAGTTTGATTTTACCATGCCTGTGATTAGATTGACCATAGTGCGGTTGATATCAATATGAGGTCTGTCAAATATGCCAAAAATGTTGAAGGTTTTACCATAAACGTAGTATATTTGACTGAAATTTCATGGTAGTTTTGAAAAAAGGCACAGTCTGGTAAAATGGTAGTTTTTTTCAGTGAAATCTGTTACGTTGTAGCACAGAGAACAGACATCTAAGCTAGAATATATTTTATAAAAAAAACTTGTGTAAGGATTCAAATTAAAATACGTCGAACACTACTGCCATCTCTCGGGTTGTTCCCACTTGCTATTTGATCACGGCAGCCATGTTTGTTTATTTCTCGCACCTTACTGCTTTCCGCACGACCAATGAACCTTACTCATATATGAGTAATGCTGACTGAAAATTGAATAAAAATTGTTCCTCACAAAAAACAAATAGCTTTAACTAACCGACTTTCTTGACAATTGTTCTTACTTTTTTTCTGGCTAGATAGAAACAGCTTAAATGAAAAAAATGAGATATAATTTACTCATCCACTTTTTTGAGTGGAATACCAGTAACATGAGATATAATTTAATCATCCACTATTTTCAAGTGGAATACCAGTAACAAATTGCAGTTGATCATGTTAAATTTTATCCATTTATGAATGTCAGTTAACCTGCTTTAAAATAAATAATGCAAAATAATGTGGTGGCTCTGGTAGCTAATTGAAATACGTTGTTTTCTTCTATTTATGTATCATTTTTTTACAGATAAATTCGGTTCTGTTTGTTGCTTTTCGGTTCTGTTTGTTGCCACGTATATTTTTCAACGCTCTTTTGTGCTGGAACCGCACCTCTCCCAAAAATCTTTGAATAAATGTGTTGAAAAAAAAATCCACAGGTCTCTCAAAGTACGATCTAATTTTTTGCAGTTCGGGAACTTGCAGCAAGATACCCAGCGGCTGCATCTAAAATAATTTTTCAGGAGCATTAGAGGTGAATTCACAAAATCGAATGTGGTACTTACGAATCTGCATCCTCGGGGAAACTGTAAAAAGATTTTCCCCCGGTAATACCTTGCCTATTTGCTCACCAATAGAATTCAAACTTACGGCCCATGTCGTTTCCGATAAACAATATTTTGCTAATGAATTTTTCTGACATTTGGGCTACTAAGATGCGCGACAGTCGGTGACGTAAATAGGTGGCGATGGCAGCGCCATCACAATATTGCCAGTTACAATGATTATGAAATGGCAGTTAAATTTCTTACACACTTTTTGAATTTGACTTGGATGTCTGTTCTCTGTGGTTGTAGTAACGTGCTCAAATTTTATTTCTGTAAAAAAAAAGTAAATCACTCGAGTATGCATCTGCTCCAGAGGAGAGTAGGCGGTGTTTTTAGCAAGTTTGATGTACATTTTTTTCTAGTTTACGAGGAGAAATTTGCCGAAAATCGATGTTTGTAGAATCCGGAGTGTTCTGAGAGATCCATGCAGTCAGTAATAAATTTAAGTAATTATGATCGCATCGTCATCGCGATTAAAAAAATGCTGTCAGCACAAAAAAAATCATCAGCGTGGAAATTTTCATAACAGGGAAGCTTTATCTAATACCTGGAACAGACATACAACGTACAGCGTTGTACTCCTTTAGTCTAGTACGTGTTTTTTAGTACTGGATTAAAGTATTTGACAGTTCGTACAACGCTGTATGTTGTATGTCTGTCCCAGGCATAACACTCATCGCTGGAGTGTCACCCCCTTCGGTTGAAAACCTAAAACACGAGGGGTACCTTGCGAACCTTGCGATTGCACATTGGATCGCTGCGAATCTTTATCAAATTCACATTAAAAAAAACCATCGCTTCCATTATCGTCATTAATCGTAACAGTATTATTAATCGCGCAAATAATCGAATCGTGAGCATTACAACTGGCAGCCATGCCATTTCAATTCGAGCATCCCTTTTCCGTTTCTGGCAACACTATCAAAATTTGTTTTGATTATTTCGAGCAAGTGAATCGAGTAGCATCCATAAGTTTTTTTTCCGAAACAAAATCAATAGTTTTAAAAGTAATAGGAATTGTTAAGTGTTTATGTTCCACCTTTGACGCCTGTATGTTTTGTATAGACGAGCTTATATGCTTTTTTGTTCTTTATGAAGCTCTTCCAGATGGCGGAGAAACTGAAGGATCACGAGGACACCGAACGTGTTGGCTGTGAATCGGACACCAGCGCAATGAATAACGGTTTTCTCAGCCTGGATGCAAATCTCTTTTCTCAACCGCTTGAAAGCTAACTCAATCTCATTTCAACTCAGCTTTGAACCTTATTTTATTCCATGCTTAAAACATACTGCCTTGCTGAACGTTTACCATTGGCTGGCCTTACTTGCACAAACTTCCTAAAAACGAGAACGATATCAACTGCTTGATGTACTTGATATACTTGTTCAGTACCAGCTCCCGGACCGTGGCGTTTTGCATGTGCATGTAACATCAAGTGGTAGCGTTCGGAACACATGAGATGTTCCGTTGCACCAATACAGGACATCCGGGATCTGCGGATCTGGATTGCATTCGCATTCATTGGTTAGATTGTGGCACAGATCCGGTACTGAATTGTAACAACCTGGCTCATTGGAAGGTGCAACCAACAATCAATATGCAACTAGCGATTTGAAATTGGTTCACTGTTGTTGGACCCCTTGGTCCGAATTACACCTTGAAGCCAGCACCTTGTTATACATATTTGCGCCTTTGTTTTGATTTGCTGTGTTATTTTGAAAGAATATTTGAGAGTGCGTTCATGTGAGTTCATTATGAGGGGCGCATTATTAAGCTTGGGACCGAGCTTGGGACCGATGTTCTAGTACTGACTGAGCCAAGAAAAAAATCGTTTTTGTATGGGACCTACTGGTCTTAGAGTTAGTCTATGGTGCAACTAATGTGGGGGTTGTTGGGATGGTCGTCGATGTTGTGACTTCTGCGGTTGTTGTTGTTGTTGTCGTTTGTTTGTCGGTTGTTGGGGACGGTGTCGATTAGGGTTCCGTAGTTTCGCAATGAGTAAGGTAAGAGAACGTCCATTAATTAGGTCACGCAAAAATTGACTTTTTATAAACCCCCCTGTCACGTTTTTTGTATGGATCTTCAATTTTTTTTTGTATGAATCGTCACGTCATGAAATGCGTTCATTAAAAAATAGACAATTTTAATCGTTATGCATTTTTAGCCACCTGGTGCGCAATTCGTCAATCATAGTACTCCTTTTGTTTACAGTCAAACCTTGACAGTGTTATCAGTTTTGAAGCCATGGCCAATGCCTAAGTAAAATACTTCCGTTCAAAGGTATGTTCTTACTAACGTGTGCACCTCGAGGCGAAGAAATCCGCCATCGTGGGGTTCTTCTTGTCGTTTGGATACAGCAGATCGAGCATCTACAAGATCATCGCCATGCTGTACGAAAGAAAGAGCATCCAGAGGAAGCCTGGTTCTGGCCGTCAGACGGTCCTACACGACCGGAATGACCAGCAAAAGTTGAAGCACAAAGCCCAGTACCTTGAGCCGAAAGGTCAAACAATCAAAAGAACCTCCAATCCATGGACACCGTCATGCGAAAAGGCAGGTCCAAGCCGGCCGTCTCGAAACAAGCCGGCCACTATCAAGAAGAAGTGGCTGGAGGCAATTCAAGCAAAACAATGCATTAGGTCCTAAGTAACACTGAGAGATTCTCTTCGTCGACTTTCTTTTGGTTAATAGCTTGTCTATTAAGCTTGTCTGTGACATATCTAAGCATTCGCATGAGCATTAGGTGTACCCAATGATTCTCGTTCAGACGGGATTTGAACTGACTAAAATAGTACACTGTTGCCGAAAAATTCGGTTAGCGAAGCGTACATTAAGCAGCCAACGAGCTCGCGGTACGGCTTCGACGTCCTCTGTCCCTCAATTCCTCGCATCAGCTTTAACCGATTCTTCAAAGGCGTGAATACTGGCTTACAGTCCATCATCTCAAAACGTTGAAACAGGTTTTTGAAACA
This sequence comes from Aedes japonicus, assembly GCA_034211315.2. Taxonomy (NCBI): domain Eukaryota; kingdom Metazoa; phylum Arthropoda; class Insecta; order Diptera; family Culicidae; genus Aedes; species Aedes japonicus. The sequence continues at coordinate 345,549 of JASCZW010001821.1, read as the reverse complement.
ATTCCGCTTATGAATCCGCCTTCCGTTCGGGGCATCTCTTTCCACAGTTATTCCCAGGAACTGCTTCACCTCTCCTACATCGGTCATCTCGAACTCTTCCGAAAATCCGCGCTTCACAGCATCCAATACTTTCAGAGACGAACTGGTCATCAAGATGTCATCCACGTAGAGCACAACGATGACTTTGTTCTTCCCTTTGCCTCGTAGATAAAGGCACTGATCGCTCTCGCTGCGCTCAAAACCCATCTTCACTATGAAGCGGCGGGATCGTTCATTCCACGCCGTCTGCTTCAGGCCATGTAAGGAACGAGTCCTTGCCCCTGCTCAAACCTGTCTGGCTGTGCCATATAAATCTCCTCAAGAACGCAGTCTTAGCATCCATTTGGTGTAGATGTATACGTTCCTTATTCGGCAAAACCACAACGAAGCTCAGGAAATAGTCCGAAACCCTCTTTTCAGGCTTTAGCTCAATTTGCAGGTAATCGCAGTTCAACCCTCAGAAAGGTGCGCCAGCGTCCAAGTTTGGTTGTGCTTGAACGAATCCATCGCATCTTCGATCGCTTCCTTCGAGCGAATCCAGTCTTTGCGTTTCCACAGGTCAGCAATCGTGCTCGGAATATTGTCTATTTAGTTCAACGCACTCAATGCAAACCCTGCGTACTCGAATTCAAAATCCTTATGCCAGTCTGGTAGCTTCCGGTCACGTACTGTGAACTCATTTGTTTAAACTAAACGATCCTACGTTTGCCTTTCGCGATTTTGGCTGGGAGCCAATTGAAACCAATTGAAACAGCACGAGATTCTGGAAACTGGTCACAGGGTCGGCGCACTACTTGGCAAACTGGAGGGGCTTCACGGATCAATGGGCACTGAAGCTTTCAAGTAAATTAATAACACAGAACGGATAAACTCAAACACTGTATATTATCTGCTGTGGTCCATGTGGTGTAGATACTGGACGTACCTTCAAAAATTACGAAGACAACGACGACTACGGTGACAACGGTGACTGCACCGACTACGGTGAATCCCGTCTCGCAGGCGCTCGCGATGAGGTGCCAGAAAGGTTCCGATGGCGGACGAACAAAGGCCAACCTTCGGCAAGATGGTGGCAGTACTACCAGCTGGTGTACCGTAGATTACAGCGCAATGGCAGTCAGACTGGTGCGTCTACCGTTCGTTGGCTGTAGTGCGGATCGTTCGCTGAAATTCGAGACACAGGTGCTTCCTCCTGACGTAGCCGGTCGATGACAGCAAGGCCACCCCCTATCGAACCGGGGAGGGACTCTCTCCTTGGCGTTTAGGGCCATTGTCCGAGATTGATGTCCTCTTTTGCACTTGTGGCCCGAAGCCAGATGAATGTGGGCCTTTACAATTAGGTGTCGATGACTAGAAAGCCTCCGTAGCGTGCACTAGCGGTCCTTGACTCAGCTATCGAAAAGGGTTTTAACCAAACGGACAGAAAAGGTCCTAAATCGCCATAACATTAAAAATATAGTTCCGTAAAACTGAACACTCCTGGTCTACACGCTCGCCTGGAACTATATGTTCGATCCATGTTCATCGAGCATCCAAGAACACTTCAGCTCATCACCCGTGATTTTGTGTCACCATTTTAAGCATGGTCGTGATTTCTTCCCAGTGAGTTTCCCCACCACTGTTTGGTAAATTTGCCTGAATGCTCGATCACTTGGTGCACATTAAAAAAAACATCGCATTTCATTCTTTGTATCAGAAAGGCTACAACTGGCTAGTCTCTGCCAGAGGTCGAAGGTTCTTCCACCAGTCCTGCTTCAGGTTCCGCAGCCGAATTTTCCGCAGTCGAGTCCTTCGTAAAGCTTCCAAATTCTTCATCCGATTCTTCCTCATTCAGTTCAGCGTTCCGACCTTCCAGATCCTCATCCAGTTCTTCGTTCCGATCTTTCAGATCATCAGCACTTCGAGGTTCAAACAAGAATTTTCCTTCGGGGTTTGCCTTACAAAAAGTCTTCGTCGGATCCCATACCCGAAAGCCATTCGGAGAGTGGCCAACAAAAACGCTTTCCCACGAATTCGGATCCAATTTCTTCCACAGCTTTCGGAATCGGATCGAGTAAACACTCGACATCCGAAAACTCGAAGTATCGAAATATCCGGCTTTCGCGACTTCCACATTTCAAACGGAGTTTGGATTAAATCTAACGCACTGGTTGGGCTCCTGTTGATTCAATACGAAGCTGTCTGAACCGCCCGACCCCAGAAAACCTTGCTAATCCCTCCTGAAGCATCGCTTTCGCTTTGGACAAGGTTCTGTTCATGCGCTCGCTTACCCCATTCATTTCCCGAATCTAATGGTGTAGAATTCGCCAATATCCGCCCGAATCTAATAGTATAGAATCCGGAAAAAGCCAATGAAAAATTTTGATTGAGCAGTTCGAATTCTAACACCTTGTAAACAAGCTCCCTGAACTATCAACAGAGGTAAGGTTAATACATTTCGTGCAATGATCTATATGGGACGTGTACTATATCTAGTATGAAGCTGAGGTCGTTCTCTTCGTGTAGTCAGTTGGACATCGTCCTGTAAATGAGTGTACTGCAGTTCTTACGCTATGTACCACTAAATCAAAATGATTGGTAGTTTTATTTCTTTGTTTATTACTAATAAAAAAACGAGTCATACCTGCTCGGCGTTATTGAAGTGCTTCTCTGCATGACCGTGTTCGCTCTAGTTCTTCCTGTTACGACAGGCACCGTAAAAAGCCACCCGGCATGCGCCCGCATTATGAGCCGCTCGATTGCATCCAAAGCAGCAGGAGCGCCTTCCCGACTGTAATTTATCCTGACGACGTGTTGGCCCTCGACTCTCGACGACCCTCCTGATTCAAGTGCTGATCTTCTAAGTGTAACAGCCAACACGTCTGGAGCTTCCTGATTGGTTTGCTCTTCGAATGCCTTATTCCGAGTTACTGCCTGCAACTCTTCGCCAACTTCCTGTTGGGATTACACAGATCGCTCCTGATCTTTTTGGAGAGTAACCACACAGCTGGACCTTCTTCATTAGTCTAGCGTGAAACGCGACGACCGATTCACGGTTCTTCAGTTCAATGGAAGTGAACGTCTTGTGATTAGCCGTCGTATCGGTCATCGCCTTGAGATACGTGTCGATATTCTTAACGAATGTCGAGTAACAAACTGAATCGTTGAGATTTGAGCGGAGCTTCGCAGCGGGGTATTCCGTCCCCAAAGACAGGAACAGAAGCTTTGTACGTAGGACCGGGTCAAGGAGCTGCGACAGCGATACGGAAATTTCAAAATTTACCCAGAATCGTTCAGTGTATTAGGGTTCTAGCATACATCAGTAAAGAAAAGCGTTTATTCAAAATTGCCAATCCACGGAGTGCTCCACAAGTACATAACTCAATCCAACCAAACAGGATGCTGCCGCAGAAAAAGGTTCATCTCCAGGTATCTTCTGATCCGGAACTCAACTGCTTCAATTAGTAAAACAACTACCCCAATAATTGCTCCAACCGCCAAAAACCGATGCAAGCTAGCAATATCCTGAAACCTGACCTGTGCAAATGCAAAATTCGTTATCGTGCATTGTGGTTTCCGAGCTTTCTTGAAGTATCCGGACACGCTGGTTTCCGTCATCCGTCTGAGCGAAACTCGAAAGATCTCCTTCAGCGGACTTCCTTTCGGCACCGGAACATACAGCGGATGAGTGGGATAGAGCGATATCTCCTGAAGCTCACAAATTAGGTTCTCGTCATAGGTTGCTGAAATATAGGATTTATCGTGAGGTGATGGCGATAGTTCTGTAGAATGACCAACCAAAAATCATCGCATATGCGTAAGAAGTATCACAATGGAAGGCATAACCACCTTGTCGAACCAAATCCAGTCCAATGCTAATGTTTGTGAAACTATACCGATTCGGGATGATCTTACGTCTATACAGCTCTAGGGCGGTAGCATCTTTGGTTGTCTAAAAAGCATATTGAACTGTCAACGAAGTCAACGTAAAAAGCAAAGGATTGAACGTACATCGAAGAAGTCACGATTGTACGCAAAATCTTCAATCGAGTACTTGAGATCGCTGGCAAGTAGGTCCTCCAAAGTGCGGATACTCTTCGGTGGAAGAACCAGTTGAAATCCGATGACAAACGTTGAGTAAAATTGATAGATGATGAAGGCAAACATTGTCACCGCAATGATAGTTACTCGAGATGAACTGGCAGCTGTTTGACCAGAGTATGCCTGTTGACAGAAAAATCCCAGGGTTGCTAATAGAAAGTGACAGTTACCGATAGCATCCGATCGACGTTCAATGCAAAAGGCTACAAGTAGAACTATCGACGCTAGAATAAAAATCACCCCCATTGTAATCCATACGATGTTTCGAAATGGAAGTAGGAAAATGTTGCGGATGTGGTTGTTGTTTTTCGGATGCCGGAAAATGGTCACAAGTTTTGCGTTGCCTAGCGGAACTGTTACGTCATAGGGAACCGCACGGTTCGACAGCGATAGCGGGGAGGCTGAGAAGTCTACCAAGTTTCTCTGTAGTTGATCGATGACGCCTTCCGACGAATTTGTTCCTAGCGAGTTGAAGTTCCCATCGTCTGCTACAATGAGTTGGATCCTAAGTTGAGCAAAACAAAACATTGACTTGACTGTGTAGTGTGAGATAAATCGATTGCATATATGCTTACTTAAAGTTAAGCTGCTGACTCAGTAATGCGCTACCTTGATATCCTAAGCCAACGAAAGAATATGCTCTTGGTGAATCTGAGTTAAGGAGGTATTGCTCAACCATTACATGTTCCATACGTGAAGGTGTCTAATACGAAAGTTTTAAATTCAATGTTCGAAGTTCAAAATCATGAATTTAACTCATTTTACCGTAACAACAGCACGAAGGTACAATCCATCCAAACATTTCCTCTGTTGATAAGTATTGGTACTGTTACGGGTCCAATGAACCTCCATAAGTGAATCCACCTCACCCACCCTAACCACGTGTGTTTTTCCACCTCGCCTTCGAATTGTCCCATATACTTCATAAATCCCGTAGCTCCGTGGATCCAACTCGGGTACCACCAACGTAAGATGTGTATCGATGTTCAAATTCAGACCTTCCAAGAACGTAAATGTCTCGTTTTTCTCATCACTAACTAGCAGCAACCACCGGTAAGATTCGTTGAAATACGATTGATGGGAGCAAAACTGCAATAGATCCGCGGCCTCAGGACAACTCCAGTCCACTACCAAACCAAAGCGGTAGTGTTCGGTGGCCATGAATCGGCGATGATCGGTGTAAAATTGGGCAGAAGCAACGTCAAAACTGTGGAAAGATCCCGAATAATTAGCCATCATGCTCTTGAACCACGAAATCGACGTCGATGGGTCGCATTGGAATGAGATTAAAACGTTTATGCGTTCTCGTGCAGTGAAGTCATGAATCAGCCTATGGTTGACGTAACAATGTACCACATTCACAAAGGTGAATATATGTAGAAGTATTTCTATCGATGTCATCGTAGTTATGTTTTGGAACGTGATGAGAAACAGCAACTGATGCAAAACAAACAGTGAAACTGAGCTTCGTTTACCATTGAATAGTAGTATTATTATTCTGTCGGCATAAAATTTATGATTGGCCAGTAAATAGCATGAAATATAGATTCTCGAGTGCGACGGGTTGATGATGGCTATTAAGGGGTATGACTACATGCCTAAACTTTCATTCAATCAATTATCAATTATTCTTGGGAATAATTGATTCATTTAAATAGTTGAAAAGCAGGCTGGCCATTTTATGAAGAAGTACTAAAGCGATCTTTTTTTGAGCGGGATGGAAAATCTGCAAACAGACTCCTGAAGAACTCAGGGTGTGGGGATGAGGGTGCCAACTCCTCGACCCACTAAAAACCCGCCCGTGCCTCGAGCCCCGGCCCTCCCCGGAACCACCTTTCGGTATTACTTCAGGGATGGGGCAAGTGTGCTTTACTCACCCACTATGTCTAACTACATAGGTATTTAGTAGTTAGCTTCGCCGACCTGACACTGATTCGATCGAGATGCTCCTAGATCCAAGCAGAGTTCGGGACGTCTGGTGGTCGATCCAGATCGTTCGCGATCTCCCTTCCCGACCATACGGTACCTGCCGAACCTCGCGTGGTATGGTCCCTCCTCCGATCGAGAAAGCCAGGGCCAGGACCGGGGTTGGAACGACTGGAAGTGCTGCATTACCCCAAGATCGTCCCTGTTCCCCATGTCACGACCGCTTACGACCTCCAGCCAGATCCTGCGCCGTATGGCGCTTCCTTCGTTGTAGTTCGTTTAGCCGTTAAGGGGAGCTTAACGTTTCCAGGGTGCACCGCGGGGAGGCGAACTACTTCCACACCCCTGTGTGTGTGTGTGTGTGTGTGTGTGTGTGTGTGTGTGTGTGTGCATGTGTATGTGTGTATGTGTGTGTGTGTGTGTGTGTGTGTGTGTGTGTGTGTGTGTGTGTGTGTGTGTGTGTGTGTGTGTGTGCGCGCGCGTGTGTGTGTGTGTGTGTGTGTGTGTGTATGGTCTACCTCCCACTGATCGACAATGGTACTGTGGAACAAATCTGTTCACAACAATCCTTCAAGTGACCATTAGAAGCAGCTTTAATCCGGCAGCTAGAAACTGATAGTTCTTCTGCTGACCCAACCCATTTCGGAATTTGTGGAGAGTCACTCCCATTCCAAGGTTAATTTCACATACAATAAACCCCGCATGTAAATATTACCGATATTATTTGGATTAGGGGACTGCAACACACTTCCAGATTTGGAAATGTTAAATGTACAAACCAGGTACGTATAAAGTATTATTTGAAAATATGATTATTGTTATATAGTTATAATCAGATAGACCGATAGATCTCCCGCAAGGCCGCCTCCTTAAGGACACCTCCTTGTTCTTCGTTAAAATTACAAATTTTGACGTTTTTCAATTTCCTGCACTCGTGACAAAATAAGAGCAAAAATTAACGTTGCTAAGCCACCCATAAGATATGCAACCTGCATAACGAAACTCTGTACACCACGCGTGGCCACGTGGTGAATGCATCTAAAATTATGTGCCAGCATTTCACGCGCGCATGCGCGTTGTCTTCGTTTGCTTCTTCTCACCAGCAAATGGTCGTTTTCTACACGGCATTCGTCTCCTTTTTTCACTCCACACTCCGCCAATAATCAAAATCCCCGCTATGAGGCGACTCTATATCGAACTTCAAAACTGCTAATAACCACTCGCGACAAAGCGGAAAAACCACGTAACTTAATAATTTATGTCCGGGTGTCACAATACTATCACTAATAAACAAAACTAAGCTGACGAAACTCTTCTTCTGGGTGCGGGGGTCAAAGCACACACAAAACAACAAAAAACGGGGAAATACAACCGGTCCTCACCAATTTCGGGAGGGAATCAATTCTATTCACTACGCATTACAGAAACAACGTGGAAATTTTATGATTTCACTGTTAGTTTAAGTTAAATTACGAATTATTGTTTGATTTTTTTTTTCGCGAAAACGACGCAGCAAAAACAAAACACGTCATTTTCAAATCAAGGGTTGCTGCGATTTCGGGTGCTAGGTGGTTTCTGGTCCGGAGAATGGAAAGTTCCTAAAATTTGCGTTTAAACTACTTAAATTTAAGTAAACGCGTTATAGTATCTTATTAGGTAGAACTCAATGTGTTCTTTTTGATCATTTTAACTCATTAGTTGGGTAATGTATACATTACCTACAGGTTGATAAAAAAAACTTAGAAATTTTATGGACCTCCTCTTACAACGCCATTCGGTAAGATCTAAGAAATATGTTCAAGCTCGAACAAAACATTTCTAATTTTTTATGTAAAATTTCAGACCCTATTACGTTGGAATCATCTAGCACAGCCACCTTGTCACCTTATTATGTATGTATGTATGTATGTATGTATGGTAGCCACCATCCCCTCTAGCCCTTGGCATGGATGCAGCTCCACTTAATAGCAAGATCAAATTGGGCCACCGATCTGAATTCGCACTATCGCTGTATGAAGGGCCAAAAACGGAGGGGTGGACCCGTAAGCAGAGACACTTACACGAAATCCACGGGAAATTAAGAATCTCCTTCCAACGATATGATCCAACAAATCGAATAACACAATTCGCAATACTCATTAAGCTTTCTACAGGATGGCTTGTTAAGAAGGGCGCGTCAATCTCACTGAAACTGTTGGAGTAGAACTCGCAGCACCACACTCGAATCGGTAGGATAAGAAATGATACTGTTTGTTCCCTCCTAGACTCAGGCAGTCAATCAAACCATCGTCCAGTTTCAGCTTGAATGATACCCTGGTGCTCCCTCCCAACCCAGTATTTATTATATTTATATAAATATAGATGTAATGTAATAATAATATGTTATATATGAATATATAGTAGAGCAAAAATTATATAAGGATATTTAGTTAAATTATGTAATAGTTGGAGTTCACGAGCCTATGATAACCATGTTAAACTAAATTAATTAACCTGCTGAAATAATAATATTAAGGCAGTAATAATAATATGCAGCTTCGTACCACTTTGTATCACTGATAGGTGACTGTATCTCTGGAATGTGAAGGTCATCTTGTTATTCATTGAGGTATAAATATCAATAAAGCATTCAATTGTATATAAAACCATAATATTATATTATTACGTATTTAATCATGACATATAGATATATAACCTTCTGGAATGAAGAGCATTTATTAATTTTGATTATTATTTGATATAATGTAATAAAATAATTATACCGGCCGGATCACCAAACTGAAGCAATTAAAATTTTATTAATTATTTTATTACTTCTTCCATAATATTATATTTATGATATGCAATTAATAATGATGAACAGCTGTGTTCCGCTGAACCGCTCAAATAGTAGTTGATGATCGTGTACTGAAATATTAAGGTCATATTACGCCATTTAATGGAAAATATAATGAAGGAATTAAAGGTTGAGTGGTCGAGAGAGTCGTCAACATTTCTATTAATGAAAATATGCTAGAGCTTGTAAAAAACATGCATCATATAATAACACATACTAGTATCTACACATCTATATATACATCCATTGCTACTTTCGAGAAGGCCACTCCGACGGTGCTAGATACAGCTGAAAATTGATCCCCATTCTTACTGCTGCTTCTGCCAGAAGATGATCATCCTATAACCGCAAGACCTCCTCTCCTAAACTGTATGGTACCTGAGAGAAATTTACCTTTCTGGCGTAATAAATGTAATGAAATATACAGAATTAGGCTATGAATAAACAATGTCCTATAAGATAAAATATATAGTGAGGGTATATTGTAATATGAACTGAAAATTACATGTGTGCCGACTGCTGTTTTGTTGCAATTGTAGACAAACTTGCGCATCCATTATGAACCAGAAAATTTAGGCAATGTATGACCGCCATGAAAAAAAAAGAATTTTAAATTTTAAATTATTTTGTAATACCTGACGACCTGGAAGACCTGAAAGATATGAGAATGGAAAATTATGATATGATGTACCGGTCGCACCCCCTCACTTCGCTATTGTCGGATTGACAACATTGCCCAGGCTACGCCAACCAGCGTCTCCATGTTTCAGCTGGCAGTCTTTTGTGATCATATGACTCGTGGAGGCGTGAGGTAGGAACTTGTGAGGACCAGAGGTCGGTCGCACCCTCCTGCCAAGTTGTCAACTCACCATTTGAAGCCCCAGCCACCTTGTCACCTTATTACTACATTAAATATGACCGTTTGGCTGGCAACCAATTTTTCCCTCATCAATAAAATCAAATCTGTGGCGCCATCTTTCAGGTTATTGCTACTTGATATCTTGAGGGAAGCCATGTTTTTACACAGGTTAACGAGATGAAGTTGAACGTCTGTCTGCGGTGAAACTATTACCACAGAGAACAAACATCCAAGCTGGAGAGCCCTCCGTGTGTTAATTGCTGTAACTGCTATTTTAAAAGTACAGCTCTTTTCCATTAGCTTTGGGGAATCGTATGTTGATGTCACCACTTGCCCGCCTCTAGATTTGTTAGTCTGTCAATTTAAGTTTGGTAAAACCTAGACTAGGTGGCGCTGATGTTCCAACGGTTTGCTTTACGGTTTGACCTTTCAACAGAAGAAGAGTTAAAGGAGAGTGGAATCTCACGAGCAGAATTAGACGTAGAAGTTAGTGGCTCAGGGATATTCCCTAAAGTACGGAATTGATTACGACGAGATTATTACACCGGTAACCAGTCACACTGCAGGTGCTGGTAGACATTGTTAGCTAAAATTGCGAGACGTTGAAACACTTCGATGCGAAAACGGCCTACGGCGGTTTGAACCAAGATATTGGGTCGATAAGTGTGTTCTAAGTCGGAAAGTGTGGAACTGAGATGGATTGAAGTCAACCAAAGAGTGGAGATTAAGATACAGTGACGCTGGTTGAAATTTTAGCAGAAATTCGGATACCAATTGGGCTAGTGTCGCTAGTAAACGAACATCGGCAACAGGGCACATCTTCCACTATGCCGGTGGAGCAGTGTCGTCGGTTAAAGGCAAAGTTGCATCACACTTTCTTCGATAGAATCCGAATATGTGGCGCTGAATGAGGCTAGCCATCAGCTGATTTCTAGACAAAATCGTCAAAAGGTCGAAAGTAACAATTGTAAACAATGACTTAAAACGTAAATTTCCTGGACATTCCAGGTAGCTAATATCTATATCTACTACCGATGGGAAGGTAATAACCCCCTCTATCTGTTTCTGTTGTTATTTTCTTTGTATGAGCAAGCAGATCTCAGAAAAATACGCTTGATGTCATTGTTTACAAATGTAGCTTTTGATTAATTGACTATTTTGTCTCGATTTGACTTCGGAACTTGCTAAAGGAAATGGGCGAACAGGTAAGTGATCCAGTCAAGGTGATGGAAGACACTCAAAGCTGTCTCTTAGGATTTGCCAGTTAGGAATGTAATTTGTAACTTGAGAATGTAAGAGTCTTCGGTCCAAGCACATCGAGATGCGGGGACATTTCGTAAAGCAATTGAGTGAGGACGGATGCATGGAATTGCAATACTGTTGACTGAAGATATGGTGGCTGATGTTATGCAAATGAAGTTCGCACGGATGCTGGTATTGTCGTCAAAGGATGGTAAAGTTCGTTTAGGAGGATTGTTGGTACACTGCCAATCATGCCAACTTCTAATATATGCACCTTGTATAAGGGCAACACTGTAGCGATGAAAGATGGTAGCAGAGTAAGAGCGCAGCATCAGCCTTCAGCTGTGGGTCTCATTTCATCCATTTGCAAGAGAAAACTCAAAGTGGGAACATTGCTTTACTAACATATACCGGTTTGAACTTTGTCCAAAATTCTACGTAGGTTATCCTTTGATTGTTTTTTTTATCCATTCATCAAAAGCTGGAATTTTTTCCATTTTCGTTCCATTTTTTTTTAATATTTCAATTTTTAAAGGGTGGAACGGTCAATATTTGGTCAAACATGATTAAGCTCACACTGATTAGTTTATTATTTAAATGATCAATCATTATTTCTTTTTGAAGTTCATCGTCTACAAAACACAGGAAAATTATTTGATTGGACTTCCAAATGTTGCCTGTTGGGCTTTACGTTTCACACCTTCCATCAACTTTTGTACCGCTGTTATATCCACCTTATTTGATGCTGAGCGCCAATTTGTCTTGAACTGTTTTTTCACTTTTGAGGTTTTTTTTAGTTCTTTTGAGTTTCTTTTTAACGACTGCCTAATATTTTTCTGGTCTCAGTTCGGGCGAGTTTGGAGGGTTTTTCTCCTTGGGTACGGTCTTCAAACTATTGGCGGCATACCATTCCTGAGCCATTTTTCGTAATGCCAAGAAGCGAAGTTTTTCAAAAACAGCACCGAATAACTATGTTTCACCAAGAAAAGCAATAAGCGTTAATGCAAGCATTTCGTTACATGAATATCTTGGTTGGCAGTACCAGTTGTTACGAAATTTTTACTTTTTAGTCCACAGGTGCAAATCGCCAGCGAAACCAAGTGTTTTTTTTGGGCACTTTAACATTTTTTTCTGCTTAAACTTATCTTGAACCTTTCCTTTTCCGGTAGCCTTACAAAACTCTTGACCTGGGAGCTGCTTGAAATCAGCCTTGACGTATATTTCATCGTCCATAACGACTCAACCAAACTTGGTCAACAAACTCGTGTACAATTTACGCGCTTTTCCTTTGGCTGTTGTGTTTTGCTTATCATCTCGATTTGGTGTCACTGTAACCTTATATGGTGACAGTCCGGCTTCTTTGCTCTTTGTACTGTTTTGTAGGAGTTTCCCAATTTGTATCCGATATCTCTGATGGAAAGGTGGTATTGCGTTTGAAAATGCTGGCCACTATTCTTCGGTCGCTGTGGTTTCCTGGTTTCAGTTTTCTCCCGGTCCCGGCTTCCTGGCAGACGTCAGACGTTCTCTGAATACTTTTTAATATTCGTCACGGTTGATTTGACAGTATTGAGTTATTTTGTCGTGGGAATTATTTAGAGTTTGCTTAAGCGAGTGCAAAATTTTAATACGCTGCTATTCTTAATTCGACGTCATTTTGACAACTGAATAGAAATGGCAATAAAATATGATCAACATTCCGTATGCATGCACCTACAAAATGAAGGGTGTTCAAGTTTTTTAAATGCACGATTAAAAGAAAACTACGTCATATTTGAGTCAACCAAATTTTGACCGTTCCATCCTTTATCCATCGTTAGAACCGAAATTCAATAGGAATTTGTTTCCATTCCGATCTACATTTTCAGCCAACAACCATCCATCTAATCTAAAACAAGGATACAATCCCTCTAAAATTCCCAAGAACAGCTTTAAAAAGAACAAAACCCCATCGTCCAAACATCAAATATAGCAAATTAAACTTATATTTTTAAGAAGACGCAACATGTCAACCATTTTAGCGTTATCTCAGAGGCTAACGTTTTTCACTATTTGACTCACTATGCAGTGGTGCAACAATGTATTCACCATCGTAACTTTGCGTGTCTGTGTCATTCATAGTCGTAATAGAGTGATAGATAGGTTAGTTGGACGCACTTGCGGACTATTGTAGATTGGAATTGCATCATGTCCATTATGCACCTGAGGCACTTATGGATGTGTACTATTGCATTTTCCTCGCGCGTACTTCAAAATAACTTCAACAAGAGAGCTTTAGTATCCAGTCAATGCTTACTTTTGTATATTGTATAACATAACAGGTTCAACGACCACTGCGTCTAGAGAAATTTGTAAAACAACCTTTCATCCCATCACACTTAAATTAACCTTGTTTTTGACAGGTATTCTGACAGTTTAATAAAAAATAATCATATAGCACAACTTCACTCGACTGTACTTAATTACGCTTGCAGCACGTCAATAGCAAAACAATTCCAGACTCAATTAAGCTGTAAAAGTTTCAATTAATTTCCACAAATGCTACCATCAGACACTCGCCTTTGTTTTTCACCATTGCCATCCGTTCATCAGAAGTTGAAATAGAAAATCCAATCAACCACAACAAGGTATTATTTAGATTAGAGCATTCCGCTACGTAAACGTGGTAACATGTGTCTGAGAACTATCCGTCCGGTAAATAACAACTTTGCACTGTACGAGACACGGTAAACTCGCAGTCTCGTCATTAACCTTCCATACTCTCTTACCACTGAAATACAGGGAAAAGTGAAATCTACTTAACAGCAGAATTTACTTCCATTCATGATTGCATAGTCCGTGAAGGTGTTGCTCCGATCATAGCACAGTTCCACCGGGCCATTTACTTTTTGATGGATTCTTGCCTTCCCCCCGATTCAATCTAGGGTGACTCCTTTCGCTGCGTACTCAACACCCTCCAACACAAGTTACATCGAGCCATGGTTTGACGGGATGATGTGCAGCTACCCTAGAGCATGAACAACTTTCACACATCACCTAGGCCATTTCTCTTTTCGCAAAATCCGACAAACTTACTTTATCGCACTCGATGGCATGCATGTGCGGCTTGGCACCGCCCTCATCGTTGAACTATTGAACTTTGGCCCGGAACATGAAGGAACCTTCAGACGAATAAATTAGCATTTGCCGCCGTGTACCCAGGTGAAATCGCACTCATCTAAGCACACCGCATGACTTACCACGATGATGCCGAACACCTCCGCTCCGCCCCCCAACATACATATGGTTCGAGGAGAAAGTTCACACACGGCCGGCTCTTTAGCTGCTAGGTTTTCAATTGCACCTTATGCATCACTTCTGTTATGTACCGCAATTCCCGCCGATCCAACCAACTTGATGTGGCGGTCTAGATTCCGCTGCCTTCCGTTCCTACAAGTCCTGTAGAAGCAGAACCACTACAATTCAATTCACCAACGCTACGAACCTCGACATCTAATCAACTGCTACAGCTCTTTAGGACCAACAGTGGTATTAGGTGGTTCTTAGAAATTGCATTGGGTGTGCGGTTACTTTCCATCAGACTGCGATCTGTATCGGTTCACTGGGAACGGAACGATATAAAATTTTGTCGGACAGTGGATATTCGGGAAAACTGGATTTTCCACCAATCTGTTGCGGTCAAATTGGATAGGATAATTTGGGTTCAAAATGTTCAAAGAAGCATGCGATCCTCTGAAGCATACCAGCATGTACCAGAGGGCGGAAGAAGGTTTCTTTTTCGTTGTTTTTGCTCTTAGCAGATAGATATTTTCCATATCTACGGCAAATGGAAATGGTTTTCTAATTGAGTATTTCATTTTGGTTTCATTGCAGATAGTGAGGACAGCGATGGAGAAGGAGGACTTGGAAACGTTAGCCGTGTTATCATTAGGCCGCCGGGTAAGTTTGACCAGTATTTAGTGTTGTTAATAAGTTATCTGTGGTTATAATTGAAAGGAGAGAAACTGTAGTGAAGCTGAACAGTGGAGAACTCCAAGACTTCTCAAATGTATTAACATAAAATGAGAATATTCTGATAGTGCCAAACATTAGATTTGTAACTTTTGTGCTATGGCAGTTTACACCCATATTCTGGTTTACGTTCGAACCACATTTTCCATACCGTGGTGAATCAAAACGCGGGCGGCATTCATCTATGGAGGGATTTTCGGGTCTATCGAAAATTGCAGAAACATTGCTGCAAACGAATTCAACCGGATATAATATTTAAAAGTAAAATCCAGATGTATTAGGTACTGTCAATCGAAGTTGTTTCGAACCGATTCCAAAGATTGAAAAAAATAATAACTTTCTCCACAAAAGGTAATCGGAAGAGATCATGGGCGTTTCAAAAGGAAATTTACTCAGAGTGGTTTCATGGACGTTCCTGTAAAGAGTTATTCAACCCGTTTTATCCTAATGCCCCGTGGAATATGAATTTCTATATTATTCTTTCCCGAATCTTTTGAACATTAGACGAAATTGTGTTTTTCCAGTCATTATGGATCCACAACAGAGAAACACATTTTGTAAGAAAATGTTGGAAATTTGAGAGATGTTGGAGTCAAACAAGCTAAAAA
Source organism: Aedes japonicus (assembly GCA_034211315.2). Taxonomy (NCBI): domain Eukaryota; kingdom Metazoa; phylum Arthropoda; class Insecta; order Diptera; family Culicidae; genus Aedes; species Aedes japonicus. Next base: position 329,951 of record JASCZW010001821.1, on the reverse strand, counting down.
GTGCGTTGGATGAACATATTCCATATTTATTAGTAATAGATTTTTATTCATCACTGAATATCTTTGTTGCCAACCAATTTCAAACTATAAACGATAGCTTATCTGAATAATAATATTCCCAAAAATCGATTATTGATGTGATCATGGGTGGTCGATGACGAAAAGTAGTGTTCTTAGAGCCATTATGTCCCAATTTCTCTATAAAATTAAGGTTTTTTGTGGAACTAAAATTTATCAAACTGGCATATGTCACCAACAATTACTCGTAGACAGATTTAAAGAAACATTGACTCTTCTGCGTTATCTAATGCACATAAAGGGAATGCTAGATATGGCAGACAATAATGGGATATTTCATGTAAATTTAAGCCAGATAACGCCTGAATCTAAGCTATTGTATGAAAGATTACAAACATTGTTGTATGGCACATGAAAAATTGCATACAATTTCGTTGCCTACGCCTCCTTTGGCTTAGAATTAAAAGAGGGGTAATTTTCGCTCCTGTTAAAATTCATTATTTTTTCATTCCATACCCAAGTAACCACGAGGCTGTAATAGCATACATATATAGGGCATATGTATTACGTCTGGTGCATCATTGAAGTTGGATTAAAGCTGAAAAGGGCCCCACTAAGCTCGAACTAATGCTATATCTTTTGTAATGCCATAAGACATTTCTAAAGTAGCATTATTGCACTGGTAATGCATCACTACACTCTTAAGCTAATCTAACGCTTCATTACTTGACAACTGTTGAATTGATGCGATCCCGCATTACCGATGTTGATTTTTGGTTGAATAAGTGCAACAATATAATGCTTGTGAATACTTGGGTATGCTTCAAGAATGATAAACTTACTGTTGGCAATCTTTCATACAAAAGGCTACATTCAGGCGTTATCTGGATTAAATTTACAATAACTTGAAAAAGGGAGGGGGGATTATAAAAAGTCACTTTTTGCGTGACATTATTAATGGACGTTCCCTTAAGTGCATTAGATAACGCCGAAAATTCGATGTTTCTTTTTATCTGTGTAGATCAAAAAGCGGTTCAGGTTTCATTCTGCCGATCCGAGTCTTGCTAGTTCATGTAAAAACGTGTAAAACAAAACAAAACCTTTTTATTTCATATTACACTTATTTACTTGAAACAGTTCACTGTTTTATAAATCATCAGTAAAGCTTGTAGTACACTGTTTGTCCAATAGCCAAATATTTGTCATAGGCAGATAGGCATCTGACAAACATCTATGATATCTGTCAGCTGTCTAGCTTCTTCAAATGTCCTACGTTACGATGCATCGGCAGATTCTGATGACTGCAGAGTAGTCGTGATCTTTCAACCACCACTAGCTCTTCCGGACTGAAAGTACTGGACAGCTTATTTTCCTTCAATGTGCGTTTAGCAACTACCTCCCCAGGCTTAAGGGTACTAGACTGAGCGTGACGACGTTTATTTGTATATAGGGCTTCTGTTTGCTTCCCTTCACGATTCTAATCCTGTATTTCCTCATCTACAGTAGAATTCGAAACCGATGGTAGCTTATCGCGAAGAACTCGTCCAAACATTAGCAGATAGTGCACACCTGTTGTTGAGGAGTTGAATTATACAGCAGTAGATATGTTCTCAAGTCCCATCTCCAGCCTGTTTTCGTTGATTCTTGATTTATTTGCAGTCGCTTTTTACAAGCTCTATTAACTCTCTCCACATCTCCATTAGCTCGAGGCCTGTAGGGAATGATTTTCACAAGACGTACTCCATGTTCTGTGCAGAATTGACTCAATAATTCACTCACAAATTATGGTCCATTGTCTGTCCGCATTGTCTCTGGTATTCCAGTTCTGGTATGGTCGATTTTTCAGTTATTTCTCTCATGATGATCACTTCAATAAAGCGACTGAAATAATCTACTAGCACCAATAGATTATTTCCAGACGGTAATGGCCCCATAAAGTCAACTGCAATATGCCCCCAAGGCTTATCGGGCATGGTGGTGCGCTTAAGAGGCTCTGGAGGATCTAGTGCTGACACCAAGATACATTCTTTGCAACTTTTGACAAATTTTTCCATGCCGGGCCACCAGACCTTTTGTCTCAAACGCCTCTTCATCACCACAATACCTGGGTGACCTTCATGTCCAAGTTCTAAAATTCTGTTTTGCAATAACTTAGGAATTACAATTCGTTCTCGCCGCAATAATACTTCTGCGGATCGACAAAGTTGAAGTGCATATGGCTTAAACAATTTAGCAGGCCCTGACCAATCATTCTGATGTAGTGCTCTATATACATCGTCAATTAACACATCTTTCGAAGTTTCTATTTGAATTTCGCTCAACGTTACCGCTGTAGGAGTCACTATACTAACCAACATCCTTATGTAACATTCATTTTTGTCGTCAAATGCTGTAGGAACTGATGCTGATAATTTCGATAAAGCATCAGCAATGTTTTGTTATCCCAGGCTCATACACGCTCATATAAACGAAACCTATCAACCGCCCATACAAGAGCCAATGCCTCATTCTCTGTGTGAAAATATTTCCGTTCTAAATCCGTGAGAAATTTACTTGCGTACGCTATTACCCTACGTTTCTTCAACAAATCTTCCTGCATCAACACAGCATCCAATCCTGATGGACTTGCATCGACGAAAAGTAACATCACGGAAGCAAGATGCTTGATCTGAAAAACTGCATCCTTTATAGCGTCAAAAGCAGTTGCTAAGTAAGAGTCCATTCGAATTTCATTCCTTTACGCAGAAGCATTCTCAACGGATCAGTTTTTTTGCCAAGTGGGGAATAAACCGTCCAACGTACGTAACCAGACCAAGAAAACTTCGTAATTCCGCAGGCATTTACTGGTTCCCTGCAATGTTTCACAACAGCCAATCGATTTTCAACTGGCCTGACCTCGTAGGTGGAAAGATTATGTCCCAAAAAATCAAGGTTCGTAATGTTGAACTGACATTTATCTCGATTTAATAGAACATTATACCCTCCCAATCGAACCAAAAGTGCCATCAATCAAACATTGTGCTCTGTCTGGGTACGCCCTGACACCATTACGTCGTCCAAATAGACGATTACTCTTTCCAGCCCTGCTACTAAAGTTTCCATAACCTTCTGGAAAAGTTCTGGAGCACGACTCACCCCAAACATTAATCGCTTGTATCTAAGTTGTACGAAGAAAATTGAGAAATGTTGAACAATATTCAATGTTAGTTTATTTCCTCTTTAAATTATTTTACAGTACAATATACACTTTACCTAAACAACCCATACTTAGTCAGGAATGTAGTAATAACTCTGGAGTCCTCTGACAGTTCGACCTAATGATAAGCATCCTTAACATCGATTTTAGAAAATTTTACTGCACCATTTACACTTCCCAACAGTTCTTCGATTACTGGAAGTGGATCTCGCATCACAGCTTGATTTGCCCTTCTCATATCGACGCGCAGTCTGATATCTCCATTCTCTTTCACAACCGGAACAACTGGCGATACCCATGGTGATGGTTCATTTACTTTCTCTATGATATCGTTTTGTAGCAGGTACTGGAATTTCAACCACTACTCTCTTTATCTTCGGAAAGGTCGACTTCGAAGATGATTCAATGGGTGCCACATCAAAGCCTACTTTCAGAACTTTAAGTTCCTTTTGCACTCACATCTACCAAAAGATTTCGTTGTCTTTTTTCCGCTACATAGAATTTAGCTTTCTCCGTATTGGCTCCCGCTTGAATATCCGCCCAGAACATACATTTGATTTTCATTGACTGCTTTGTAGCGTAGGCCTTCAAAGACCTATCAGGTACCCACGAAAAATCCTGAACCTCCATTCCTGATTGTTTGGCCTGTTCACATGTCACCTCATCCAGAATGTTCACATCCCCTCCCGGGTCAATTATCATAGCTATCTTAACTCCACCCACAAGGAATTCAAAAGTATTTCTTCCCATTGCGCAGATGATGTTCTCTGCCTTAGATTCCTCCTTCTCATCATCAGCCACTAGTCTTATCTTCTTTTATTGATGAAAAGTAGGCTCACCAGGCCGTCCCAATTTAGTGGTTAAGCTGCTAGCAGCATTCTTATCAACTTCTAAAGAAAACTTTGAAGTTCACGAAAAGAATCGTTCAAGAGGTTGTAGAGAATGCTACTCAGCTTAAAAGGTACCTCAATCGAACTCAACAAAACCAGAAAAAAACTAATTATATTTATATTCGACATTTTTGTTCTTCTCCAATCCTGCCGCAAATTTAGTTTTTGAGTACTGTGTTGTTAATTGAAGATTGATGCTTGCGCTGAACTGGCCGGCTTGTCGCGCCGCAAGGGCTCAGTAGGGATTCATGCTCAAGACCCGAAGCTAAGAGTCAGTTCCATCGTGGAAATATCACATCAAGTAGTTTTTCCACCTGCTACAGAGCATCGTGTTCCTGGAGTTTTCAGAATTTTACTATTAACATTAGGTTCGTTGTTACAGCGTGCTTTGGAAGATCCATCCTAATAGTTTGCATGAAAGGGCATTAAGGAAATAGTGGCATTTTATCTTTTATGATCTTTATGATAGTATATTATTGAATATAAAGTGGTTTCAGGTTAACGAGATTTGGAATGTACTGTCTTTTGCATTATGAAAAATGGAAATATTCTTTATAAGGTATTTAATTTCAGGTCATCCAGGAATTCCTAAGTATTGTATAATAATATTATCTTTTTTCCCCTCGTGTCGATGGTCATCTACAATTGCAGCGAGACCACAATCTGTAGACATGCAGATATTATAAATATAATTGTTATTATCATTTTATATTACACCCATTCACAATGTTTTTTATTCTTTTTTAGCCTCTCATACCTGCATCGTTGTAGTTTTTAGCCCACCTAACTCACGCTAGGTATTTGATTTTATTCGAAGCGTTGATCTCAAGCATTAGTACTTCTTTGTTCCCTATAAACTGATTTGTTTATTTAATTCCTTAATTATCGAGATTTTCATCCCTGAGCTGGTTCATCTCCCGTCGTGGTAAATCAAATACTTTTTGGGAATTTTCATAACTGGTCCGGAGCTAAGATTCGAACTCGTGACTTTGGCGTGAGAGGTTTGATGCTATCCACTAGACCGGAGTCGCCCTTGACTCCCTAAAATCGTATCTGAACATACAAATCTCTGAATCACCTAAAACTCAATCTGAACAACAAATTACTTCAGCTTACCTTGTGGAATGACAGCTTCATTTTCCGCAACTCATTTAGCTAACAGTTTTCTTACAAGGACAATAAAATAAGCGGTTCATTTTTTCAAATCCATTTTTTTGCTCTTGTAACACGTCAAACTTGGAGCACAATTCCCAAGTAACAATTTTAGTTTTATTTCAGCCGTATAGCACTCCTCCCGGTTTTATTGATAAAACTATATTCTGTTTTGTCCACTAACACCTCTCCTGTGCATCGTGCTTTTTATGCCTATGATTCTTTAAAGCCGAAATGTTTACAAAGTGCCCGACCAAAAGGAAACAACAAAATTATTTCAAGTCTTGTTATTCAGTTACGCTGTTTTTATAACAGAGGTAGTTAGAATTTAGATCGCGGATGTAGTTAAAATAACTGAAAATGTAACAAAACGCCCTCAAGAGGGAACAAAATTATAGCAAACTATGATATAGGTATAACATAAACAAAACAAACTTAGTAACTGTTTTGTTATGATGTAGCAAAAATCACATCAGCTCGTGTTAGAAATAATTTATTTCTTCACGCAGATCGTGCCTCGCGGGGTATTATATCTTAATTTGTTATAAGTATGTTTTACAATTAACCAGATGGAAAAGTATTTAACAAATTTATATCATAATCAGTTAGTCATAACAAGGTTTGTTATCATTTTGTTATTTTTATGTTATGCCCTTTTGGTCGGGTGGCCCACTCTGTAGACGGTTATGAAAACAAATTAATAATATCATGCTAAAAATTGTACGCGCATTTAATTTTAAGGTGAATATTGGCACGATAAAAGCTGAAAATTAATGCGCTTCGGAAATTATACCAATTAACATCAACAACAACAAAATTGAAACAAATATATTCGATAAACTAATCATGAATTTCCTTAAAATTGGTGGAATTCAATCAGGTTATCTAAAATCATGCCGAAATTTACAGTTCATTTGCATTACATTTAATACTTCGTGTATCAATGTTTCCACATTTCAATGATTTCTTATATTTCAATACGACAATTGAAAAAAATCGCAGTTTTTTCAGAAAGTCAATTTATCTTCGAAATTACTACTATAAAACTATTTGGTCATTTGGTGACTTCCCAAAATGGGTTTGAAATGTTTTTACAACTGATCATAATAAGATAATATGAATAAGTCCTAAAACGGCATTTCCAAGCAGCATTTTACGAGTTCATAAAGTCAACATAAAACTTTTGATAGGAGTTATAAGGAATTTTAGAAGCAAAGGTTTAAAAATCGTTGTAAAGAAGCTGTGTAGGTTCTCATAAACCTGACTAAATATTAAACCTATTGGCATCTCTTGGTACCATAAGAACACAAAATTGATTTTCAGTGGCGTTCATAAAACTTTAATAAAATTTAACAAAGCTGGATGGATTTGGCAATGTTACTTGGGAACACCAGATCACTCTTCAAATGTAAACAATCTTTGTGACTCTTTTTAAATTGTTACTCAGAACCTTATCTGTACTTCAAAAAGTAGGAAATTAGTTCAACATAGATTTGTTGTGAACTATTGCGCTGATTAAAAGTACGGTTAGTATTTTGATTGAACTTTGTGTTAGATATTTTTGAAGTTCAAAGCAAGTTCTCAACTGACAACATATGAACTTGAAGGTTGCGTTTGAAAGTTCCATGAAACTTAAATGTGAACTTCTAAGTTATTATCTCAAGTAAAATTCGAACTTTTGGTTGCTTGGGGTATCTGCGTTCACCTTTACGCCCACACGCAAAACATATTCTATCTGTTCGTTTATTAAAAGAAATATCCAACGCACGAAATGAGCTTTGGCGTATCGCTGGTTTGGACACCTTATTCATTTATGCCATGGTCCCATTATCCACTCGTTGTCGAACAAGCTCCTTCACTTGCTGATGTACATCAGCAAGAGTTGTTCCTAAAGATACAATTTCGTCCAGAGACATTTCTCAAGCTAAAACTTGCCGTCGGAGGAGGTACATGATTCAACAATCTCCTCTACTATTCGGTCTTCAACTTCTCTCACGTCGTATCTATCAAATTCGCATCTCGTATGCCTGGGACAAAAATACAACGTACAGCGTTGTACAGCCTTTAGTCTAGTACCTGTTTTTAGTACTGGATTAAAGTATTTGACAGTTCGTACAACGCTGTACGTTGCATGTCTGTTCCAGGCATTAGCTTGTATACGAAGCCGTAGTACGAAATCCGCAAATCGCTCATCAGATTTTTGGGAAATTTGTCGAAATAAATGACGCTCATAATTCCGTCGTCTCATAGGCTCAAAATTCTCGTCCAGTTTTTTTATGGCAACATCGTAGTACGGTGGATTGGCTACTACATGAGGAATCTCATTTGTCCCTGGCAAATGATCAAAAATTTCTTGAATATCATGGTCGTATCGAATCCATCCTAATAACGAGAAAACAAATCGGAAATGCATTACTTGAAATATTTAATTTTGAACCCGGAAATCATTCAAAATTGAAAACATAGATGGAATAAATGGAGTTCCTTATGCTACTATTTTTTCCACTTTTTTCCATTCATTATGTTTAATGTTTCTTTTTTTTGAATTCCAATAAATGAAATAATAATTAAAATGAAATAAATTTGAATAACCCGAAACTGTTGCAGCTATATTTATCCAATCATCTAAAGGTGATCTACCAGCGTTGCGGGTCAAATTATTCATGAGATAAGCATTATGATTTTTGTCACTAGAAGTCATTATGAATTTCATTTGTTTATCTTATAAAATATAATGATGTTGAAAAAATAAAAATATGGAACAATCTGAAATATAACCTTGATTTGCGACGGGTACGGGTCCAGAAAAGGTTCAATCTCACGAGGCGTAGGAAGAAGAGTTTGAGAAATCTGGAAAAATGTCTCACGTTATTAGTGTATCGCCCTTACCGTATTATGGCCCAAACACAATAATAACGGAAGTTGGACGGCAACGGCAAACGGCAAAGCCCGATCTGAGTATAGGCTCCGCTATAATGGGGAGCGCAACGGCGCGTTGCGGCAGCTTTTGACAGTTAATCCATATATTTTATGTCAAAAGCTGCCGCAACGCGCCGTTGCGCTCCCCATTGTAGCTGAGCCTTAAGCCTGCTTGTCGGAAAGAAAACAGGCTAGATCCAAGCCGATTCTAATCGGACACATCGAAGTCATTTGCAACAACTGTCAACCTTGCCGTTTGCCGTTCCGTTTCCGTTATCATTGTGTTTGGGCGGTTAAGGTGGTTTGCATTGAACTTAGCAGTGGTATCGCCATAGACTGGTATCGCCCTACGCGTTATGCCCAAACACAATGATAAACGGTTTGTCAGATAGGCTAGATCCAAGCCGATTTTAATCGGAAACATCGAAGTCATTTGCAACAACTGTCAACCTTGCCGTTTGCCGAACCGTTTCCGTTATCATTGTGTTTGGGAGGTTAGCCTTATTGTCAGACCTCTGATTGTCGATATGCCTTATGCCTTGTTCACTGCTCACTGCTTTAAAACCCCATCAATTCGAAGTTCACTGTAGATCATTGCTTGGAATGTGTAACCTCACTTTTTAACATTTACTAATTATCTATATTTTATCCTTTTTCCTATCCAGCCTCTTTTTTAACAATGCAGTCTGACCTTCGTTTTACATTCAAAATCACCAGACTACAATGATAAGATAAGCTTCCCAAGCCGAAACATACGCAACATCATAAGCAGTGTACTTGATTCAAATGAGTTTCTCGTGATTCCTTTGACCTAAATGTCGCTACATGCTAATGATACTAGATACCTTCTAAATACAGTTCGGCAATTATCGCGATGTTCATACTGAGTTCTCCGAGTGAACTGTTTCTCCATGCTCTTCGCTTATCTCGTGGAGGCGCATGGTTTTTGATACAGATTATGCTACGTAGAGTTCTTTGCTAAAGACGCTCACGAACCATACTTTCCCTTCCGTTCCAGGTCACAGTGGCAAAGCCAAACGGGGTCACCTATGCTTCGATGCTGCATTCGAAACGGGCAACCTTGGACGCGTTGACCTGGTGGGTGAGTTTGAATACGATCTGTTTCTCCGACCGGATACCTGCAATCCCCGGTACCGGTTCTGGTTCAACTTCACCGTCGACAATGTCAAACAGGACCAACGGGTGATATTCAACATTGTAAATATTAACAAAAATCGGAACCTGTTCAAGGACGGCATGACACCACTGGTCAAGTCGAGCAGCCGACCCAAGTGGCAACGGATTCCTCGGTGCGAAGTCTTCTACTACAAATCGGCCATTCACCAAAACCATTACGTGCTGAGCTTTGCCTTCGGTTTCGACAAGGAAGACGAGGTGTACCAGTTTGCACTGACGTTTCCATATTCGTATTCGAAACTGCAGGCCTATCTCAACGCGTTGGAGAGCAAGTTTCCGGAGTCCTTCGAGCGGACCACGCTGGGGATGACGATAGTGAGTTTTCTATTTAAGATAGAATTTTGTTGATAAGTTCAAATTATTTCCAGCAAAACCGAAAACTGGAGGTTGTGACCTTCGATGACGTGAAGAAGCCGGAGAAGGTAGATCAAAAGAACATCATACACATGGTTGTAATCCTGGCTCGGATTCATCCTGGCGAATCCCCGGCCTCATACGTTGTACAAGGACTGATTGAGTACCTAGCGGCAGCGAATCAGACGATATCGAAAGCCTTGCGAGAAAATGTGGTGTTCAAAATTATACCGATGCTGAATCCAGACGGAGTGTTTTTGGGAAACAACCGATGCAACGTAATCGGACATGATTTGAACCGATCGTGGAACAAGTTGTCTCAGTACACACATCCGACGCTAAGTGCGGCCATGAAGATGCTGAAGGAGTACGACAACTCGAGTGTGAGTTGGGTGCTGCTTAGTTATGTTATGATCCTTGTTGAGAAACATTGCCTTGTCTTATTTCAGTGCTACCAGGTGGATTTTGTGATCGACATCCATGCCCATTCAAGCCTAACGGGGACTTTCATCTACGGTAGTACGTACGACAACGTGTACCGATACGAACGGCATCTGGTGTTCCCGAAACTGTTCGCCTCCAAGTGCGAAGACTTCTGCCAGGAGCATATGATGTTCAACGCGGACGATAGAAAATCCGGAACGGCCAGACGGTACTTTGTGGAGGCTTTGAGTGATAATGTCAATACCTACACGCTGGAGGTGTCAATGTGTGGGTACTACCTGAACGATAGCAACGTACTGACGCAGTATACCGAAGATGGTTGTAAGTATTATGGAGTATTCGTGGAAAATGTCACACACATTGGATTCTTTTGAAACTTGTAGAAAATGAAGATCAATTCATAAGCTATGATTTTTATTATTTACTAGCTGATCCCGGTGCGAGCGTTGCTACGCCTGCAACTAAATGAATGAACATTACATAGAACTGACGCTTTTTTTTAATGAGTTTTTTTGAGTAATAAGAGTTCAAACTTCTATCAGAACATTCTTCTTACCCAGACAATGCACAGTTTGTGGCTTAGTTACCTGGATAATTCTCAGGATTGGTTGAAGTTTTGTTTGAATTCGCCATAGAAACATTTCTTGCATTCAAAAACCCTGCATACCATTTTTGATTCCATTTGCTTGATTGGAGTTCTCAAGCTATGCAGAAATTTGTGTTTCATTTGTATGCCGAGCTGGAAGGGAGATGCGGTCTCAAACAATCATAAGAACTTTCCCAGCCCCAAAAATACCTGCATCACATATTATTCCTGATCTGGTCAGACAGACAGTCAGACCGAAACCATTTAATATAAATAAAAATCCTGTTTTCAATAACCCCCACATGCCAAATGTGGTTTCATTTACTTGAATAGTTCTCCGAGTTATGCAGAAAATAACGTTTTAATTGTATGAGAGCCCCACCCCCCCCCCCCCCTTTCAGAGGGCAAAGGGGTCTCAAACCACCATAAAAATATGTCTGATCTTCAAAAAAATCCACATGTCAAATTTGATTCCATTTGCTTTATTAGTTCTCGAGTTATGCAGAAATTTGTGTTTCATTTGTTTGAGAACCCTCCCCCCTTCAGAAGGCGGAAGAGTCTCAATGACCATAATAACATTTCTCTCCTTCAAAAACCTCCATATGCCAATTTTGATTCCATTTGCTGGATTAGTTCTCGAGTTATGCAAAAGTTTGTGGTCCATTTATATGGGAGATACCTCCCTCCACTTTCAGAAGGCGAAGGGGTCTCAAATCATCATAGAAATATTTCTCTCCTTCGAAAACCTCCATATGCCAAATTTGGTTCCATTTTCTTGATTAGTTCTCGAGTTATGCATAAATTTGTGTTTCATTTGTATGAGAGCCCCCCCCCCCTCCCCCTTCAGAAAAGGGAGGGGTCTCAAATTAGCATTGAAACAGTAATTATCTACAAAATCTTCCACATGCCACCATGCCACATGGTTTGAGAGCACCCCCTTCCCCCTTCCTCCTCATATGACGGAAGAGTCTTAAATCACCATAGAAGCATTTCCCTCCTTCAAAAACTTCCACATGCGAAATTTGGTTCCATTTCTCTTATTAGTTCTCGAGTTATGCAAGGATTTGCCTTTTTTGAAAGGGGAGGGGTCTCAAATCAACATAGAACATTTTTTTGTCTTCAAAAACCACCACATACTAAATTTGGTTCTATTTGCTTGATTAGTTCTCGAGTCATGCAGAATAGTGTATTTCATTTGTATCGGAGCACCCCCCCCCCCTCGCTTTATGATGAGAAGGGGTCTCAAACCAACATAGAAACATTTTTTGTCTTAAAAAACCACCACATGCTAAATTCCGTCCCGTTTGCTTGATTAGTTCCCGAGCTATGCAGAATATTGTGTTTTATTTGTATGAGAGCCCTCCTTTTTATGACGGGGAGGTTTCTCAAACTACCATAAAAACCTTTTTTGCCTTCAAAAACTCACACATGCTAAATTTGGTTTCTTTTGCTTGATTAGTTCTCGAGTTGTGTAGAAATTATTGTTTCATTTGTATGGGAGCCCCCCTTTTCAGTTAAGGGAGGGGTCTCAAACCATCATAAGATTATTCTCCGGCCCCAAAAATTCAAAATTCAAAATTTCACGCCGATCGGTCTTTCCGCTCGCGAGTTAAATCGTGACAAAGGAAACCCCAACTCATTTTTATTATATAGATTATTGACTTGCCTTCGTCTCCTATTTCAAAAGCTCGCACCATTTTCTTCCCATCTGTTCGATCACTTTCTTGAATCCTGGCATTTTTATTATTGAAAAGCTCAAAACGATAGCGATAGCTCAAAGAGTCAATCTAGTAAAGTTCCGTATTCGCCTTTTGTCAAAAAGCCCATACTTGGCCTCGTACCACTCCAACGCGTTCCCAGTATTAGTGCCATGAAGCATCAGGCCAAAATAGAGTAGTTCCCTTGCGATTTTTCAGGATCTTGCCATCTTGCTCAATAAGCAGACCTCCAGTGGAAATCGGTGAATATGCACTGAATACCGAACACTGTGTACACAAGTTATTCACAATTTATTCGTCCATTTACCGTTAATCGTTTGGCAACACACAAAATCAGAATCGAATCTGATAATTTTCTTCCAATTTAATACGGAAAAGTTGAAACTGCTATGTACCTATATTAATAATATCACGAAAAACATTAATCCCATCTGTGTACATATGTTAAGCGTACAGATTTTAATCAAGAAAAAAATACAAACATGTTCACGCTCTTCACTACTACACTCAAAAATGAAGTAGATCATTTGACAGCACTTCACGCGTGTTGGGTAGCATGCATATAACCAAGACAAAATGAAAGGGTTTGTTTGTTATTCTTCCATGAGAATATTGACAACAAGACTCACCATAACGTTGGGTATAGAATGCTCTATGAATGATTGAACACGCATACTAGCGTTGATGTGTATGCTATACAGTATGTGAGAAGAGCAATATCAAGCAATTACGTCGTTTTTGTTAACACGGTTCAGAATAGGTGCAAGCGTATTTAAATTATAGTGAAAATAATCCCATCGTTTTCTAGTATTTTATCACGTATTCGTAGATTCTAGTGTGGCTAGTGTAATAAGGGAAGTGTGATTTTTATGGTTTGTGCAATTACGCACCGAAAATGTGTAAGGATATAGTGCAATTGAAGAGAAAACTTGGAGTCTGGCTCGAGTATATTCCCTAGTACGGTTAGATCAATACGACGAATTTGTAGTTCAAAGGTAAGCAATTGTGTTGAAAATCTGATTGCTCATTATTTTTACGAAATTTAAGTCTCCGAAACGTTTTTCTAGCTTTTGATTATATTCAAGACCTAATTTTATTTGCCATGATCCTTGGTTACTGCGTCCATTTATTGGAGAAATTAAATATCTCTTTACGTTTGAAGTTGGATGGCTGCAGAATGTGATGGATATATGTACTATGGTGAGAACCCAGACAACCAAAATGCACGTATATTGAAAGTTGTCTTTATGATATACAAACATATATGTAAGTAAACAAATCGTATAGAATGCCAAAAATATGGCTTATACGTGCAAAAGTGGAGGCCATATACGTACAAATTCCATTGTTTTCTTAAACGAGTTTATTTGATAGCGTATGCGATTGAATTTGTAATAACAATTCGGTTTAAAAAGCTTAGCGATGTTTATCCGATTTAGTCTGTAACGCAGTACGATGAATAAATGAAACATCGTAGTCGAAAATTTGCACTCTTTACGATTTAACTTAAACATAACACGATAAAGGCCACAATTAGTTGCGATGTTGACTTAATATATTCGAATGTACGATACTATTTGAACACTGTTATACGACTTGTGGTTGTCTGGGAATAGGTTCCGCTTCCCTATTTCACCTATTATAGTTCCAGAAATTATTAATAGAGCGCTCATTTGGAAGCAACCGCAAATCAGCCTGCCAGATTTTGACATGTTCTTCTTCTGCACTCCCGTTTCATTTTACCCAATTTTTGAGTACAATTGTATACTATCTCTTTTTCTCACACGGAAATGTTACTCAATTTTCGTTAAAAAGTGGATCACCTCAATTTTTGAGTAGATCTACTTTTCATGAAAGTTGAGTAAAATTTCAGTGAGAATAAAAGAGATAGAATACAATTGTACTCAAAAATTGAGTACAATGAAACGGGAGTGTGAGCACAAAGATAAGCAAAGATAAGCAAAACAATTGAAAAAAAAATTCACTTAATTACTGGGAATTCAAAATTTTCAGAGCATTTAAACATGTTCCTGCAAGATTTATTTTCATTTGTTTATATATTTGACAACATGACTAGATAATCAACACATTCTTGGTCTTCCGCACGAACTGCTTCTTTGAATGCAAATAAAATATCGTCAGTTTTAATCAACATAAACAACCCTAGAATAAAAATATTACCAAAAGGCCCCACAATTCAGTTAAATGAGGAAACATTTTCAAAAATTTCCGAGATGCTTTTCTTTCTAATAAGATTTTTTTTTTTGCAGGGAAAAGCAAGCTTCCATTTCACTGCAGGTTTGTTGCTTTTTAGTGGAATCAATTTAACTAATATAATGACTTCAAGCAACAATGCCTCGTTCGAATTTGTACATTGTACATGGTAGAGTTTTGAGTATATTCTTTATCTCAGAACATTATTAAATCCATTATGACGCCAGAAAAAATAAACCACTGTAAAAAAAAGGGGTCTATCTTGATTACATGTTAATTGTGTGCACAATAAACTAAGTTCCCTGCCCAATATTTATTACTCTTTTGCAAGGATAGCTTAAAGTATGAAGTTTCATTTAATATAAACATAATGCTATTACATATTACAATATTAGTTACAAGAGAATAATAATCGTTCAAACTATAGTTTCACTCACCTGTGACCATCAAAGATTCGAACGACCAGTAATTCTTGTAACAAAGCTGTAAATATATAAAAATTGAATTGTTAGGTTACACCAAAAAACCGACAATTTCCTCCTTATTTGCGACACAGAGAACAGACATCCAGACTCGAACATTTTTTTCTAATTAACAGTGTGAATTTTTAAAAGCAAACCGTTGGAAAAACAACGCCGCCTAGTCTAGGTCTCACCAAACTAAAATTGACAGACTATCAAATCTCGAGGCGGACAAGTGGCGCCATCAACATACGATTCACCAAAACTAATGGAAACGGACTGTAATTTTAAAATAGACGTTACAGAAATTTACACACGATGCGCCTTCCAGCTTGGATGTCTGTTCTCTGTGTTTGCGATTCATATCCGCTTTCAACGCGGCTGCAACCTGTTCCATTTTTCTAGGATGTCTTGAACTATTCGAATCGATACCCGAGAGTCGTTCACTCTGCAAAATCGATTTTCAAAAGATTGCATTAGAATTATTTTCTATAAGAAATCAGTATGAATTTCATAAATTTATCTTATGAAATATAACAATGTGGAAAAGATAAAAATATGGAGCAACTTGAATTAGAACCTTGAACGTTGAGGTTATGGATCCAGTGACTAAAGGGTGTCCACGATGAAATTGCCACACACAAAATTGATTCGCAAAATTCGAGTTTTCATCCGATTGCCATCAAATTTTCAGGGATTGAGAAATAACTATTAAACTTCATTTTACCATTTTACTCGTATTTTATTTACAGTCCATACGCAAATGCCCGCACCTTCGCCTTAACCCCGGCCATAAGATTCTGCACAACCTGTGAATCAACCGTTTTTTGCATGTAAACCCATGCTTTCTTCAGTTCCTCGACTGTCTTCACTACCTTAGGTCGTTTAAGAAGGTGCTGCTTCATAATCGCCCAGTACTTCTCGATGGGGCGGAGCTCCGGAGTGTTGGGAGGGTTGAACATTTTCGGCACGAAATTGACCTTATTGTCCGCATACCACTTCAGCACGTCCTTGGAGTAGTGGCATGAGGCCAAATCCGGCCAGAAGATTGTTGGGACGTTGTGGACCTTCAGGAGAGGAAGCAGCCGGACATTTGGACATCTTCTGAGTGCGGACATGCTCCGGAACGCTGAACTTATCCTTGGCCGTGAAAAACAGGTTGCCGGGGATCTGTTTGAAGTCGGCCTTCACATATGTTTCGTCGTCCATGATGCAGCATTCAACTTTCGTCAGCATGTTGAGGTACAACTTCCTGGCACGGGTTTTGGCGGACTTGTTCTGCTTCTCGTCGCGATTAGGGGCCTTTTGTACCTTGAACGTTCGAAGCCCAGCCTTAGTTTTGGCCTTCTGGACAAAACTTCGGCTTAGGTGCAGCTTCTTAGCCACATCCCGAACGGAGGCGTTCGGATTTCGGTTGAAGGCCCCAACTACGCGGTTGTGATTTTTGGTGTTGTACGGAATACTTTTTCCTTCACTTCTGGGCTTCCGATCGGTGGTCAACCGTTCCTCGAACCGCTTAATCACTCGCGACACCGTGGAATTCGCCATTCCCAACCTTTTAGCGATGGAACGATGCGAGAGATCCTTGTTCTGGTGATGAATGCGCAAGATTTTATCACGCACGAGCTGTTCTTTCGACTCCATTTCCGCGAGTTTTGATCACAGGACTTTAAAACTTGCAGGTGCATGTAAAAAATGCACTATGAACTAAATCCACCCAATTCACCCAATTCTACCCAACGGTTAAAAAGTTAGAGCAATTTCATAGTGTGGCAATTTCATCGTGGACACCCTTTAGTCGACGACGCGCTTTCTTGATGATTTCGTCGTAGTGTTCCTTGAATATAAGCTCCTTGTCCAAAATGACTCCGAGATCCTATACATAATCCACCCGTGCAAATGTTTCATCTCCGATTTCGTTGAAAACAAATTACCGAACATTTTGCGACACTTAGTCATACTTTTTGCCCGACTGCTGCATATAGTATGCAGAAATCTTCGCCAAGAAAAGCAAGAATAGCACCACCCGAATAAAAAATTCTCATAGATTTACAATTGAATATATTGTAACCATACAATAGAATCTATAGTATTGACGATTGATAGTATTGTTCACAACGATAGGATGACAACAGAAGTTATTGCTACCACAATAGAATCTAATGTTAGTTGAGCCATCCACAATAGAAAAGGAGGGTTGTTATGTATCTTAACTATCAAATCAATTACTGTTAATTGTATTGTTCCACAATTGTTGAAAATCGTTGCATACAGAGTGAATTGTAGATCTATTGTAATGACAATATGCATTTTTCATTTATCTGATTCACGAACAATAAGATTCGTGGTCAGAAATGTTATTTTATACTATTCTATTGTAATTGTATGTTTTTTTTTATCCGGGCAAGTTGCTTCCCAGAGTCGTTAGTGAACCAGCCAGGGACAGCAGAGCCAATGATAACTGCCAGTTTTCTACCACGCAGGTAAGGCTTAAGCATGCAACGAGCTGAGCGGAAACTCAGGCTTTTCAAGTTTCGCTAAAAGAATCGTGTGACCAACTCGATCACGGTATCAATCTGCATCCCACGTCCAACGTTTTGAGTACACAACGATGAAAACTCCACAAGATTAGTTGTTACGCTTCGTCCAGGAAAGAATCCATGCTGCTTAGGGCTGATGTATTGTTTCACACGAGAAAACAAGCAGTTAGATACAACTATTCCAGTAATTTAGAACACGCGCATAAGAACGAAATCCCACGGTAGGGCCTTACATTATCCTTCGCATCGTTTTTATGTACCGGGAACATGAAATAAGCCTTCCAGAGAGCTGGAAAGATGCATTGCTGCATTGACAAGTTGAAGATGTGGAGTAGAGGAACAATCAGACTTGCAGAGCGTTTCTTCAGAACACAGGCAGGAACTCCATCCGGTTCAGGTTGGCACGATGTTTTCAGTTTAGACAGTGACTTGGAAATTGTCTGCAAATACAGTGAAGGTATCAGCACAGACAAACAGATGTAACACTCTGATCGATGCCCATCGTCCACCCAAAAAAACGTTTAATTTGAATACAAATAGTTGGCCAAGCTACCTCTCACATCGCTCACAACGACAATTACGACATTTAACTGCTGAGTGATTTCCTTGCACTAGCATCGCTTGTAAGAGAAAGTGTGTTCGGAAATGTTTTGGGTTTTTTTCGTCAAAACATGGTACAAAAATGTGAATTTTTATTTTTCTCTAATCGGGATGGTAAGAATTGCGGAAAATCCTTCTTTAGTTTTCCTCGTGACGTGGAAAACTGTTGTGGCAGGCAAAACAATCAAACACGGTTGACAGTGAAATAGGCAGAGCGGCCGTCAGAAAGCGCTAGTGTTTTAAGGTATCTAAATTTAAATTTATGACGATGTATTGTAAGGCAATTTGTTCTTAGTGTTACGGCTGTTTGTCTGTGGTATCAGCATCAATGACATCACGGGATACATACCTCAGCGCATCTGGAGTATTGCAGTCATCTCAAGGGTCCTCGAAGACTGATTGAAAAAAATCAGCTAGCAAGGAGGATTTTTCTTCCCGTGTATTCGCAAAGCGATACACACCGATAGCACACCGGTCCCAAGCACGGTCCCAAGCTCGGTCCCAAGCTCGGTCCCAAGCGCGGCCCAAGCTCGGTCCCAAGCTCGGTCCCAATGATTCGCTCCTAATAACGTAACTCTCACCAACACACCCTCAAATATTCTGTCAAAATAACATAGCGAATCAAAACAACAACAAAGATACTAGTACCGTAAGGTACTGAAAGCACAAGAGAGGGATTCCATCCAGAATGTGCCGGAAATCCCAAAAATCATACCCGATCATCATTGATTTGGATGAAACTTGGCACATGAGTTCGGTACGTTGTAAAAAAAAAATTCCACTGGTGTTAAGATAATTTGGGTTCAAGAGTAACTTTTGAGATGGGCGTATGTGTTTTTTCCAACATTTTACTTGAAAAATCGTAGTTCAAAAACCATTACATTTAGAGAAAAACTTTATATAAGGGAATTGTAGGGAACTAAAAAGCCTTTCTTAAAAAAATAAACACAGAAAAAAATTTTTTTTCATCAAGAAAAATCAAAAATAATTACTAAAAATAAAATATCTAAAAAAACATATTTTTAATATTTTTTAATTTGTTGTATGGAAATTTGAGGAAAAAGACACGTTTAAAAAAACTCTAGGATGGACGCTCTTATAATAAAAAAGTTTTTCAAATAGCGAACTTTGGTGTATATTTCAAATTTTGGTTATTCATTCTTATAAATAAATTTTGATGTTACAATATGGTTTTGGAGATCATTACAAACAATAATGATTATAATGATAAACCACGTAAACGCAACCGTTTTCAAGATATTTCTGATTTTCTTTCAATAAAATTTCAAAACCTCAAAAAATACGCCCTTTTCATAAATTACTCGTGATATTAAAACAACAATAGCTAACGATTGTTTCTCTTGTGTTTTTAGCCTTTTTAAAACACATGTATGTGCCTCTTACTTACTCTTAACAGCTCGTCGATTGAAAAAGCTTCACTTAAAGTTATAAGACAAAAATAATGAATTATGGTTGGATTTATATTTATATATACCATTTATTAGTCTCGGTCATTAATAATATTACATAAACATTATATAAACTATTGATTGCTTTTATATATATATTATGAATCCTGCCTTCTTCGTCATTCGAAAACAGTTTTACAAAAACTTCGTTTTCTGAAATTGGAACGAATGAGTGGTACTTTTATTGTACCTGCAATCGTTTTAGTCTGTCGGTAAATTTCATTCCATTCTGCTACCCCCTGTTCATACTCTTCATGTGATACATAACAAAACGACATTTTTGTTAAACAATCATCACTTTTTTGGTTCGCCCATTCGAATAACTCTAATGCACTTTTTATAGGGTGTTCATGTTGTACAGCAAGGCTTGCATATCTTACCATTCGTTTTAATGTACCACCAATTGCATCGCAAGGTCCCTTACCGTGGGATGTTGCGAAAAAATGCCATTCAGCATCAATATTGTATTTCTTTTTAAACTTACAAAGGCTTGCAAAGTTCTTCCTATTTTTATATTGGGATGCTGCCCCGTCAGACATAAACGTAGCTTTCTTTACTTAAATTTTTGTTTGCAAAAAGCTTATTAGTTTTGAAATAAACACCTGCACCGCAATCGTATCATGTTTCAACACTTCTGAGATAACAATGAAACTGATATTTTTAAGTATTCCAGATTCCGTGTAATAAATGACAAAAGGGTGAATAGTGGCTTGCTTATTACTCCAATAACTACTTTGAACAGCATCTTGAAAAACAAATGAATAATTTTCAGAAAAATCCCAAATTATTATTACTTCACCGTCTTTAAGACAACTTTTATAATCTCTCAAGAAACTAGACTGCTGAGATTTGACATCGTGGGATACTAATTGTTCCAACTTTTCACAAAAGTAAGCACTAAATTCATCAATTGGTTTAACAAGTGTCTCTAAACTACATCTATCAGTTGAAATCCATTGCTCAAAAGATATTTCAACTAAACCACGTTTTTCTAATTTGTCTGTTAAACTACTCTCAAAATCTGAAAAGCCTGGACATCGTTCGCATTCACGGAGGTAACATTTTTTAGTTCTAGTTGATGAGCTACATAATATTTCTTCAAAACACAATTTATAATCATTCTCGAATGAATATTTTCTAAGACCATGAAGCATCAAGTTAATGTTCTCATGAATGGTGCAAACACAAATGTTATGAGAACCTGTGCTGCCAAGTAATTTGCAATGCTTTGGTCTTAGTGCTGCAAAAGAGCTAAACCCAACAGCATTTTGATGCATCTCTTGAAATTTAATGAAAGCTTCTCTTAATGAACAAACTAAAAGGCGCTTTTGAATATGAACCCTCTTACCTTCACTCCTCACTGAAACGTAGTCGTTCATACCAGGGGTTGCTCGTGTAATCTCATCACTGTCGTAAAATTGCAAAATTTGGTTTTTATTTCCGGGTTCAGACCGTGTCCCAGCTTTTCGTTAGGGGCAGCTAAAACACCTTCGTGCTTTGCAAGGAATTTAGCTTGTGATACGATGTACTTGTTTGTTATTCCAAATTCTGCCATTACTCTTTGATTTGTCCAAGATTGTGGTAAAACCGAAAGTATCCTTACTTGATCGTCCCTCGAAGTTTCTGGATCAGCATACCGGTCCTTTAGCTGCGCGATTATTTCGTCATATTCGGCTGCTTTCACTTTCAATTGTTCCAGGTCATCCTCCTCCGCTTGATCCCCAAATATGTGTGTCCGAATGCCGTTTGAAACATCTTTGAACTTTTTGCGGGCATAATTTACGTTCAGGAACTTTTTAGCCGATATTGGCGAAACGTTGATTCCAGCTACGCCCTTGTTAAATAGCTCAATATTATGGCGCCTTGAATAATCTTGCACACTGCTATCAGATGGCACTGACATTAATGATATTGCCGATGGCGTTTCCTCGAGACCATACAAGTCTACTTGCCGTGATGTAGATGGTTGTGGATCCATAATGTTAGTAATTGATGGTTTCTCACTAGGCTCCGAAATTGCAGCATGGGATTGTTCCGTTCTATTTAAATGCAAACGACAATTATCACAAATCATCAAAGAAGTGTCCAAATGTGTTTTGCCCATAAACTTGAGTTTTTTGACATTTTGTTCGGTTAATTTACGAAGGTTTTTTGAGCACCGTTTAGTGGGAAACGGCATACAACACTTCTTCATGTTAAACTCCATTTTCAGTTCACTCAGATAGATTTTACTGATGAATGCGACTATGTATGAGCATATATATTGGCTGTGGTACCTTTGGAAATGCAGGTATAAAACATCTCTGGTAGTTTACAGGCAGCGTACATTAGCTGTTTTTTTTATGAGAAGATATACCTGACATACGTTATAGCTGCTATTTGTCTACCTACCTTAAAAAATATGTGTTACTTTCATCGCTACATCACCGAACTGTTCAGAGTGTAGTTTTCACACACTACACCCGACCTCTAACATCGTTGGAGCTTGGCAAAATAGTCAGCAGTTCGATTAATATGCTTCTTCTATATGACCCTCCGCATAATTTCATCATCTGTCCATTTCACACTTGTCGCCCCTACGACATCTATCTCGCTGTTACTTTCATCGCTTTAGCAAATTCGCTCCCTTCATTCTCTGAGCGGCCCGACCGATACAGCCATAAAACAATTATAAATATATTGATTGCAATATTAAAACAATAGTGCTATTTATCTTGTTCTTTTCAAATGAGTCTTCTTATCATCCTGATATCAAAAGAAAAGAGGACATTAGAGTAATGTGAACGTTATAATATGAAGATCTTGGAAAATTTATCATTTCTGGTGGAAATCTCGATTAACTTAAGAAAAGAGCGAATTTTCTGAGGTTTTTTCATTCTATTGAAATAAAATCCGATAAATCTCGAAAACGGTTGCGTTCAGGTGATTTATCATTATCATCATTATTGTTTTTAATGATCTCCAAAATCATATTGTATAATTAATTTTCATTTATAATAATGAATAACCAAAATTTGAAATATGCACCAAAGTTTGCTCTTCGAAAAACTTTTTTATTATAAAAGCGTCCATCCTAGAGTTTTTTCAAAACGTGTCTTTTTTCTCAAATTTCCACAAAACAAATTTGAAAAATATTAAAAATATGTTTTTTTTATATTTGATTTTTAGTATTTATTTTCGATTTTTCTTTATGAAAAAAATTTTTTTTCAGTGTACATTTTTTACAAAGCCTTTTTAGTTCTCTACAACTCCCCCATATAAAGTTTTTCTCTAAATGTAATGGTTTTTGAACTACGATTTTTCAAGTAAAATGTTGGAAAAAAACATACACCCATCTCAAAAGTTACTCTTGAATCCAAATAATCTTAACACCAGTGGATTTTTTTTTTTCAACATACCGAAGACGTGTACCAAGTTTCATCAAAATCGAAGATAGTTGAGTTTGGTGACCGACCGATTTGGCGTGGAATCAGTCAAGAGTGTATTGCAAGGTGCAAACTGCAAGGTGTAGTTCGGAACTAGGGGTTCTACAACAGTGAACCAATTTCAAAGAACTAGTTGCATATTGATTGTTGGTCCAAGTGCATTAAAGAAGGTAATCTGGTACCTTTACGCTTGGATTTAACGAAGTTCGAAAATCGCTTAGGTTTACGCTTCATATCACGATCAGTTTTTCTTGCGTAACGTCGATAGAGCAAGTTGTTTAGTCGTTCATACCGTTAGCTATAACATTCATAGGACAACTTGTTTAGAGATGATCGATGAGAACGTTCCGTTTTACAAGCTCGAAGTTCACGACTCGACCATGGAGGTTTCAACGACGGACGTTCTAAAAGCACACAACCCTTGAAAAGTTGATGAAGAATCTGCGAACATGTACCTATGCAATCATCAACCTCAGTACAGAGACAGACAGCAAACTAATCGATTTTCATAAATTGTTGGCTCATGAAGTCATAGTTAGCATTTTTGAAGTCATAGGCAGTTAGATCATATTTGTTGTTGGCACTACTTGTTTCAATATCGCTTTGAACGATTAAAATATGGGAAGGATGAGGCGGATCAACGGGAACTAGTGGGTCGACAGCTTATTCGAGCTCAAGTTGTCTCCCAAACGAATCATTAACAAGAACGAGGTCAAGCTTGTTTCCTGCATGATTCTTGACATCGTTGACTTGTTCTAAGCCGTTCAAATACATCCAATCCAACAAGGTAGTGCATGACCGAGATATAGTAGAGTTAAGGTCATATCGATAGACCGTGTAGCTCTCATCAAACAGAATCCGGGATTCGAGAGCGTTATCCAACCAGGTTTCTGTTAGAACGAATATATCAAACGAAGACTCGTTCGCCACAATGTAGAAGTCGTCCAATATTGTGCGCCGCCCCCGTACATTTTGGTAGTACATAGACAGCCCTGTAACTCGACTCGGTTATTGCGGAATGAGCAGGCGTAGCGAACCTATGAGCAGCAGATGATCCAGGGAGCGAATTATTCAAAGCGAATGAATATTTGTCTGCATTTGGTGTCTGGAAGACCCCTCCCTCGTCCTCACACACAGGTCCACAGGATGTTGACCGCTGGCAGAAAATGCTCGGCTGTGGTGAGGGGACTTGGGTCTTCCTTACGGCTAGCAGGCCTCGCATCTCGGTAGTTTTCGTTTCGTATAAAGTATATCAATTTGGAGTAGATCCGGTTTTTATTAAATTGATTGATTTTTGCCGAAGTAATCCCGAACGAGCGTGATCAATACACATTGAACCACTTCTATTGAAATATTCATATATTTTTACACATGCGGAAAGGATACTAAAAGAACTGCTGTGTTTTATTTTTCACTAATACTACCTATATTAAGCTTCCTTGTCAATTTATAAATATGTTTGCAACAATTTCTCATAAATTGCTGTACATTTTGGAAAACAGTAGTAAGTAAACGAGAGTAAGAAAATATTTATCTTATTTTCTGGAATGCGAGAATCATTTAGGGAACGTTCAATAATGATGTCACGCAAAAAGTTACAACCCCCCCTCCCCCTTACTGCGTGACATCATTATTGAATTTTATGCCGCTCTAGCAATTGCAACGTTCAGAACGTTTTCACATTCTGAAATGACAGAAGAAAATCTCTGAGATTCTGAATGAAGTCTCAATTTCCGGTTTCTTACCTCATAATATATCTCCGATTTTTTTTATGTCCTTTCAATAGAAATTTCATCTACCAGCCTCGTTTTCCTTTCAGACATGCGAATCGGTCGCAACCTGGCACGATCCTTCCTGGAGTACTATCGTTTCACCAACATCCTGCCAATTCCGCAAGTGGACGAGCTGCGACCACGCAAGGGTCGACCTCGAACACACCGGCCTCGGGCTCGATCCCGCACGCGCAGCGAAGTTCGCCTGCGACCCAAAACCGTCCGCACCTACGCTCCCATTAGCTATACGGATCTCTCGATCTGCTACGACAGTTCTACCTCGAACGAGGGCTCACCCGTACGCTACATGTACTCACACTACGGTGGCTTCCGGATGCGTGCCCTTGGGCCTCCGGATCAGTACTCACTGTCCAACATCCAGGCAGCTCGCTTCAGCAATCTGGATTTTAGCAGCGATTACCGGTTCAAGGTTACCCCGAAGCCCAAAACGGCTCCGGAGCAGCACAAAATGCCCCCGATCGAGATACTGAACGTACCGCCAAAACCCTGCCTTACCATTATAGACTTCAATCAACTTACGCGTGGAGGCCTCGAGGAAGCCACCTCCGGACGGAAGCTCGAACGGGAGAAGGAGAAAATCCGTCGCCACACGCTCAAAAGTAGTTCAAGAAAAGCGTAGTCTAGTTGTATCAAAATCGTTTTTATTCGCATTAAAATTTATAATAACATCCTATATTCAAATCTGCTAAACAATTCTCTACAAACTTCCCGAAGGATACTGCTCCACAGATAAGGACCTGAGCCGAATCCTTACCGTGTCCAATTAATAAAGTTTCTATGTCAATTTTCTCAAGTCTGTGATTCAAGACCCGCTCGTTGTATTTTTTCTTCGATGACAGGCACGAACAACTCCTCGATAACTTTCCTCCGCAACAACAGCTTTCGTTGGCGAGATAAATCGTAGCTTCAAAGTTCCAAAACGCTCCCAACTTTAGTAGCTCATCTCTCAGCAAAATTCCATCCACATCTTTACAACAGTAGACCAGCTTAAGTCTTGTTTCATCCTCCTCATCTTCCAGAATAGCTGTAAGGATGGAGTAAATCGGTGCAAGTCCAACGCCCTGCGCAAAGCAGATCAAGTTCTTCCGGGAATTCCTCTCCCACACGAAACCGGTATACACTCCCTTCCATTCCGTCACATCTCCAATGTTCAGAGTCTGTAGATACTCAGACATCTCCCCTGACGGTTCCATCCTTATCAAAACATCAAATTCTTTTGCCGCTCGATCTACCCGGATCGGTGTGTATGGCCGACTTAGGTACAAATCGCGCTCGTTTCGATCATACTTTTCAACCACCTTCCTCTCGCCAACGTTACGAACACGTGTTTCCGGTAAAACCACCTGATTCCGCCATGTTGAAAACAGAGTATTGAGCCGACGCTCCGTTTTTCTCCAATCCCTTGGTGCTCGCAGCATGAGATGGCTACCGGGAGGAATCTGTAACTCGTGAGTAGCGCAATCGCCGTCATCTGTTTGAGGGTAATATCGGAACCGGAAGTGGAATGTATTTAACGTACACTGGCTGATCATGATACATTGGAATGGTTTGTAGGTACGATCCAGAAGATTTGGCCGATCGGAGATAGACGGATGTTTTCGGAACTTCGTTTTATCAAGTACACAGTTTGTACAACCGGATCCACAACACTCAGGTAGGTCAGATTCTGTGGCCATGTAAATAATGTAATTTAAAGGAAAGGGATTTTTCTTCGCTCCCAATTTATCTTGTTTACTTTATTCACTGCACTCGTTCGTAACGCATCATCGTAACGCCTCCAAAATGTTGTTGTTATGACAAGTTCGGGGAGAAACTATTTGTATTGTTGCATGTTCGTGTTGCACTGCTGACCGCCTGGCTGGAGTAGTAAACAGAAAGTCCTTAGTTAAATTTTAATTGGTTCATGATAGTCTGTTCTCCGTCGAAAATGACAGAATCAGTAGTTGCGAGCCGGCATAAGGATTGCCTACCGTGTCGAATCGTCAGCGGAACGGGCGTGCTCGGGATGGGAGCCTACGTTTGGGTACAGGCGCAGAAAAGACCGCAAGCAGTTGGCAGATATGCCATGTACGGCGTCGCTGCAGGTAAATCAAATTTTTCGTTAGAACCTTCTAACGCGTGGGTTCCAAATCCAGCGAGTTTAAACACACATTCATTCAATTCCATCCTCTAAATCTCAATTTCGAAGCGGTGCAAATCTCACGCAAGTGAATGAAAGACACTGTTGCATCTAAATACATTTACTTGCATCGCTGTCCATCTTCGCTAGAATTATCTGCCCCTAGGGTTAGCAACATTATCTCTCCATACTGAGAGAATTGTTAATTACATATATTCCAATCAAACCATGCGCGGAACAGCAAAAGAACACCTTTCTCGACTTTAAGATGGAGAAGCATTTTAGGACATCAAAATTTTAATTAAATTTAATGCATTCAAAATCATCTATCATTTACAAATTCCAGCGGCCGGCGTTGTCGGAATAACGCGACTCTTCAACGTCTACCCTTTCGGAACATCCGGAAAAGATCCAAAGAACTAAGCCCAACATCATTTGTTTTATCATTTAGATTACTAGTTGTATATTTGACCGAATAAAGAATTACATTTATATCAAGACCTGGAATACCATCCGAACGAAACCCCTTACTTTTGGCCAACCTTTCCCAGCGAAGTATCGGTTCTCGGGTCGGCGGTTATGTTCTGCACGGAAACGATCGTTTCATTGATGGCGGTTTGCAGCTTTCGCAGACTTTGAATTTGCAGCAATCGCAAGATTCGTGCTGCACGTTCCAGATCGGGCTCTTTCTCGAAACCCATACCGGTGCCTTCATGGATCGGGAACGGTTTTCCAGTGATGATCGGTTCCTTCAGAACTTCTTTATTGAACATGGTTGAGATCACCCTTCCAGCCGATCTCAACGAAACTAAGTGATCCGGATGATAAGCTATTCCGAGTTTTTCCGCTAACTTTTTGGAACCTTCCTCAAACTCTTTACTTGTAACTAAAAGTAAAATATACCTCACAAAAGATGTACTTCATTTCGTCAAACAACACAACAAACTCACAATCGAGATTATCAAACGGATTAGTCGACTTAATCTCCGGTGCTGAAGTAGCTTTTTTCTCCTCTTCCTGCTTCCGCGCTGCGGTAACGGGGCGATACCGGTCGGCATTATCGGAATATTCTAGCTTGATGGCATACAGAAACAGCCACGTTAACTCTTCGGCTTTCGATTTCAGATCGGTGGGATATTTCAAGTCTCTCTTGTACTTATCATAAGCAGGATCCCAGTCGACAGCGGAACCAACCTTCCGAAGATTCGCCCGGTCTTCGATGGTGTAGTGACGAATCTTTTGGTCCTCCAACCACAGGACGATGTTGCGGAACTCTTTGGGATCTGCAGTGAGGATATGATAATTAACTTAAACAAATGACAAACCAACGAAATATTCTTACCATCAATATTGATCCCACCCTGAGCGGGATATTCCAACGCGGCCAAGTATCGCTCAAACATTGCAATTCTTGTGAAATACGGTGCAATATTTTTCGTGCAGGACTGCCGGGTACGGTTGACGAATTTTGTTTTGATATAAAATGTAAAGCGTTGTTACTGCAAATGACAGCTTGTGTTTTTTGTTCAGTCACGCATGTAACAAAAAGGTAACGCATACGATAAACGAGGGGCTTATGCCTCGGAAATCATTGAATGCTTATGTTAACCGAAAATGGGTACTTTTTTACGCATTTATGAGTACTCGATACTTTCAATATGATCAACCCACAAGTGACTGCACACTTAATCACAGCTTCCCTGATTCCGGTTTTGCACCATAAAACACTCGAATGGAAAAATATTTCAGTGAACTCGGAAAAAAGAGTACCGAGTTTCACGTGAAATAACCATCACAAAGTTTCATTAAAAATAATACCGAAACTTCACTATTCTTGTGTTGTACTGAACAGCAGTTGAAAAATTAAAATCAAAATTACTGAAGCCCATCAACTCTGAGGCAGCTATATATAGGTTTTTATCCTCTAAAGTTATCATTAAAATACTGTACGAAAAAAACTTAATATAAATAAACGGCGAATAGGTTCCAAAACATTATCTGTTTTACCACCTTAAAAACTTATTTTATTTCCAATGCATCAGTAAAACAACTGCATTTTCCAAAGGAAAAAATGGAATGCCAAAAAACCTAGCAAACAAAAAAATTACCGAAAAATTCAGTAGTTGTATTTGACAGTTCGCGGTTTGTATTTTCACAGAGTTTTCATCAAAGCAAAATACTGGTCGGGTTATAAATGAATTCACAGCTGTTTCAAAACCCAGAAGTATAATTCAAATTCCGCTGATTTTTTTTTTTTCAGGTATATTGGGGAGTGTTCTTACTTATAAAAGTGCCTCATTGTTGTCACGGGTGGCATTTCCCATCAATTCGTAAGCTTCAGCAGCCATGTTTCTCGCAACGACTGCTCGCCAGTGTACCCTCCAGGGTGCTTGTTACCGCCAAATGCGTTCCTACAGCAGCTCTTACTCTGCACAGCTCCACGACTGCCGAAAAACTAACTAAAAATGCGAAGATGTACCCTTTATATATCCTACATGGCTGCTTAGGAGACGTTCCTTAAGCTTGTATTACACTGTTTGTCCAATAGCCAAATATTTGTCATAGGCAGATAGTCATCTGACAAACATCTATGATATCTGTCAGCTGTCTAGCTGCCTATGCCAAATATTTGGCTATTGGACAAACAGTGTAATACAAGCTTTACTTACAGGGTGTCTCACAATAGGTGTCACTAAAACAAAATGGGATTAAAGCAAAACCAGTGGGTTAGTCCCTCTGCCACGTTGTGTTTATGTTTTGTTGTGTCGGTAGGTGTTTCTGTGTTTCAACATATCTGGCAATACTACAATTGAAAATTTATGCTATTTGGCAACCATGGATTTTTTGGCGCTTCATCCACGCACCCTAACCCACTATCCAAATCACATAAACGCAAACGACAGGGAAATAAAACAATGAGAAAACAAACAAGCGATTCGTGTAAGTAGTGCCAGAAATGAATTTATCTTTCAGGCGAGTGGCGAGTGTGTTTTAAGTGTGTCGGAATGTGTTTTTTAGAGTGTTACCACATGGTGGTCGAGTGAGTAACCTGAGCAAAACAAATCAACCAAATCATAGCATTCATTTTTTATTTGAAAGATACATGCACGATAAAAAAAATTCGTGCCCGGATCCGTGAACTGCAGCCATGAATTGTAGAACAAGCAAAAATACACCGTGAACTGGATCACGTAATCGGGAACTAGTTCACGTTTTTGGGTAAAAATCATGAAAACGTGAACTAACTCACGGTCTGTTTTCATTTTCGCGAACGCTTTTGTTTCTGTGTGTTATATAAATAAACCATTTTAATTCAATTCGAATCTCTCGCCCTTTTCCTTGATAACTTTGCGTAGGCGCTTTGTAAACCCATCGTAGCTGTCACACACGATTTCCTGATGAATTTTCTCCCAAATATCAACCAAATGTTTCTTGAATCGATCTAAAGTAAGCCCTTTCGTAGGTCCTATATGCTGAAGCATATAACCCCAAACAAATTTGTCAAGTGGTTTGAGATCCGGTGAAGATGCAGGCCATTCTTCACTTGTGATGAAGTCGGGCAAATTTTTCAACGCACCACGCTTGTGTATTTTTTGCCTTGTGACCTGGAGCTGAGTTCTGTTGGAAACAATATGGTGTATTTCCTTATAGCGTTGAAGCATGAGGAAGCAGATGGTTCTACAAAACCTGCTTGATGTAATATTCAATGTTGATTTTTACGATAGGTTCTATGAAAAGAAAAGGACGTTTTCTTTTTCGTGAAACGGCGCCCCATATCATGATTTTCAATTCATTCTGATAGCGTTCTACAGCTAGTTTATGTCTTGGAATATTGGCAAGACATTTGCCGTACACGCCGTACACTTTTGCCGATAATTTTGTTGATTATGACTGTCCTGAAGGAGGAAGAGCTTTTCATCCGAAAATAAAATCTCCCAGTCACCGTGCTGAACCAAAAAATGTCTGCTTCTTTGGACCCTGGCTTGCTTTCGACGCTCCGCCAACCCGTGAACCCGTTATTTCTTCTACGGCTTGCATTCGAGATCATGTCTGAAGAGCCTGTTCATTGAAGCAGGGGACGTTTGAAATTGTTTGCTCAATTTGCGGCCAGATACGGCCGGATTACGCCTTATTCGCTCCCTCACACATTTGATCGTTTTCTTCGTTCTGGCAGTTCGTCTGGCACCTCCTTTGTGTTGAATATGGGCATTTCCAGTTTACTTGAACCGTTTCAAGGTACGAAGTTTTATACCGCAACAGTTGAATTTGAACATTTTTACAATGTTACTGATTTCTTAATGTTCTTCGTCTTCTTTTCGGCGTATTCAAGCATATTGCTTATCGCAATTAGCTGATTGCCAGGCTCTCACAACCTAATGTTCTAGATGCACTTGCATAGTTATAAAGCTTCCGAAGCCAATCACCTATGCATGAATTTGTATATTTTGTGGCAAGCACAATGATACTCTTATGCCCAGGGAAGTCGATATTTATTGAAGTCGACTGGACTGTGAATCGAACCCGCCTTTTCTGGATTGGTAGTTCCGTGCTTTTACCGACTAGACTATCTGCGGCCCATAATTCGTAATGTTCATCTATGATATTCTGAAAGTACAAAAAAGGAACCGGGAGACAAGAAAAAACTTCGGACTGTACTTTCTTGTTCCCGTTTTCCAGCGATTTTTTCTTAATTTTTGAATCAAGGTTTCACTCACGTTAGTGCGATGTAGTCCTTTTTCGCTCTTTCACTCTTCGTCGTTCACACTGCAGTGAGTGTATGAACGCTCAGGCAGCGAACTGCCAATTCTCTCACTCTCCCGTGCTGTGTCGAACAATCTCTACTGTGGTGTCAGGAAAAAATCTCCGTAGAGACTGAGTGAGGTTCACCAAAGAGAGCTAAAAAAGTGCACCCAGGTGATTCTCCCCAGAGAAATTGCAACCCTGGTATGAACAATAAAACGCTTACTCACTCCAAACTGCTCCGAAGGCTATTGAATATCTATCACGATCTAAACTTTTGCAAATGTAATTTTCAATGGTAGCTGATAAAACAGAATCGCTTCAGTGATAAGCTGTCAAAAGTATACACTCAAAACGGGTATTATCAATTCCGCTCTTAAAATCACGCAGCTGAAATAAACCAAGACTGAAAAAGGTGACACCTGTTGTGAGACACACTGTAAATATTAAGTCTGTGCTAGGATTATACTAAGACTAGTAGGTCCGAACAAATACGATTTTTTTCTTGGCTCAGTCAGTACTAGCACATCGGTCCCAAGCTCCGTCCCAAGCTTAATAGTTCGCCCCAAATAATGAACTATTTATTTATTTATTTATATTCCAGATGGCAGCCGAGAGGAGAGAAAAAATTCTGCACACCCACGTTGATAATCCAACGTGATCTGCAATAAAAATTGCAAAAACGTTGAAAATCGCCAAATCAACCGTGTATGATGTGCTCAAACGTTTCAGGGAGCGAAAGAGTGTGGATCGAGTGCCTCAAGGTAAGTGTTGTAGTGGAACATATGACCGCAAGCGGAACCAGAAGGTGTTAAGAACCGTCAGAGCAAACCCTGAACTATCAGATAATGAAATTGCACAAAAATACGCTGCTGCTCGCAGTACCGTTCGAAGAATTCGTTTGCGAGCAGGATATCGTTCTTATCGAGCCAGCAAGCAACCAAACAGAACGTTGAAGCAAAGTTTCGTCACCAAAACTCGAGCTCGGAAATTGTACCATCGACGATGAAACCTGCGGCAAAAGGAGATGTTCCTGCAAAAGGAGAAGTTTAAGTTTGCTTTTATGGACAAATTTGCCAGAAAAAAAATGATTATTTGGCCAGGGATATGCAGCTGCGGAGCAAAGACCAAAGTGTTCGTGACGAATAAGACGATGGGGTCCAAGCTGTACAAGGAAGAATGCCTCAAAACCGCGTACTATCTTTCATTGAAGCCCATAAAGGTCCCGTGAAGTTTTGGCCAGATTTGGCGAGTTGCCACTACAACCGGGAAGTCATCCAGTTTCATCGATACGTAGATTTCATCGATAAAAACAAAAATTCATCCATCGCAATTCCGGCCCTTAGAGAGATTTTGGGCAATGATGAAGCGAAAGCTTAAGAAAACTGGACAAACGGCTCGGGACGCGACTCAGATGACCAAACTGTGGAACAAATCTGCCAAGGAAGTTGACTCCGGAGGTGAGCAGCGTTTGATGGGAGGAATAAAGAAAAAAGAGCGAAATTGCATTACAAACGAAAAGAAATGATATGCATTGATATTTTTTTCCTTAAGGTATAGTGAATTACCTTTGTTTTGATATTTGTACGTCAATCCGTTACCGAGATACAGATGATTTTATTACTCCGGATTCTAAATGGACATAGCTTTATACTGTGCATTTGGTAAACTTACTCTGAAAAGTGATGCGTAGAAATATTATTGATAGGTTGGTGCACAGATTTAAAAAATCGGTCATAAAATGAATTAGTTATTAACATTAAAAACCTAAGCATATTTCGTGATGCTCCATATTCTCGTACTTACAACGTGTACCCGTGTATTGAAAACAAAGACGTAGTCCTACGTCAAAAGCTTCTAAGAATGATCAAATTTCATGTTCAATATTGAATGTCGAATATTACAAAATTGCTTTGAAACTCGAAAAGGTCTCGGATAACGTAGTCGGTAAGTGCACGTTCTACCAAGCCGGTGGCGGCGAGTTCCATTCCCGACCAGTCTTGGAATATGTCGGGTTGGAAAATTTCTCGACTCTCCTGGGCATAGAGTAAAATTGTGCTTGCCTCGCAATATACAAATTCATGCATTGGTGTTGGCATAGAAAGCTCTCAATTAATAACTGTGGAAATGCAATAAGAACACTAACTCTAGAAGCAGGCAAAAACTCGTATGAAGAGTGTCAAAGCCACGAAAAAGAAGAAGAAACTCAGAAACTTCTTGAAATAAACACAAAACTGATATTAGAATTTATTTGTACATTTGCATCACTGCTCACCTCATAGGAAAAGGAAGTGGCTTAGCCACAAGAGTCGGAAACACTTATCCACACCAAGCTTGGCAGCAATTATAAACTATTAAATTCTGTAACAATAAAGAGCAATAAATTGTTGCTTCAAGTGCAACCTTCGAGTCATCACAGTCACAAACCACAAAGCCTAGACAAACTGCAAAACAGTATTATTTATTACCTTCGATTGTAAATACTGCCCAAAAGAACAAAACATTCTGCATGGATACAAGCCAGTACAATGTAAAGTCTGCACTTCAGTGCCATTTTGATTTTATGATTCGATAAACTCTAACCTTGTCTCCATTTCCATCCGAAAAACAAAAAACCTACTTCCGCAATAAAACAATCCAAAATGTTCCTATCAAAATGTTTTTTTCATTGTCATAACGACGTAAATATTCCGCACTGCCACCCACAAAAGCATACTTGTCCTATAATTGCTCATTTTCCCATCGCCATGCGACAATTATGCTGTCATGCTCATTGTGTATCACAGTGATAACAGCACTTTCTCATCTGATTTGTAGGTTGGCGAACCTCCTCCTCGCTGTGCGTTGTTAATCATTTGTTTGTTCAAAAATAAAAATTCGCAAACCGCACGTTACTGGGCCGCTCCGTTCAAACAAACCTTTCTTACACCCCCAAGAAAGAACCAACCGACCCATTGACGACATCCACATGAGGACATCGTGTGCGAAAAGGAAAAGCAGATGATCCGACCTGGCGCGGCAATGGACGCGACGCGTGACTCGACTAGCCAGCTGATAGTGGTTCCGACGCATTCGAGTCTTGTCGTATATAAAACTGCCCTGGCATTATCACTGGCAGTTACACTTTCGCATCGACTGTCTCCCGTATCAGTTAATCTCCTGTATCGAATACAAAATGTGTCGAATTTTAAGCTTATTCGTGCTAAGCATGTTAGCTGCCCTAGTGCCACAAATCAGCGGTCACGGTATGCTGCTGGATCCGATAGCTCGGGGTTCTCGGTGGCGATGCAATTCGAAAGCACCGGCCAACTATGACGATAATGGTCTTTTCTGCGGTGGTTACTTTGTTCAGTGGGAGCAGAATGGAGGAAAGTGTGGCTTCTGCGGGGACAACTATGCCAATGCCCGGCCAAGGTTGCACGAAATCGGAGGTCCCTTTGGACAAGGTGAAATCGTACGAAACTACACCAAGGGAGCAATCATTGAGGTGAAGGCAATGATCACCGCAAATCATATGGGGCACTTAGAGTTCAATATTTGCGACTTGAGTCGTTCTAGTGCTGGGGAAACGGAAGAGTGCTACCAACAGTACAAGCTGTTGGATGTGGAAGGACGAAGGAAGTGGTACCTGAATTCGACGGCAGCAACACAGTACACCGTTAAGCTGCAGTTGCCCGCCAACCTGGTGTGCGAACATTGTGTTCTGCAGTGGACATACATTGCCGGTGAGTAACAGGAATTTGGTTGCGGTTGGGAAAGTGAACGCGAAAAAGGCGTGATGTTGTTCGTGTGAATCAGTTTCCTTAGGGAGAACTTAATTGGATGACACAATCTTGGACAAATATACGTTTAGGGCATGTTCTAATGTATTAGCAAACAGCTTGCTCAAGTACTACCCGGGTACTTTATGTATGTAGTCCCGTCGATGGAAAACATTAGTAAAGGTAATCAAGTGGGACTAACGTACCTAGAGGCATTGAATATCGTTTTACAATTTACTACTACATAATATAATAAGATTGATGCACATTAGGCAATCTCAAAATAGTGATGCATTAGAAAACTTGGAACACAAAAATACTAATAATTAGGGTAAGGGGATGTAATGTTAGCCTAGCTCCTTCATTCGGCCTATGTACCAAATGTGTCATTAATGTAGCGATAATCAACAAAATCATGTTACTATTAGCATGATAGCTGTAATCCGAAGTAATTGAGACAATATTAATCAACTTATAGTTGTTCACTTCCTCGTAATTTTCGGTTTCTTGAACTTTTGGGGCATCATGATTTCACTGGATATGCTGAACAGATGATCTACACGATTTCAAGTGATCTAAATTTGGCTTTATTGAATCGATAAAGCAAGTAATGCAGTCTGGATGTGCAGAAAATAGTTACACGTTACAAACTAACTGTTCACATAGCTAAAATAACTATGATTTTACAAGAAAATCGTAGACCCAATGTTGGGGACATATTTTTTTGTATGTTCCCAACTATGGCCTGTTGTATCAATAATGTTGTAAAAAGGTTGTTATTGGTAAAATTTTAAGTGGAAATGCATGAATTTGCGGTTGTTTATATTCAAATGGCTCATCTTAATACAAATCGAAGGGACAAAATCATTGCATAGTGAATTATAATGTTTTCATTAGTGAATGGCTGATAAATCATATATGAACATCACTTATGTATATCAAATCAGTTTTACTTTAGTTTGTGTTGTGAAAAGTTGTATTAAATAAATCCAGTACAGCTTACAATGCCTTAATTCATAAAATTAGAAGAAAAAACCGTACAAAGACGGCATTCTGTAATAAACCCATCGAATGGGACGAAGTTGTATCCACGAATAGACCCAATTTGGTGCCTATAGACCGACATTAAATCCACATTCCTCGAAAGTTTATGACATTATAAAAATAGTTGTGTAACTTTTAGTGATACATGCTACCAAATGTCTTATCAAACTTATATTTGCAAGTGTATAACTAGTTGAATCTCGCTTACAGCTTAAAAACTTTATGAGTTATAATGTAAAATGTGATCGCTGGTTGCATAATAGGCTGAGTCAAGGGACACATACCCTATAACACAGCGCTGAGAACTTTTCTTCGAAATTGCAGCGAAACTGTAACTAGAAATTAGAAGAAAAAAAAAATTAGTATCTTCCATTTAATTCCAACTACCTTTGCTTATCTTCGACAGATACGCGTATTTCGTCTACAATGTGCAGACTTCTTCAGTGTCTCGTACTCCACTAAACAGCTCAAACCCTCTAGGATTCAGCGAAACTGGATAAATTTATAATAAACTTATAATAAACTTATTAATTACCGCCCAAACACAATGATAACGGAAACGGAACGGAAAACGGCAATTTTGACAGTTGCTGCAAATGTCTTCAATATGTCTAATAAGAATCGGTTTGGATCCAGCCTGTTTTCTTTCCGACAAGCATGCATACTCATTATCAGTTGCCGTAATCATTGTGTTTGGGCCATTATTATGCAGTGAAACTGGATAAAATCCAAGGGGCAAAACAACTTCTTATCGTGAGCATTTTCAGAGTTGCTTCTGAGGCAGCTCACGTAACTCACGTTGCTGAGCAAGCGAGCACTGTCATTTGTTTTCACTCAGGTTTTTTCCAACCCGGTAACAACATGACAGCTTCAGAGGATAGTCAGTGTACCCCGATAATCTTGGCTCACTGGTTCTGTCAAATCGAATGAATCGTAGAACAAATTATCAATTGAACGTATTTAGATCGACTATTATTTTTAAAGCTGTGGAGCTCATATTCGTACATAATGCTCACGATATGTTGTAATTTTTCCTAAATGTTAGATATTTTTACTCTACTTAGACAGAATATATAGTAGCACAAACACACTCGAAAGCTAGCAATGCGTGAATAAAATGGCAGCGTACTTTACTTTTAAATGGCGCACTATACTGCTGAATACACTGATAGGCAAAATAAAGTGCCCACCTCTTTGTTTTTTCAATTTCTCTTATTTACTTGGTTCAAATTAAAGTAAACACAGTAAATAAGTTTCACTTATGGAATACTGAAAAAAAAGGAGTTTTACTTAAAGAAAAAAGAAATCAATTTGTGTTGAAAAAAAACAGTGACAAAATAAGGTGCCCATTTCAAAAATCGATATGTTTTCGATAAGTTTCCATTGGAAGACCCCTCGATTGTTTATGTTTTGATATTTTGACATGTTTTAAAGCAAACGGCTCAACCTGGTGCATTTTTATACGTGATCGCATTTGATTCAATTGAAAAAAAGTGAGAACGCAGTGCTTTCGAAAGCAATTCCCTTGTGTATCCGAAAATTTGTCGTTCGTGATGAGCAAAACGGTGAATCGCACTGGGCTGTTGCTAAGAAGTACAGTATCAGTAAGGCAGCGGTTGGCAAAATTATTCTGAAGCTTAAAACGTTTGGATCAGTGGTGGATCGCCCTGGCAGAGGCAGGAAGCGGAAAGCGGATGCGAGAACGGACACCAAGATCATGCGCGAAGTCAAGAAGAACCCGAAGGTAACTGTCCGTGAGATCCAGGAAACCCTTCAGTTATCAGTTTCCGGTCGAACTGTTCGTCGCCGTCTCGTAGCACAGGGGTTGAATAGCAAACTTGCCCGGAAGCGTCAGCAAGGCAAACAAAGCCAAACGGCTTAAGTTTGCTAAGGAGCATGCTGATAAGCCCCTAGAGTTCTGGAAAACGGTTCTCTGGACGGACGAATCAAAATTCGAGCTGTTTAACCGAAAGCGGCGGGTTCGTGTGTGGTGCATATCGGGAGAGGAGCTTCAGGAGCGCCACATCCAAGGCACGATGAAGCATGGAGGAGGAAATGTGATGGTCTGGGGGTGTTTTTCGTGGGGTGGAGTGGGAAGCATTGTGAAAATCGACGGAATAATGACGGCAGATTCTTACATCAACATCCTGCGAGAAAATCTGGAGGTTTCGCTGATCCAGACGAGCCTTGAAGAGAAGTTCGTATTCCAGCAGGACAACGACCCGAAGCATACTGCCAAGAAGACCAAGTCTTTCTTCCGGTCTTTCTTCAAAACTGGTGTTACCAATAAAAATAACTATTTTGAAGCCCTGGAGCGCGCCTGGGAAGAGCTAGATCAACAGCACCTAAAGAACCTGGTCGAGAGCATGTCGAAGCGCCTGCA
Source organism: Aedes japonicus (assembly GCA_034211315.2). NCBI lineage: Eukaryota > Metazoa > Arthropoda > Insecta > Diptera > Culicidae > Aedes > Aedes japonicus. The sequence goes on along the minus strand of JASCZW010001821.1, from coordinate 290,928 downwards.
GGAGGTCCTGAAGGCCAAAGGAGGACACATCAATTATTGAAATGCTTTTATTTTACTTTAATTTATGTTTCTGTAGCCTAAATGAAGTGGGCACTTTATTTTGTCACTATTTTTTTTTCAACACAAATTGATTTTTTTTTCTTTCAGTAAAACTCCTTTTTTTGCAGTATTCCATAAGCGAAACTTAAAAAGAAAATAAAAAATAAGATAATAAAAAAAATACAGTGTGTTTACTTTAATTTGAACCAAGTAAATGAGAGAAATTGAAAAAACGATGAGGTGGGCACTTTATTTTTCCTATCAGTGTATGTGACGCTCTGAAACCAACCTTGAGCGCAATGGAAACCGAAGCAAAATAAAAAATATCGTTTTGCTTAGGGTAAAGTGTTAAAAAAGATTGGTATTCTTATTTCACTTAGCAGGGATTTCCCGTTGAGTTGGGCACTAACATCATTTTAAGTTGATTTTGACTACCAACGCTGGTTTAAACAAACTAAAATTTTGAGTATTTGTTTCGGGAATTAAGCGGTTAAGTTCAACTGACGTACATTTGAATTTACCATTATATTGGTTGTTTCATTATGACAGCTACGAAAACAAACAGATTTGTTGCTTGATTTTACCAACAAATTTTAGAATGATTTAAACTGAACTACTGTTTGAAACAAACAAACAAAAATGGTTGAAACACCATACAATTACAATTGGTTAACAATCGGCTTACATTTCTTCTGTAATTTCAGTTATTTGAATAAAATAATAACAAACATTAGAAAAGTAAACATTTACGTTTATAGACTTCTCTCAATCTAAGTGAAATCTACAAATCTCGAGTAATTCATGATTAGGGCCTAAAAGCGATTTGTAAACAATAACTTTAATCGTTAATCTCTCACGAATCACGAGAATCCTACTATATCCAGTTACTCCATATGGTAGAACTAACATTCTTCTACCAGATGCTGCTTTCATTTCACGAGAGTGATGAAAGACTAAAGAGAAATCGACATTTAAAGTCATTGTTTACAAATGGCTTTTAGGCCCTTAACATGAATTACTCGAGAAATGTTAATGAGAGCCTAGAAAGAAAGCCACATCAATATTTTATGTCAATAAAAAATGGTTCTAGGTCTGTTTTTAACATCCAAACATGAGGTAACGATAAATATAACAACGGAAGTGAAGATTAAGTTTCATGTCGGTTTGTAGGTGACGCTAGTACATGAGCTCTTGTCTGTGAACTATTAAAAACAAGCAATTTACAATGTTTTTATTTATCTCTATATGGCTTTGATATCGTATTTACTACTATTTTAATGTCTCCAATGAAGTCATACGTTGTATAAACCCATCAGTTGCGGCTAGTCCTGCTATTTGCTATTGCGGCATCATTCCGCCAGACGGTTAGTCTATCAACTGGTGCTGTGGAACAAGGACAGGAGAGCATGCGCATGAGTATGATTGACCGCTCGAGGTTCCTACTCCGTTGTTGCCAGATCAGCTGTTATTACACAGAGAACCAACAAATGATGCTTGAGACTAACATACATCTTCAAAGTGTAAAAACTGGTGATCCCAAATTAATGCAATACCGCCGCCGGCCCCACCCGAATGCCGGTCAAGTAAGGAAAGGGTAGAAAAATGTTGCATTTGCACGAGAAATCACTGGAATTTTGGATAACAGGATTGGGTAGCAGCAGGGTTCGTTTTGGTTAACGATAAGCTGTCAAGTTAAATATTTGAAAATAAGTAGCGATTTCCGATTTGAACCGATTCAAACCAACACAGGATGCTTACGATTGGGGGCACTCACAAAGTGTGATCACAGACAGACAGAGCAAGAGCAAAATTAATCGATAACTTTGTGTAAATTTTCAAACCGCTAGCAATCGCTAGCGTTAGTAATCGTTAGTTCTTCAATAACGTCACGTAGTTCACTTAGTCGAAGTGCCCACTGGTGTGATAAAGTTGCGGCATCTGCTAGCATGCCAAAAAATCCTTCCGTCATTCGCCACACGCCACCCGATATTGACACGATGTTTTGACGTGCAATAAGATGCCACATGGCGCTACACGCTCGTTCAGATCTACTCTAAATTAAGTTACTTTCACTCAGTTTCGTATTTCCGTGCTAAATGTCAAAAACTAAGTAACTTGATATAAGGAAACTGAGTAAATGCTAATCTGATTGTAAAAGCGCTTACTTATCAGAATAGAGTAATTACAATGAACCTGTCAAAAACGAAGAACGTGGTTCAGTCGATCAAAAGTTTTCAAGATGGGACGGCTGTATGTTGTAATCATCAATCATTTTTACGTCGAAGTGCCGAATTCAATCCATGAATTACAATCAATCCAGAAAATTACAAATTTAAAGTATTTCGACACTTCCGCTTCGACTGGACAGTTGTCGGAAACAGTCAACAATTTCATTAAAATTAAATAATAAATAAAATTAGAAACTGAATAATGTCTACTCAAATTTTGACAAGTGACCTAGTTAATCAGAAATGAGTACCTCCATAGCTACTCTAATTAGAGTAGTTCCAGTTTTAACAAAAATGAGTCGTTTTCTACTCAGTTTTGTAAAACTACAAACAAACGTGATTGAGTAATGTTTACTCTAATTTTGACAGGTGACCTAGTTAATCAAAAATGAGTAACCCTTCAATTACTCTAATTAGGGTAGTTCCAGTTTTAACGAAACTGAGTCGTTTTCTACTCTGTTTTGAGTAATTACAAACGAGCGTGTAACAAAATTGACAGATTTGCTTTTTGATAGTTGCTAATTGTCATTTGGCGATTCCTTTTAAATTGATGGTTGTGGAATTTTACACACGCTGAGATTCAAGCTTGAATGGCTGTGCTTCGCTTAGCTAGCAGCAATCATTGACACTAAACAACCAAACAACTGAGCTTTGAAATAGACTGAGTTTCTCAAACACATATCTGTCAAAAAATCAAACTTCTCGCTCCGCAAGTAGGAACGCTCCTTTTATACCCGCTCTGTGCTGTCGACACTGTAGCTCTGCTCCTACTGATGATGATTTTTCCCCTGTCTTAGTCGAGGCGCCCACTGATATGGCGGAGGTGTGGCATTACATAACAAAATACAAAGTGCCCTGCCAGTCGTTGCCATCTAGGGTGAGATAGGTCTCGTCGTCCATCACCACCGCCACGTAACGATTCGCCGGGAATCTGCAGCTCCGAAACCAGTGGACGCGACTTCCGCTTCCTGACATATATGTTCATGTTCGCCAGGTACTTTTTCACTGTTTGGCCGGTTTAACTGGCCTCCCGGCCAAGCGCACGCAGCGATGTAGCCACTTTTCCCTCGGTCTTCCTCTTCAGCATCCCTTGGAGCTTCTTGTCGCTCAGAGTCGTCGACCATCCGGAACCGGGCTTTTCTTTGATGCTCTGATTGATGTCTAATAGTGCAAAGATGATGTAGATGCCGGATCTGGCGTATCCGGCTTCCTCAAAGTGCCGTACGATGTTCGTTTTCGACTTCTGAACGGAGTTGCTTCACTGTTTATGCCATCACGGTTAGAGTTCAACTGATAGAGCTGTCAAATTTTGTATGCTGACTCAAAGGTTACTATGATTGATGCTGCATGGGTAGTTTTGTCAGTGCGGGTGTAGGTAAACCCATGAAAAATCGGCAATTTGTGTCATTTATTTTAATGCAAATGTTAATGCCAACCTTCTATGTGCAATATGACCGTTCTGCCAGATGACTGTAATGCCAAATGCGCACATCTTCTATTTCTTCTTCCTAGGAATTTCAATCTTATCGATCATTGCACGGAATGTGTTAACCGAAACTTTTTTGACAATTCAGGGGAACAAATTTCCTTTGATCGGTTCAAATCCCAACACCTTGTAATGTAAGGATTGGAATCGATCAAATGGAATTATTCATTGTTTTTTTCCGTATTCTGTACGATTAGATTCCAGAAATGATGTAAACATAAGCACTGGTGTCTATTTTCCGGCTATTTTGCCATCAATCGTAATAATTTTAGAGCACACAATCTCGAACACAATCGCTCGTCACAATTAGCTTATTGCCGAATTGTATTCTCAATGCCCTTCCACTGGCAATAATTGAGACCTTTTAGACTTCAATCTCAGGGAGTCGAGACATTTTCCTTTACGAAGAACTCTTAGAACAAATCCGAAATCGAACACAGCCACCACCATACCAGTAGTTTAGCTTCAGTTTTCCTCGAACAAAAGGCGCATTGAAAGGAAGAGGAATTATTACTCTGCCAATTGAAATCGTCAATTCGACGGAAACAAGCGTTCCTCTGCCCCTCAACAGCAATTTGGTCGCACACAATTAGTCATTTTTATAATTGCAATTTTCTTTTCCGGTCTTTTCTCCCACCCGTAGGCAACAACTGGGGCTGGTGCGGCGATGGAACGGGCAAAATGGGCTGCGGCCCACAGGAACACTTCCGCACCTGTTCCGACATCGGAATCTACGAAGCCAACGACGCACGACTGGCTAAATCGTACACATATTGCAAGGCCACCCCACGGTCACTGAGTTGGATCTTCGACAACATCCCGGAAGACGAAAACCTCATCGAAACTGATTGATAAAGTATCAAGCTTGACGAAAAATGTTCCACTGCTTGTTTTATGTTTAAATAATTATATGTGAAGTGGTAAGGCGTGGCGTAGAGTTTGCGTAGGTACTAGGTATTTATCAACGAATAAACACTGTTGAACGGTATTAATGATGGCTTACTGAACAAAAGAAAATTCTCTTGCCTCCACGCGACGGTGCATTCGGTTGATAAAGCTCAAGGTCACACTTATCCGATTCGAGTCACATTGCTCATAACAAGAAGGAGTGGTCATCGTATAAAATCAAACCTGGTTTGTTTTCATTCAAAAAATGTATTCTAAACTAGTGTACCGTAGTGGATAATAGTTTCAATTATATTTTCTGTAATAATTTATGATGGATAGGAGCAATACTTCAGAACTACCATGTTTTAAGTGAACAACAGAAAATTCTACGCATTTGGAAGAATTTGAACAAATATAGGAGGAATAGACAATGGATTGAAAGGAAAACAGCTTACATCGATCTTATTTCAGCGCTACTTAAACGAAAAATCTAGAAACTAAAGGAGAGCTTCAACGCTCCAATTCCAATTGTCCTTACTGACTAAGCAAAACTCATCGCATTTCTCGCAACACACTCACTCTGGGACTAGTTTTTCTTCAGTCCTTCCAAGAATTGGGACAGATCGTACTCCTCATGGTACTGGTTGTCGTCCCACAGTTCCGGTAAATTTTCGAGTACGTTCTTCATCGTGGACCCATTGGCACCGTTGGCATCACTTCCGCCGGCAGCCGTGAAACCAGCACTTGTCGAACCCTTGTCAACTTTGTCTGCCTTCCGACCACCGTCGCTCAGCGCAAACAGATCCAACAGCTGATCCGTACCCATCGTTTCCATCGAGGCATTTTCGTCGCTCACCACCGTGTTGGCCGTCAACAGTTTGAACTTTTGCAATCCCATGATCTTCTCCTCGAGGGATTTTCGTGTGATGAGACGGTAGACGTTGACCACCTTTTTCTGACCGATCCGGTGGGCTCGGTCCATGGCCTGCAGATCCTTCATCGGGTTCCAATCGTGCTCGACAAAGATGACCGTGTCCGCCCCGGTCAGATTCAACCCCAGACCGCCGACCTGAAGGTAGAGGAGGGTAGGGGAATTATTTTTCTATTTTTATAACTAGTTTCATAGAGGCTTTCAAGCATTCTGTGCATACATGTGCAAATGAAAAGCAAGACCATGCGGAAGGTTCAATTCCGGGTCCCATCTGATAAATTTTCGGGTATTAAGGAACGAACAAACCACTGGGATCGCAGCAAGCCGTGCTTTGAAAATGACGTGTTTTGCTTTTGCTGCGTCGTTTTCGCGGAAATAAAATTAAGTAAGTATTCCTTCATTCAACTAAAGTAAATGGTGAAATTATCCCTCTCATTGTGTGTCAGGGTCGTGTTTTCGAAATGGGTTGTGCGTCGGTAGTTTTTACCCATCTTTTAAAGTGTCCCGCTCCCGCATTCGGACGAGCTTTCCAGCATCAGATAAGGAATATTGGTGAGGTCGTTTTATATTATCAAAAATATACCTTAACTATACAGTATGTAAAATAAGTATACCCACCCCTGCTTCAAATTTACAATTTTCCTGTTATCGATTCAAATATTAGTTGATAAAATGAGTGTTGTTATGCGTTTGGTCCATTATATAGTACCTATCATTATACCATTAAATATACTTGAATTAATCTTGCTCTTGAAAATCTATGCCAAGATCAACAGAAAAGGGAAGTAAAACATGCAAAAAAAAGTTTATCTACCCAAACATGCTTAGTACCATTTTGCCGTGTATTGAACGGTTCCTGTCACCTTTTCGAATGTAAACATTGCATACAGTTATCCTTTCGTAGTGTAGAAGCTTTCGTGATTCAAATCTGAGTACTCGTGTTTCGAAATGCCTAAAAACGCACAAATTTCGCTGAGTATCCGAAAACTTATCATAGAGCATCACAAGTGCGGTAAAAACTACCGTCAAATTGCTAATATCGTTCAGATACGTACAGATACGGTTGCCAAAATTGTTCAGGCGACCGGCGAAGACAAGTTCCCGGATTGACAGGGCTATCGTTAGAAAGGCGGAACAAGATCGAGGTTTGTCAGCTCCAAAAATTGCAAAGCAAGTTGAGAGTGAGTTTTCTATCCATGTGACACTTCAAACAATCCGAAATCGATTGCATCTACAAGGTCTGAAGGGTAGAGTGGCAATTAAGAAACCATGGTTGTCAGTAAAAAACATTAAAAAACGAATGAAGTGGGCTCGAGATCATATTACATGGACAGTCGATGATTGGAGAAAGGTCATTTGGTCAGACGAGACTAAAATAATGCTATTTGGGTCTGATAGTATCACACGAAAATGGTGCAGAACCGGTGAAAGTCTGAAAACCCAGTGTTTAAAGCCTACAGTCAAACATGGTTTAGGTGAGTTATTGCCACATCATTAATTTTCAACTAACTTAACTAGCTTTTATCATTTTCTGTGCAGGTAGAGTCATGGTTTGGGGCTCGATGGCTTCGTCTGGCGTTGGAGAACTTGAATTCATTGACGGAATAATGACAAAGGAGGTTTATCTGGACATACTGAAACGAAAACTTTCAGCAAGTGCACAAAAACTGAAGCTGGGCCGGAGATACACGTTCCAGCAAGATGGGGATCCAAAGCACACATCGAAGCTGGTATCCCAATGGTTTAAGGAAAAGAAAATCAACGTTTTGGAGTGGCCAGCACAGTCTCCTGACCTTAATCCAATACAACATCTCTGGTCTATTTTGAAAATTAAGGTTCAGGAACTCAAACCATCAAGCATTCAGCAATTACGACAAGTTGTTGTAACTTAATGGGACAAAATCGCACCAGAAACGACTGCTAAGCTTGTCCAGTCAATTCCACGACGATGTCAATCTGTCCTTGAAGCCAAGGGAGGTCACACAAAATATTGAATGATTTTCAGGATTATAGTGGCTATACTTTTTTTGCATTATTTTTATCCGTTTTCTTATATATTTGGTCTCAGACACGCACAGTTCGTGCTTTTACATCAAATTATCGTTATTTGACTTTCTTTTTATCCCTAGAAAAATAAACTTAATATTAAAATTCGTTTTTCAATGTTTTGGCGGATTATTTGAAGCAAATGTGAAAAGTGAGAAGGGGTGGATACACTTTTTTTACATACGGTATACACGCCAGGATCAAGAATGTTCATTTTTGAATCTGGAAGTGTGAAAACTCTTCACATATCCATTTGACGTGTGAAGATTTTCATGCGGGGCTTATTGTATATGAAGCTGACCTCAGAATGTACGTGTATGAACAGGCATTCTTGAAATGGGTCGTAGGATTTTCAATAGAGCTGTCACCTTTAATCTCCAGGGCTGAAAATGTTTGCACATAGTGATCACAATATAAATTACTGAAGAAATGCAGACAAGTTTCTTCCATAAAAGCCCTGCCGGTCAGTGGGAGATTGATTGCAAATATATCAATCAATGAATCATGTTTTGGAGTTTAAGTTCGCCAAACAGATATATTAAAAAAACAAAAAAAAACCGCAGGGATTGATATCAATTAGAACCCAAAATTTAGGAGGGTGGTTGTTTTCAATAAGCACAGTAATCCTCGTCTTTGTTAATTTGGTGAGAAGATGTTTTGGGTATTCCTTCCTATGGTGATGATTCAAGGAGACGCATGGTCCCAAGAAGAATCGACCAGAACCAACACAGCGCACTACAGTGGAGTGTTAGTAGCTAGAAATCCTGTCGAAACCCGCGAAGAGCTATATCACTCCCTCATGGAAAATTCGGTGGGCGTGCACTTTTGCAGGAAATCTGGCTCAGGAAAGAAGAGAGCTTCAAGCTTTCCCACTTCAGACTGGAAACCGCGAGACGAAATCACGGATACGGAGGTACACGAAACACTGGATTACGAGAGGATACAGTTCGAGGACCTCTTACCAGTCGAAGCAGTAGGAATTGAAATAACGAAGGGGTTTTCTTCCCTCACGCGAGTCTCCGTTTATGTACCCCCTGGTCATGGCCTCGGAGAAACTAGAGGAAAAATGAAGGAGCTGTTCGATGCACTGGACCAGATTAACGGCGAAATTTTCATTTGAGGAGATTTCAACAGCCATCACAGAAGCTGGGACCCCGGATCATCTAACTGCCCTGAAGGGAACCTTCTACGTAGCATCCTAGAAACGTCCAAGTTCATTCAACTGAACGATGGTACGCCTACCTGCATGTCCACGGCTTAACAGGAGTAGTACAGCGATCGATCCCTCCCTTGCGACAACTGGAATAGCAACTAAGGCTACTTGGGAAGTTGTTCCACAAGAATTCGGTAGCAAGCACCTTTCGATAGTCATCGAAATCGGAAGCACTATCCCGGTCATCGCAGGGAAAATGAAACGCGTGAACAACGAGAAAGCAGCGGAGCTAATCAACCAACCGAAGCCCCAATACATCTATAACCCCGCAGAAATGCTGGCCATCTTCGAGAACAGCGTAGAACAAGCCAGCTTCATCGTCAAAGACAAACAAGCGATCTACCTGAAGCGCTGATGGGCCGACGAAACTAACCGGGCTTACAAGATTAAACTAGAGAAACTGCGACAGTACAACCGATTCAAGACCATGACAAACCACCTTGAACTCCAAAAAGCACGGGCGATCCTGGAGAGGCTCATACGGAAGGCAAAACGAGCTTATTGCGAAGAAGTTGCTGAGAAAGTAGACGAAGCCACCCCCTCCTCAAGGCAATTATGACACATCACCTCGCTCACGCAGCCTGTAAACAGAAAGCCGGAAACCACACTGGAAGACGCCGAACAATTTCTCGCACACTACTACGACGATAAGCTGAAACCGGTCAGGAAACCAACATCTGAAACTCCTAAAGAGCGGAAAGGCTACGAAATGGCACTCCAAGTCGAGGAAATCCTTGGAGCCCTCCAGAAGAGGAAAGCCATTTCAGCTCCAGGGGAGGACATACCTTACAGTATCTTAAAGACCCTGAGACTAGATATGCAAATCAAGGTATGCGAAAGGATAAACCGAAGTGTTCGTTTCCGAAGAAATCCCGGATAGATGGAGAATCACTCTCATAAAGCCGATTCCCAAAAACAAAGGTGATCCACTCAATCCAGGCTCCAGCCGCCCCATCGCCCTTATGAACGTCAATCTCAAGCAACACGGTGGTAAACAGCAGATTGTCAGAAATAGCAGAATTAGGAAATCTACACCCTCCTCGATCCCCCGGTTTCGGAAGTACAGCTCGGCCCAGAGTTGCGTCAACTACGTCATCAACAAGGTCAAGGACGCCCAGCTTGAGAAAAAACATACCATCGTCATATTTCTAGACCTCTCACAAGCCTTTGATTGCGTGAACCTACTCAAACTACTCAATATCCTCCGCTCCCTCAACATACACAATAAGCTGATTTCATGGCTCCATACCTACCTCAGCCATCGACGGCTCATCTTAAAAACTAACGAAAGGGATGCCCACAGAGTGGTGAAGGCCTTCCCCAAGGATGCCCTCTGTCACCGATTCTGTTCAATTTCTACACTGGGCCACTGGAGGCCTGCATCAGATCAAGCAAGACGGATGTGAACTGGTTCAGTTGGCCAACGACTTTGCAGCGGTGGTAACTGATAGTAACCCAGAAAATACAGCAGAGAAAGCAAACAACTATCTCTCCCAGCTACAAATCGGACTCGAGCAACTTGACCTCAAAATCAACGTTTCGAAGTGTTCAGCCTTCTCCTTTTCTGGGAAGGACATCAGCGGAATAAGAATCCAGATAGGACGTGAAAAGGTAGACATCAATAACACTCATCGTTACTTGGGGTACACGGTCGATAGAACCCTCACCCACAGGAAGCACATCGAGGACATTCGAGACAAGGCAGCAGCGAAGCTGAAAATAATCAAGCTGCTCGGAAAGCGCAGTAACGGAGCCAACCCGCGCAATCAAGGTGGGCAATGCCATCATCCGCAGCCGTCTGGAGTATGGAGCTCAGATTCTCTTAAAAACGCAGCCAAAACTAACCTACAGAAACTACAAATCGTCCAAAACTCATATTTGCGCACGGCAATGCGTTAGCTCCTAAGAACAACACCAATCCATGAGATCCACGCGGAGACCGATCAGATGCCGCTTGAACATAGAAGAGAGCTACAACCTTTCACGGAACGAGCAATCAGGTCTAACACGGGAAATGGCTCGTATTGGACAGAGATGGCAATCAAATACATCCATATCATATGCCAGTTGCACCCAAAAGACAGCACAATGGCTTTCCTAAACAGAAGGCAATTACTTCGGATTACACCCTGGAACGCTGCATCCAAGAAAACATCTTCGAATCCCAGAACGCGAAGCAGAGCTATAGCAAACAGTTCTGGCAACAAAAATTTCTGGAAATAAAGAATCTCCACAACTTCCATCATCTTTACACTGATGCATCCAAAACCACAAGCGGGACAGCACTGGCGGTGTACGACCACACGGTCCAATTACACCATCAGCATTTCGGATAAATGGAATAAAATCGGACTGGGATTGCTAACTAATATTGAAGATAACGTCTTAATTGAATGGTAGTTGAATGAGGAGTGAACAAATATTTGATTGTTTCAATAAGCTTGATTCTTCGATGGTTGCTTTGATCTAGTCTTGAAGTGTTTCATCCACTAGATGCATTGCGTCTGCTCAACACTCTTCCTCAACGCTGCTACTGTAGTCCACATGCCTTCCGATGAACCTCCAATCGCACTCTTAATAAAGGCTTTGTCAAAAGATCAGCGGTCATCGATTCTGTAGGACAATACACATAATTGATGATCCCCTTCATTTTCAAATCTTTGGCGTAATGAAATTTTGTAGGTATATGCTTGGTCCGATTACTAAACTTTTCGGAGTCAAGCATCTTTAGGCAGCTTTGATTGTCCTCAAATAATGTCGTTGTTTCAGCTTTCTCCCCTAGGTCCACCAGTAAACGTTTCAACCAGACTGCTTCTTGTAATGCTTCAGATAGGGATACAAATTCCGCCTCCACTGTTGATAGTGAAACACACGTTTGCTTCCGACAAGCCCACGAGATTGTTCCTCTACAATTTGAAAATATGACCACTATTGGATTTGCGATCGTTGCGGCATTCAGCCCAATCTGCATCAGCGTAACCAGTCAGTCCAGATCGATCACTGCTACTGCTCAGCCTAAGCTCCAGGTTCATAGTCCCTTTTAGGTAGCGAACAATCCTCTTCAGCTCGTTCCAGTCTTGCTGGGTTGGACAGCTTACCTTGCGGCTCATGATTGAAATTGCTGCCGCAATGTCCGGTCTACTATTAACAGCAATATACAACCGCTTCCCTACTACCTTCTGGTACTGTTGATTGTTAGGTAGAAGGTCATCAACCTCTTCGATCTTCATATATCCAACGTCCAACGGAATAGGGGATACTTTCGCATCTTGAAGACCACCGGAATTAACCACTTCCTCAATGTGTTTCCGCTGATTAATGTGAAAATCTCCGGCTTGGTCCCGTTTCACTTCGATTCCAAGGTAAAACCTGACGTCACCAAGGCTGCTGACTTCAAAATTGCTGTCTAGAGCTCGCTCCAAATCGATGATCATCCTCTCGTCTTCGCTTGCCATGATGAGATCGTCCACGTAAACAAGTTCGTAGCATCGCTGGAATCCATTTTCGACTTGCACCTTGTTGAGCCTTTGGTTCCATGATCGAGCAGCTTTCTTAAGCCCGTATAAGCTTCTATTCAAACGGCAAACCTTGTTTTCCATACCATTGACGACAAATCCGGGAGGTTGCTTCATGAATATCTTTTCCTCAAGGTTGCCGTTGAGGAATGCCCTTTTAACATCAAATTGCTTGACGGTCATTTTCCCTTACAATAGGGTACGAAAAGTCGTTTGACGAACTACTGGTGCAAAAACTTGATCATAGTCCGTTCCAAAGCGCTGGCTGAATCCTTGAGCCACCAATCTTTATAGCGTACGATAATGCCTTTCTCGTTCCGTTTGTACTTATAAACCCACTTGCATCCAATGGCTCGACGCCCCGCCGGCAAATCAACCAGGTCCCATGTCTCATTTGCTTCAATGGATCCAAGTTCTTCTTCCATAGCTTTCCTCCACTCCGCACTGTGTGGGCTGGCCAAAGCTTGCTTCAGCGTTTTCGGCTCTTCCTGCATTGACATTTCTGCTGTACACGCATACCTTTCCGGGGCTCTGCCAAAATTCTCCCTTTCCGATCGTCGTGCCGTGCACGGTTCGTCCTCACAAGGTTCTGCAGGCTGGAGCTCTATGTTGTCTTCACCAAAATCCTCTGGCAGACTCTCGTAATCCAGGTCATCATCGTCAAGCTGATCATCATCAGGGCCGGTTTCAATTGCTTCATCTGGTACCACAGGTTCCTCCCGATTGAAGTCAATAGATGGATATACCAAATCTTGTTCTACTGGCTCCGGCTCGGGTCTGCAGGTAGCCAGAAATTCAACATCACGACTTATAGTTACCTTTCCTGTTGCTACGTCCAGCAAACGGTAAGCCTTGGACACCTCGCTATATCCGACGAACTTGAGCCTTATTGCCTTTTGATCGAGCTTACCACGCTTTTCACTTGGCACGTGACAATACGCGTCCACTCCGAACGGCTTCCGATGCATTTTACCCTAGATGCAAACTTCGCACTTTTCAGTGCAATGGCAGCTTCTAAGCTTCATTCCTTCAGTAAGATCTTGCAGCTTCACGATAGCTTCTCAATCTCTATGTCCTAATCGCCTATGTCACGTATGGACGCACTCGTTGCTAATTGTTGCCATAGATGCACTCTCATCGGTTTGGTGCAGAACGAATAAATTTCCAGCAGGCTCCGCAACAGCACATACTTTTTCACCTTTCAAAATCCTGGCGCCACTCGCATGGAATGTTATGACGAATCCCTTTTGCACCAAGCGCTTCACAGACAGCAAGTTGGATTTCATCTCTGGAACGTACAATACACCTTCCATCGGAACATCATGCCTTCTCCCAGATCCATTGATGATGCTGATTCGACCAGTACCACGACCCTTAGAACGTACCTTTGTTCCGTTTGCGACCCAAACGTTCTCCGTTATCGTCTCTTCCAGATGGTCGAAAAACTTCCGGTAATTAGCTATATGGCAGGTCGCTCCAGAATCCAGTATCCACTGTGCGTCAGCTTCTCTTGAATTGCCCATCAGGAACGCGTAGTTATCACCATCGTCATCGTCATTCTGCTTCACATGATTTGCCTTATGGTGCTTGCTTACGGGTTTACTGCCTTTTTCTCTTTTCCACACCTTGAATTTTTCACAATCCGCTTTTTGATGTCCCGTTTACTTGCAGAAGAAACACTTGCCTGGTCCAGCCTTGGAATCCACATAATGAACACCTTCGATATCGTCATCATTTGCATTCCGCTGATTTTTCTTCTGCCATTCGTCGATGAGCTTTCCTTTCACCATGTCCACAGTCAAATCTGCTTCCGGTCTTGCTTCAAGGGCAGTTACCAGCGTCTCATACTCTTCGGGTAGGCTACTGAATAATATGGCAACCAGCCACTGGTCGTCGAGAATCTTCTCCGGTTGCAGTGTGTTCAGCTTCTCGAATAATTCCGCCATTTTTGATACGTGCGCCTCCATGTTGCCGTGCTTCTCCAAACGCAAACTGCAAAGTCTCCGCTTCAGCTGCCGATTTGGCCTTCCGTATGTGAATCAATTGATTATCTTCAACGGCCAATCCTATCGTCGCCAGCGCTTGCTCATCCTTAGTCTTCCATGGTTCCGTCACCGGTTCTGGCTTTGCATCCGCTACAGCCTTCCAGTTGCCTTCCTTCGTCAGGAGCAGCTTCATCCTGAAGCTCCAGTTGTCATAATTCGAGTTATTCAGCTTCGGGAATGACACCATCTTGTCCACCATCTTGATATATTTTAAATACGTTCTTTCTTCACAAGTTCCGATACCAATGTCCTGGGCCCATAATCTTTCGGATGAATGGAATAAAATCGGACTGGGATTGCTAACTAATATTGAAGATAACGTCTTAATTGAATGGTAGTTGAATGAGAAGTGAACAAATCTCGAGTACTTTTTCAAACAGACGTATCTGATTTTGTAAACAGAGAGGGGAAGTAAGATTCAAACGTAAATTTCTCAAAACTCTCAGTACCCTCACGGAAAGTAGCATCACCATCATGTGAAGGAAATGTTGTTCCTTGTGTTGGTGGCCATAGTTTGCGTAAAAGTGCTAAGGGTTTCATGAATTTTACGTTTGCATTTTACTTCCCCTCTTTGTTTACAAAATCAGATACGTCTGTTTGAAAAAGTACTCGAGAAATATTTGATTGTTTCAATAAGCTTGATTCTTCGATGGTTGCTTTGATCAAGTCTTGAAGTGTTTCATCCACTAGAAGCGTTGCATCTGCTCAACACAGCAACGCTGAGCTCCTCGGAATTCTCTCGGCCATCCAGGTAATAAAACAAAGAAACTATAACAAAACAGTAATCTTCACGGACTCTAAAGGAGCCGGCGAAACCATCCGAAGCAAGAGCAAGCAGAACGAAAACTTTGTGGCCTGGGAAATAGCCGAAGCATCGAAGCACAGCCACCAGAGAATCAAACTGCAATGGGTCCCCAGTCACCAAGAGATCCCGGGGAACGAGAGGGCGGATGTTGAAGCAATTCGAGCTACTGAACGACCCCCAAACGTTTGTACTGGCTGAAGCTGAAATCTGGGATTCCTGGATACCAACATACAAAACCACATCCGAAGAGAAGGGCACATGGCATCGAAAATTTATGGAACTCACGGGTGAAAAAT
Organism: Aedes japonicus; assembly: GCA_034211315.2. Taxonomy (NCBI): domain Eukaryota; kingdom Metazoa; phylum Arthropoda; class Insecta; order Diptera; family Culicidae; genus Aedes; species Aedes japonicus. The sequence goes on along the minus strand of JASCZW010001821.1, from coordinate 275,436 downwards.
TTTGGTTCCATGGCTTGGATTTGAACAGGGAGGAAAAAACTTATAATAAGCAGGATCCGTACCGGGCACACAAACACCAAGGAGCGAAGATACAAGTGGGGCTGGGAAACAACGACTACTGCGATTGGTGCAATGAAACTGAGAACATTCAACACCTTCTCTATTACTGCCCGAAATATAACCTACAAACCTACAGATCAAAATGCACCGTGCTCGAATATTGCAAACCACTAGCCATGATTCTCAAGGAGAGCAACGAAATGGACCTGAAGGAAATAGTTACATTCATCAAAGAAATTAAAATCATAATCTAATCCCGAACCGACCATCCAACATCTAATAATCATGAAAAACGACAACATCAATGGCGAGATGGACCGTGAGCGGTCTTAGCCGTCCAAATGGACACCACAAAAAAAAGGAGACGCATGGTAAATTAAAAGCAAAAAGCTCACTACATAGATAAACTGAAAAAAATCACGCCGGAATTACGGGCACAAGTGGCAAGGGCAATTGTGTAGAAACCTTATTGATTCGGTGCTTATCTTAGAAGACCCCAATCACTCCGCTTAACATTGGTATTCAGTACGCGTTTTATCAAACAACCCCTCGAACAAAACCTACCTGGGTGGTCAGCAGCAGCACATCGATGCTGGGATCACCGTTGAACTTGGTCACAATTTGATGGCGTGAACTGGGTGGGACAGCTCCGTCCAACCGCAGATAGGAAACTGCCGGTAGATGCTTCTTCAGTAGATCATTCTCGATGATATCCAACATGGCCTTCAGTTGACAGAATATCAAAGCACGATGTTGATTGACTGACATGTCCTCGTTCGTTCCGATGCCGCAGTCCAGCAACAGTTGTCTGAGGGGAAAGAAAATCAATCGTTTAAGAAGATCGGAATCAATATGAAAGTGATGAGTCTACTTACTTCAATGCCGGTAGCTTGGCAGAGTGCTCGATGTCGTCCAGTGAGCTTCCGCTTCGGCTAATTTCCGATGTTATTGTTTGGTACTCTGGATGCGATGCCTGTAGGACTAGTTTTGGATGGTTGCAAACATTTTGCAGATATCTGTAAAAAGTTACGATAATTATTGAAATTACCCATCTTATCTCAACTGACAACCAAATCACTAACCTCAATGCCTGGAACACATGCGTCTTCTTGCTCACGATCTGCCCGTCGATTTTCTCCAGACACTCCCGTATGTCCGAATTGAGGTGCGTCCTACTAAAGTCCTCGTACAGGCGTTCCTGCAGTGGACTCAGCTCGCACAGCAAGTCCTGCGTAATCTTCGGAGGCAGATCCGTCAGCACATCTTCCTTAACACGCCTCAGCAAAAAGGGAAGTACCTGCCGATGGAGGGCTTCCATGGCCAGTGCTCCAGCTTCCTGCTCCTTTGGAGAGCTCTTTGGATCGCGACTTGCCAGAATCGGACGTGAAAAGCGAGTACTGAATTGCTTCTCCGTTCCGAGGAACCCAGGCATCAGAAAATCAAACAACGACCATAGTTCCAGCACATTATTCTGGATTGGTGTACCGGACAAGATCAACCGGTGGTTGGCAACTAACTGTTTGATAGCTTTGGAACTCTTTGTCCGTCCGTTCTTGATTATGTGTCCTTCGTCCAGAACGCAATAGTTCCAGTGAACAGAGCTGAAGAACTCAATATCCTTCCGAACGATCTCGTAGGACGCGATGATCAGGTTGTACGTTCCCAGCTTATGACGCAGTCGTTCACGATCGACAGGCAAACCGACATAGTGCAGCGGTCGTAGGAAACGAGTTGGTAAGAACTTTTCCACCTCGTACACCCAATGTCCGGTTAAGGTCGGCGGACAAATCACCAAACTCGGCAGTTTAGTGCACTTTGGATCCACACTGCGCTGGTAGTGATCCCCAGCAAGAATGCAAATCGCCTGCAACGTCTTTCCGAGACCCATATCATCACACAAAATCCCATGTAATTTGTACTTGTTCAAGAACCACAACCAGTTCACACCCGACTGTTGATAGCTACGCAGATCGGCATTGATTTTGACCGGTATCTTAAAGTCCGGAATCGTCTTGGGTGTGAAGAGATACTCGAGGAATTCCTTGTCCTTGAGTTTACGATTCTTGAGATCTTCGGAAAGTCCCCGCACATCGGGAGTGATCCCATCCAGGGGCATCAACTGAATAAGCGTGGCAAAGCAATGAGTCGATACGAGACGAACCGATTGATCGGGATCGCTCATGCGTCCCAATAATGGAACCACCAGCAGTACCACGTACGGAACAATTTCCATCTGTAGCTTGCTGACGATACAGGCTATGGCTTCTGCAGCACCTTGCCGTTTAATCACGTTTTCGATTGACGAAAGCATGGGCACAATATCGTTGATGACCATGGTCATGACGACCTGAGAATTCACTACGGCGAGCGTACCCAAACACCTTCCGACCATATGACGAATCGCCTTCAGCGGATGCCGCAGCAGCAAGCACAGTTTCGGTAGCAACTGGAATAGTTGATCGTGTAGAGTCTGATCAATATGTCTGGAGGCAACTTCGATCAGCTGCAGCGATGTCATGAAGTCGTTGGTGTCTTCTTGGTTGACGATTTCCCTACTTAGTCGATCGACGTAAACTTCGTCTACTTTGGTAATAATCTTCTCCGTCATCAACTGCCACAGGACGGGAAGTTTTTGTGGCAGTGATTCCTTGAAGTACGAGCAAATTGTGGTTATGGCATGTGTTGCACCAAGCCGCTGAGTACGAGCGTGCTTGCGACTAGTTTCTTCGCTTTCGTTGAGGATATCTTCAGCCGTTGGAGCATCCGAGGTAACCGATGATGGCCTGCCGGGACCTCTAGAGGCAGAACCGTTGTTAGTATCCCTGGTCTTCTGTTGGTTCATGAGCGTTATTATTCCATGGTAAGAATTGGTATCACCCGTATTGGCTGGATCAAAGTGGCGCATTTCCCTTTCTGGAATAATCAGCTTTGGTGTGAATTCCAGATCACTTTTCAGTAGAGTACAGAGATTGGCAACAATCTTGCTGTTCGGACAGGGATTGCGGACCGTAACTTGATCAAGCAGGTTTGCCAAATACTTGGCGGATAGTTTTTGGAGGAGTTCACATTCTTCACGCTTGATGGACTCCATCAGTGGTTTAACAACCGGATTCAACTTATCCGGCAAGCAATTCAAACTGACCACTGCTCCCGAAAGTGATGCTTGGGTACTGATGTGAAGAGTGTTCTGCTCCAAAGACGTACTGGTATGCGAACTAAGCAATCCCCGTCGACGTTCCTCCATCATCTCGGCAATCTTAGTCTTCAAGCCGTACTTGTTTTTCATGTTCTCCGACATCACCGTACAAAGCTGAAAGATATGATCCAAGCTCAACACCTTCAAATTCTCAAACTCCACAAACTGGATTTTGTGCTGCTTCAGCGTGGCCAAGTAATCTCGACTCTCCTGAAACAGCCTGGTGAAAAGTATTCCGACTTCATCGTAGTAAACGTACTCATTCAGGCAAACCTTCAAGCGGTCCTGCAGCGATACGGGTCCTGGTTTGATGGTTTCATCGCAAGAACACCAAAATGCAATGACAAGGCTGGCGATCAAGCGTTGCAGTGCCGATCGGGACTGCAGATAACCGAGCAAAACTTTGGTATAACAATCGATGGGACTTTCAATTTCCGGTGTGTAGACAACTCCTGGCGCTGGCAGAACCAAATACCGTGACAGTAGTCCAATCATTTTTGAAGTCTTAATACGAGCTCGAACTACATTCTTCTCTCGATGGTCAATTGGAATGGTTTCTGATCCACCGAGAAACAACTTTTGACGCGAGGGAATACCACTATCGAAGGAATCAAACTGCCGCCGTCGTTCCCGGATCTGGGATGGTTGAATTGGTTTGGCGTAAATCAACGAGGACGGATCGAATGCCAATCGGACCGGCTGCATCGCAAGACACAGCCAACTTGCTACGTACGGACAGGCAGCGTGGAGGAGGGCTGACAATTCGGCATTCGTAACTAGGTTGTTCCATACGTCTTCGGCTGATGATTGAATATCTTCGACATGTTCTACCAGCACCCGCTGGAAGATGTGGCGTAGAGCTTCCTGCAGCAAAGCGGGTGGCCAGTCTTGAACTCCAAAATTCAAGACGAGGTTTTCGGAAGGATCTACATGAAGTATTGTGTTTGTTTCGGTTGCAGCCTTGGCTAAAGCCTCCGCTGTACTGACAATGACGGATGTAGCTTTTCCGTTCATCCCATTGCTTCCCGTTGGCGTTGATGGTTCACTTTGGGCGGCCAGCTTACTATTGGTGAGAGTTTTCAGCGTTTGTAGGGTAGATCTTCGAACGGAAGAAGTGCAGTGACTGAGAAATGGCCATAAACGTGGCACTAGAATTGACATCGGTTCCATTTGAATCCAGTTTGAGGCATTTGGAAGGCTGAGAATAGATGCCAGGAGTCCCATGAAGCTGTTACAAGCGGATGCCAGTTCGTCTTGATCTAGAAGAAGATCCCACAAAAGTTTAACGATGTGGGAGACTTGCGTTTTAGTAAGTAACTTTGGTAGCCAGGAAGCAATGGGAATTAGAGTGGCTGCCGCTACGGCTCCCACGTCATCTACCGAGTCAAATAGGCCCGTCAGTACATCGTTGATGATCACCGGTAGGAAGGTTTGAACTAGATCTTCTCGAACGACTAGCATATATTTGATACCCAGCAGCCCACCGTGACGAACTTCCCAGTCCTTCTGTTTGATGAACGTTAGGAGAATGTTAACAGTTTTATGGACATTCACCAAAGGCAGTTGCTTCAAAACCGTACCGAGAACTTGGGCGCACGTTTCCCTTACGGGAGCGACAACCTGATCGGAAACGAAATCTCCAAAACGATCCAATGCCAATACGCAAAGCAAACGTAGCGTAGCATCCTCCAACCAGAACTGATGTTGCTCGTCCATTTGTTTCTTGGTCATGAAAATACTTTTCCCAGCTCCTTGGGAATGACTTTTGAGTAGCTCCCGCAACGCCGTTGCTGAACCGTGCCGTGTTTCCCATCGCGGGCTAAACAAGTCCAGATAAAGCTTGGAACAGAATGATTCCAAAGGCCATTCCGTTGCATCTACCCATGCGCCAGTTAAATCTGGAACCGGCTCAGAAAATGTACCCTGATCCGACTTTCCATCAGTTTTTACCCGTTTTCGATCTGGTTCACCATCGCCGCCGGATCCGTTAAGAGCGGTGCCAGAGCTTCCTCCAGTAACGACGGTATTTATGGGATTAGGAAATGCCTTCTGCTGTTCGCGTGCTTTCCTTCGGGCTCGATTTTTCTCCCGACAACTCAGCTCCTGACTAGACCTATCAGTCTCCAGCTTTAAAATCTCCTGAACGGGCATCAGTCTTTCACCTTCCTGTCTGGCCTGTTGTACCTGGACGCTTCGATTCTGCATATCATCGATCGACACAATATCATCCAAATTTACACCCGTACTCAAGCCCAATTTTTCATTCAATAGTGCCCTTTGACGGGCCCACTTCTCCCTCGGGTCACCTCCGTCATTTTCATCGATCGCATCAAACTCTGTACCTTCGGAGCCCATCAACCGAGCTCCCCGATGCAAAACCGCATTCAAGTCGAACTTATCGAACGACAACCGCGAGCTACCGGCTCCAGCTTGAGTATTGAATTCACTTCCATCGTCTTCTTCCTCACGTTCCACTCCTTTGGGATTCCATTGGGGAACATTTTCCAGAATCGCCTGAACGGCCTGGGAGGCCGCAATGCGTGTCTCCCAGTTGTTGCTGTGTAGATAGGTCAACAGTCGACCGAGCAGATTGTGCAACTCGTGCGGATGCAGCTTCTGCACTTCTCCGATCTGTTTGGCTGCTACTTTTCGGGTCACGGCTGCCGAACCGGACTCCAGCAGGATAAACAATCGGTCCAAACTGGGGAAAGAACAATACCGTGATGAAAGGCGCTGTGGAAATGAACATCAAGCATGTGAACTTACCGCGAAGTCATTCTTTGGTCTCCAGATGATGCTTGTAAATTGATGCTAAACGGTGACTGCGATCACATCCAACGATCTGTAAGGATGGAAAGAAAATGGTTTATTTTAGTAATTAATTGCATTAAATTAACAAGCTCGCAATGTAACATTCACGATACAATGTAAAAAAAGGGTTTAAAAATTATATTTTTTGTTTATTAGATGTTCTTATAATTGTGATTGAACACCACTAACAACTACCAATGGACTTTTGATGCTAATGAAATATTTGGCAAAAAAAAAAGTGTTAAATATTATGGGGGACAATTGAACACAGATTTAAAGAGGTTATCAATTCGATAATAAAAATAAAGCTAGCATTACATAAAAGTACGATTATGTCATAAGACCATATCAGCGTATCAGCAGCTACAGATTGTTCGATTATTTCCCCCACATGCATCGCAAACCAATAATGCCTGTACGTGTTAAACTTGTCACAATCACCAATTTAATGTCAAGCGGACGGAAATCGCTCAGAATGCAGTGTAATCACGTTCGATCAGATTTTTTGCCAACAAAAACACATTCGCATGGCAACAACAAACAAGTAAGCATAATCTGATAAAAAAAAGACAGCTTGCTTTGATTATTGTTTGCGAAAAACATAGTTAGCGTGGAATATGAAGAGGAGAAACCTAACCAAAGTAAACACTGATAACTTTCGTTTTTGAAAGCTAGCAACCTTGACAATTTTAATTTTGACAGATTATCTGTTCGATTGGAACAAGAGTGAACCTGTTTGTTCCAAGTTTGACGGTGATTTTAAAAAAAGATTCTGTCATGTGGGCGAAATTGAACAGTGAGGTAAGGGGTTGGGCTGGCTTTTGAAGATTTTTCAAAATCCGGTGGATGCTAATGGCCTCCTTTCTTTTGAATGGTATCGAATTGGTTGGCATTGAGGGCCTGTTTATAAACCACGTAGACTTATTTTTGAAAATCTAAAATAGTCTCTGCTGAGTAATCTCTGCTACCGATTTTCGAAAATATACCAGAACAAAACAGCGTTCTTTTTCACACTTGTATCGCATCCAAGGCAAGGTGACTTTATTTTCTCAGGTGGTCTTTTTTCTTCAGTTGCTAGGGAAGCCGGGTGGAGTAACGGGGTATCAAATGAGATTTAGCAGTGGAGCGAAAGAGTAAGGAATACTCAATAGTGTATTACGCACATAATGACAGTTGTCTATTGCACTTTTGCCTAGGAGTGAAGAGTTATAGTTTAATGTAAACGGTATGGGCTGAACGTTTTGTTTACATACATTAGCACGTGCTCTTTTTCCCCGAAGCATTGGTGAACAAACCTTGCAGCCTGACGCTTCATATCCCAAGGCATAGAACACAGGCCTGGCAGTGCGAAACTTATCATCACCTTTACGCATTTGGTTCAAAATGGAACTGCGAGTTTGACATCACAGGCACTGTTGCATAGGTGTAAAAGAGACAACTTAAGTATGCTAGACCAGTATTTTACTTGATATGGATCGTATTAGTATGCGTTTCAACATGGCTGAAATTCTCATATACAGTAATGAGACCACCTTAGATATTAGAATCACCTTGATCCAAGGTGCATACTCATAAAAATGCATAGGGTAGTCTTAGCGCGAAACTTTAAGAGCACAATTCATCTACCACGTTATCAGTACATTCAAATGCTATCTATGATCGTTATGTCGTAAAACTAGAAGGCAATTACTTGAATGCTTCGTACATTCAAACTATCAATGATTTAAGCTGCAGGCTGTACGTCTTCTTCCAACTCCCTACATTACGCACATTGATAGTGTTGTTACAAATCATATCGGACATATACATCGTGTATGCTGCCCCTCCCCCTTCCTCCTTTTTTTAAAGGACCGTGCGTTGCGTAGTTTCTACTCCGTTAAACAGAACTAGTATAATTACACAGAGAATCACATAGATGGAGCTTAGGATAGCAATGTACAAGTTCACTTATTCATTCTATTTATATATCAGTACCGGTGCCGGCCACGTCCTCATGGGCTTTGGGGGGGAAGGATGATTAGTTTAACAATCGTTGTTAGAGAACGTGTTTAACTCTGCGTCTCCACAATTGCCAAGGGAAGGATAGATTTGTGTTAGTGAGGCAGGTTGGTAAGTGATGCGATCAATGAAAGAAAGCGCAGTAGACTTTTATTTTAAATCTAGTGGTGATAGAAAGAGGCAAGTGACAAATGGCAAGGAAGGGGACGGGCCTGGGATTGAACTCCCGACCATTTGCTCAGTAAGTAGAACAGGTAACAACTGAGCCACCCAACCGCGGCTTTGCTGCCCCCTCTCCCTGGTTCTACCCACAAAGTAATAGAGTTGGCGCTATATTTTACCTCGAGTCCCTGTATAGAGTTACGCAAAAAGTGAAGCCAAATTTTCCAATTCGCGATGACGGCGCCGCGGTGCTGCCATCGGGAAAAGTCAAGAGTTTGCGTGAAGAACGAGAAGTATTAAAAAGTAGAAGGAGATGTTCGCTCATCACCATGAGGCACCAAGAGTGGACAGTAATGTTTGCTAGAAGAAAGATACGAAGAGAAAGTGTTGAAAGTTCCGTCAGTGGGACGAATTCGCCACCTCAACAGGCAAAAGTAACGTGTTGGTACGCGCTCATGTACTACTGATTGCTTCGTGATAGTTTCTAGCGGTAGTTTGTATGCACTCTGTTTTGGTGCGCACATGGGAGAGGACACTCTTTTTTTTTGGGTTTGTTTGATTCTGATTCTTGCGTAACTCTTATATAATCAGTTCTGATTTTCCTGTCTGTATCGGACGCATCGATTTGACGAATCAATTTACATAAATAAAACCAGCTTGATTTAGCTCAAACATTTTTTTTTCTCCCTCTTTCTCTCCCTCTTTCTCTTCCTCTTTCTCTCCCTCTCCATCTCCCTCTTCCTCTTCCTCTCTTCCTCTCTTCCTCTCTTCCTCTCTTCCTCTCTTCCTCTCTCTCTCTCTCTCTCTCTCTCTCTCTCTCTCTCTTCATCTTCATCTTCATCTTCATCTTCATCTTCATCTTCATCTTCATCTTCATCTTCATCTTCATCTTCATCTTCATCTTCATCTTCATCTTCATCTTCATCTTCATCTTCATCTTCATCTTCATCTTCATCTTCATCTTCATCTTCATCTTCATCTTCATCTTCATCTTCATCTTCATCTTCATCTTCATCTTCATCTTCATCTTCATCTTCATCTTCATCTTCATCTTCATCTTCATCTTCATCTTCATCTTCATCTTCATCTTCATCTTCATCTTCATCTTCATCTTCATCTTCATCTTCATCTTCATCTTCATCTTTCTCTTCATCTTCATCTTCATCTTCTCTTCATCTTCTCTTCTCTTCCTCTTCCTCTTCCTCTTCACTTTCTCTCTTCCTCTTCCTCTTCCTCTTCTTCTTCCTCTTCCTCTTCTTCCCCTTCCTCTTCTTCTTCCTCTTCCTCTTCCTCTTCCTCTTTCTCTTTCTCTTTCTCTTTCTCTTCCTCTTTCTCTTCCCCTTCCTCTAAATCATTAGCTTCATCTTTTACTTCTTTTGTTTCTTCCCCTTTTCTTTCTCTCCCTTTCCTCTCTCTCTACTTCTTCACTTTCTTCTCCCTCTCCCTCTCCCTTTCCATATTACTCTCCCTATTCTTCTTCACAATCTTCCTATATGTCTTCCTCTTCCTCTTGCTCATGTTACAACAAGCTACAAATCTAACATCTTCACGGTTTTTATATTAAATTTGCTCGTAAATTGAAAATGAACTTACAGCGATGGTATTTGCACTCCTTGGATATTCCACGATTTCTGGTATCATAAAGACGATTCAAAAGAACGTCTGACATGTTGGATCGGAGAACGCAAAGATCCGGGAAAAAAGCAGTCAGGTCAACGAGGAACGATCACAACGCGTGGTTGGGCCATGAAACGGAAAACCGAACGCTACAGTTCGAGTTGCATGAGAGCAAAATATCTCTCGTGCTGAATAGCCAAACTCTAGATGGACTACGTACGTTTAATGCTTTGTTCATACTAAAGGGTGTCCACAGTTAAATTGTATCACTTTAAACTCGTCCTCAAAAACAAGTCTCTGATGAAATATTCAAGGAATAAAATACAATGTATAATCTTGGTTTAAAGGGTGTCCACGATGAAATTGCCACACACAAAATTGATTCGCAAAATTCGAGTTTTCATCCGATTGCCATCAAATTTTCAGGGATTGAGAAATAACTATTAAACTTCATTTTACCATTTTACTCGTATTTATTTACAGTCCATACGCAAATGCCCGAACCTTCGCCTTAACCCACGGCCATATGATTTCTGCACAACGCTTGTAAATCAACCGTTTTTTGCACTGTAAACCCATACTTTCTTCAGTTCCTCGACTGTCTTCACTACGTTAGGTCGTTGAGGAAGGTGATGCTTCATAATCGCCCAGTACTTCTCGATGGGGCGGAGCTCCGGAGTGTTGGGAGGGTTGAACATTTTCGGCACGAAATTGACCTTATTGTCCGCATACCACTTCAGCACGTCCTTGGAGTAGTGGCATGAGGCCAAGTCCGGCCAGAAGATTGTTGGGACGTTGTGGGCTTTCAGGAAACGGAAGCAGTCCGCTTCTGGAGGCACTCATTTATGTACACCTGTCCGTTCATCGTGTCGTTGGTCACGAAAGAGCACTCCGCTTCCGCACGTGCAGATGGCTTGCCAAACCAGGAATTTCTTCGCAAATTTGGACATCTTCTGAGTGCGGACATGCTCTGAACGCTGAACTTATCCTTGGCCGTGAAAAACAGGTTGCCGGGGATCTGTTTGAAGTCGGCCTTCACATATGTTTCGTCGTCCATGATGCAGCATTCAACTTGCGTCAGCATGTTGATGGTACAACTTCCTGCGCACGGGTTTTGGCGGACTTGTTCTGCTTCTCGTTGCGATTAGGGGCTTTTGTACCTTGAACGTTCGAAGCCCAGCCTTCGGTTTTGGCCTTCTGGACAAAACTTCTGGCTTAAGTGCAGCTTCTTAGCTACATTCCGAACGGAGGCGTTCGGATTTCGGTTGAAGGCCCCAACTACGCGGTTGTGATTTTTGGTGTTGTACGGAATACTTTTTCCTTCACTTCTGGGCTTCCTATCGGTAGTCAACCGTTTCTCGAACCGCTTAATCACTCGCGACACCGTGGAATTCGCGATTCCCAACGTTTAGCGATGGAACGATGCGAGAGATCCTTGTTCTCGTGATGAATGCGCAAGATTTTATCACGCACGAGCTGTTCTTTGACTCCATTTCGGAGTTTTGATCACAGGACTGCAGGATGTAATAATGCACTATGAACTAAATCCACCCGAATTTTCATTAAATTCACAGCGGTTAAAAGTTAGAGCCATTTCATAGTGTGGCAATTTCATCGTGGACACCCTTGGAATTTTTAATTAACTGTATTTCTTTACCAAATCCAAAAGCCCGAACTTTCTTCTTAATGCCACGCATATCATTTTGTAGAACGCTTGAAACGACATTTGTTTCGCTTTCAACCATGACTTCAACATTTCCTGTTCTGTAGTGACAACTTTACGAATGCTTACGAAGTTCGTGCTTCATTATAGCCCAATATTTTTCAATTGGCCGGAATTCTGGAGAGTTTGGGGGTTAAGATCCTTCGGCACGAAATTGACACCATTCGTCTTGTACCACTCCAGACCATCCTTGGAGTAGTGACAAGAGGTTAGGTCCGGTCAAAAAATTATGAACTCCATTTTCGAAACTACGACACATTTCACAATGAAACTCATACAATGTAAACAATACACGCTGATGTCATTTCACCCAAAATTTCGTTCAAATCAACCCAGAGGGCGAAATGTTACAGCTTATTGAAAGTGATGCAATTTAACTGTGGACACCCTTTATAGTAGTTTAGAGCCGTTAAGAAATTTGAACCTTTATTCTAGAGAGGAGATTTTCAGAAGTCTTCTTATTGTAATCTTTTTCCCGGATATGATGATCATCATGCACGAATAGCTACGTCGATATGTTTATGACGAATAATAAATCATCTGTGGCAATCCCTTTGAATTATTAAGCAGAGCTCAATCATCAAAATAAATCGACCGATTGCTTCGCAAACAAAGAATCTACCACTTCGTATAGTCCGTCACGATGCGCTGGTTCAACGCGTCCAACTATCTCGACTCGCTTCGTCCGGTTTATCTAGCGACCAAAATTTGTCACATTCACTTCGAGACTATCGATTTCGAACAGAAAACGAGCAGTCGTAAACTGCAGGATCAATTCCGCTTTATTTTAACGCTGGGTATAGATCTGTTCCTGTTGTACATCAGTTTCATACATAGTGACGCCATTCTGCATGCAACCGATTCGATTCTGATCAATTTTGGCTGGTATTGCACCGTTATTGCGTTTTACGTGTTTTCTTTTTCGTTGCCTTTGTGGAATCGCTACCGATCGCGGGAAATATTTGAAATTTTCCAAAACATCGTCCTCTGTGATCGAGAACTCCTGAACTTGGGTGTGCCCATCAATCATCGGAAGCATCACTTCATCAATGCAGTTTATATTTGGGCGATAGTAATGATCATTTCCTTGTTTACTCTCAGTGTTGCACTCATACGACTCACCGATTGCTGCCAATACTATAAACATATCATAACGAGTGACTTAATGATCATAGTTACGGGACGGTCACTTGCCAATTTATACCTATTCATTTGTTACACAACATTGATGTTACTTTCACTTAAGAAACGATTTGTAAAGCTTCAGGAAGCTATCAGGTAATAATCGAGTTTCTTGGTGTTTGTAAGATTACGATTATCGTTAATCGTTGCAGAAACTACCGTGGATCGACCAATGCCGAACAAATTTGTGGAACTATACGAAAGCTTGCCGAAATACACCATCAACTAAGCGACACAGTTCAGCTGTTCAACCGTTGCTACTCCTATCACATAGCATACGCCATCACAGTGGCAACAGCATTCATAACATTCTCCGTGTTTGGATTGATTCATTCGTATGCATCCAGTGCAACTCAGGCTACAGTTTTCATGTCATGGAATAACTTACTGTACTCCACGGTTTACTTTCAAATGATTGTGCAGCTGGTTCTGTTTTGCAGTCGGGCACACCGGGAAGTAAGAGCATTATTCAAATTTAGACTCGACATTCATGTTCAGGCAATGTTTTTTCGATTGAATTTTCAGTGCATGCGATCTTCAGTGGAAATACATAGAATCAGTAGCAGCAGTAAATACGACTGGCGAGTTTTCAAAGAACTACGCTGTTTCTCACAACAGTTGCGACATCATGTTCCCAAAATTTCCTGCAGTTTGTTCGACATGGACTGGATTCTTCTTTACGCGGTTTGTGCAGAAAATTATACCATGATAATAGTTGTCAATTTTCTCTTATTTTCCTCTAGGTGGCAGGATCGTTTACCACATATCTCATTATACTAGTGCAGTTTGATTTGGTTAACTTCACCTAGCAACAAACACCAGTGAAATGCAGGGAAACATAACTGTAGTCCATCATAATAAACTCTTTCGACTCGATCTAGCGACAAAATAATTACGTTTATTTACTTCAAAACTATAGATTTTGAAAATCGAATTCAGCATTCAGCCAGATATTTACTGTACTGTACAAAACGTGCAATAAGACGTTGTGGCTTATCTCTGTCTCACTGAGTCAATCCTCGGTCATTCATTTCGACCTTCTTCGGCCTGGTCCTGGTACTCCGACGATGAAACTCGCAGCGCACACAAAATTCCAGATGTTCACAAACATTGAAGTGCTTGATGTCGAACTGCAAACACCATCAAAATCATCACTTCTTATCTAGTTTGACCATTGGATTGTTCGTTTTGATTGTAGATTGTCTGTATGGAAGCGCAGCATTGCTACGAATTATTCGTTTCGATACAAAACTAACTTATGAAATTAGGTTTGTCAGCGGTCAATATATTTGAACCTGAGAGTGAGACGACAGCGCTTGCTTCGATTGCAATCGCTCAAATGTCAGCCAGAACCGGTCAAGAGCGATCGCTTTGAACCAGTGTCATAGATTGAGAGCAGTAGAGTGAGTATTGTACTCTGCTTGAATTTACGTATTGGATTTCGTTTTACGATTTTTCGAGGCGCAATAGACATTGAAGCTAGAAAGTTCAATTCCATTTGTTCAATTGTTGACAATTTTATGCATTTTCATCCAGAGAGTGATTTCACATATACAGGGTGTTCAATAAGTTCGAATACACTTTGAAAATGTGTTAAAAAATGAAAATACAAGATATTCTTTTCTGAGTAAATTTTATTAAAGCAATGTTTATTGAGAACCTGTACGACAGATCAGCTGGGCACTAGCATTTCAGCACTCATTAAGATCATCCTTGATCTTCCGTCTAGAAATTTGCTAACCCTATTTTTAACAAACCACCAGACGGAAATCCTAATGTGTATTGTTTACTGTTCATTTCTTGTAATAAGAGCGTTTCGTTGGATGGAGATTCTCTATTCTTTCCGTGAGTTTCGTGTAAGTGATTCTGCTTACGGGTTCACAACCTCGTTTTTGGCCCTTCATACAACGGAATAGTGAGGATTACAGGTATGTACAGTTTGATCTCGCCATTGGGAAAAACTGTACGCCATGGCAAGTCCTGCACTGGTGATGGCTTCCTATTTCATCAGATCACATCAGAAAACACGAACTTCTGACCATCACTTTGGCTCTGTCCAGCATCTTCTTCGTTGTAACCTCCGTTGGCCCGTGAACCTTGCCCTCCTTGTACGGCTTGTATCTCAGGTCCTTCGTCATGATGGTGTGGGCATTTCCGATCGACGCATCCAGGTCAGCAGCGGTCTTCTGATCGATCGGTTTATTCGACGAACCCGCCCTCACCACCTTGATGGCTGCTCGCGTCTTCACCGAACGCGAGGCGCCCGGATCTCGTACGGTTCTTGATCGAACTCGTCTCCCGGTACCGACGAATGGTGGCATAGATGAAATTCCGTTTCACCTCGTGGGATTTCAACCGCCGGAATATGTCACCGGTTCTCTCTCCTCTGCGAAAAAATTTACTACGACGTCACTTGCTCCTTCATCGTGCGCAGTAACAACAAATAATGACAGCAAGTCGACACTAGAGATGGGCAATCCACTCCTGAGCTGTTCCACTGAATCGATTCATGTCAGTGAGCAAATGACAACCAGCTCTTTTAAAAAGAACCACGATTCACCAGCTGACCCTCTCTCAACGTTCTCACTGTCCGCTTTGTTCTCTTGTGAGCTGAACAATTCATCGACTCTGTCAAACCATAATCCAGAAGAGAAAAAAGAAGGAAATTGTGTAATGTGAACTGACTCCTTTTGTTTTGTTTTTTTCACAAATCAACAGGCCTATGACAAGGACCACTTTTTCACGTAGACAACATCTCAGCAAGCTCAGCTTGTCAAAATAATGTCAACATTGTAAGTTGTATTTGTTGTAGCTCGTTTACGTTTTGTCTGTTTTGCTCGTTTTCGTTTTGCACGTTATACAAAGCAGAAAAGATCGCTTTCTGCTGTGTTTTACATCAAAACAAACAACCAAAACAATGATTAGACTTCTATTTGACAGCTGACAGCGGGCTCAAATCAATTTGGGCCCAGGACATCCTGTCTACTGTCAATCACTGCTATTGATATAAGCTTGTCATTGGCCTGCAAATCAACGAACCGGCTGTCACTTTGCCAAGCACAATCTTACGCAACCCAAACAGAGTAAATTTCAAAATAGACTAATATAGTTGTACTGTATTGGTCCTTACATTTACACAAAAGAATCTAATATCTAAAATTGTTAATTTTTTAATTCAATAATTATTCAATAATTATAGTTGGTTATTTTAATAAGCAAATCTTGCCATCTTATACTTCACGTGATCATATCACATATTCAAATCGATTAGACTAAAAACAAGTTGTGAAGTTTTTGCTTTACTAAAACTTATTCATATTCTGAGTCCAATAATAACCTATAGTCACTTTCACACTTGTGCGTACGTTGACGTCACAAAATCGAAAGAGCTGGTCAAAATAATCGGTTTATTCCGATGAGCTGAGCGGTTCAGATCCAATGAGGTATATACAGGTGGCGAAGAGCAGGGTATTTGTCGGTATTAGTAAAAATGGGTAAACAATCCATGATTTCGGGAGGTGACGTAAAACTCCAAAAACAAGCGAATGATAACAAAGCAAGTTAAGTTTTTTTCCGCATCCTTTTAGTACACAAAAAGGCATTTTTCAGCTGAAACCTTTTAAAAACTATACCAATGGCCGAAAATAAACATTCTATCTTGTGATTTGCTGCTGTTGTAAATTGTTGTTTTTGGAGATCTACGTCACGCATGTTTACAAAAAATAGGCTGCATCATCTCACGAACACAATGACAGTATTTTGCGTTACACGAAAACAACTTAACGACTTCTTCTACACCTGTATAAACCTCATTGGTTCAGATCCGCTCTTTAAAATGAGCTGAATTGCACACCTCTACGCACACCTCACCACCGTGTGCGTCGATTAGCCTATAAATGAGGCTAAAGCTGAAACCAATACCAATACACAGAATACACATGGTGCGCACCTACACAACGATGAAATGTCAAACGGATTTGAGTTCAGAAAAACGGAGAGATAATCTCTATAAATTTTTATTACAAACGTGGATGTTTAGTTCAATTGATTTATAAAATAAAGTCGAAGTAGCTTGTCATTCAGACTAGGTATTTTTTTAATAGAGTAATAAAACTAATAAATACTTGAATCCTAGAGAGTTTGAGTGTTTAGTGGAATACCTGTAACTAGAAATGAGAAGAAAAAATAGTATTATCCATTTACTCCCAACTACCGTGCTCTAATAACTCGAGTTATTAGTACACGACACTGAGGAAGTCTGCACATTGTAGATGAAATACGCGTATCTGTCAAGATAAGCAAAGGTAGTTGGAATTTTTCTTCTCATTTCTAATAAATAAATACTTGAAATCCATCACTAACAGTTTATTTTTATATGTTACTAGCTGATCCCGGTGCGAGCGTTGCTACGCCTGCAACTAAAGGAATGAACATTACATAGACCAGACGTTTTTTTTTTAATGAGTTTGTTTTTTAACCAAGAAAGGGTTCAAACTTCTAACAGAACATCTTTCTTACCCAGACAATACACAGTTTGTGGCTTAGTTACCTAGATAATTCTCAGGTTTGAACGAAATTTGTGTTTGAATTCACCATAGAAACATTTCTTGCATTCAAAAAACACTGCATCCCAATTTTGGTTACATTTGCTAGATTAGTTCTCAAGTTATGCAGAAATGTGTGTTTCATTTGTATGGGAGCCCGTCCCCTTCCAAAAGAGGGAAGCGGTCTCAAACTATCATAAGAACCTTCCCCAGCCCCAAAAATCCCTGTATACATGTTTTCACTCCGATCGGTCAGACAGACAGTCAGACAGAAATTCATTTTAACATATATAAAATTCCTGTGTCCAATAACCCCCACATGCCAAATGTGGTTTCATCTACTTGAATAGTTCTAAATTATGCAGAAATTTGCGTCGTATGGGAGCCCCCCCTTTCCGAGGGCAGAGGGGTCTCAAACCACCATAGAAACATTTCTCTTCTTCAAAACCTTCATCTGTCAAATTTAGTTCCATTTACTTAATTAGTACTCGAGTTAATCAGAAATTTGCGTTTCATTTCTAGAAGGAGCCCCTTCTCCCCATTCAGAGAGCAGAAGGGTCTTAACAACCATATGAATATGTCTCTTAAAAATCCAGTTAAATTTTATTCCATATGCTTTATTAGTTCTCGAGTTATGCAGAAAGTTCTGTTTCATTTTGTTTGAGAGCCCCCCCTTCTCTTTAGAAGGCGGAAAAGTCTTAGAAACAGTTTTTTCCATCAAAACCTTCATATGCCAAATTTTGTTCCATTTTCTTGATTAGTTCTCGAGTTATGCAATTATTTGCATTTTACTTGTATGGGATCTCCTCATTTCAGAAAGGGGAGGGGTCTCAAATCATCAAAGAAACATTTTTCTCCTTCAAAAACCTCCACATGCCGAATTTGGTTCCATTTGCTTGATTTGTTCTCGAGTTATACAGAATATTGTATTTCATTTGTATGGGAGCCCTCTTTCAGTAAGGGGAGGAGTCTCAAACCACAATAAGTAATTTTTTGCCTTCTGAAAACCTCCATATGCCAAATTTGATTCCATTTACTTGGTTAGTTCTCGAGTTGGGCAGAAATTTGTGTTGTTTTTGTATAGAAGCCCCCCTCCTCCCCCTTTCAGATGGCGGAGGAGTCACAAACTTCCATAGAAACATTTTGTGCCTCCAAAAACCTCCACATGCCAAATTTGGTTCCATATGCTTGATTAGTTCTCGAGTTATGCAGAAATTTGTGTTTCATTAGTATGAGAGCCCTGCCCTCCCTACCAGAGAGAGAGAGAGAGAGAGGGGTCTCTGAACTACCGTAGAAACATTTATTGCCTTTACAATCCCCACAATCCAAATTTGGTTCAATTTGCTTTATTAGATCTAGAGTTATGAAGAAATTTCAGTTTCATTTGTATGACAGCACTCCTTCTAGGAGAGGGAGGGGTCTCAAACTACCATAGAAACATTTTTCGCCACCAGAAAACCCCACATGCCAAATTTGGTTCCATTTGCTTGATTAGTTCTTGATATATGCAGAAACTTCTGTTTCATTTGTATGGGAGCCTCCCTTTGAGAGAGAGGGGAGGGGTCTCAAACTACCATAGAAACATTTTTTGTCTCCAAAAACTTCCGCATGCTAAATTTGGGGTCTTTTGCTTGATCAGTTCTCGAGTTATGCAGAAAAATGTGTTCCATTTGTATGGGAGCCCCCTTTCAGTAAAGGGAGGGGTCTCAAACCATCATAAGAACCTTCTCCGGCTCCAAAAATCTCTGCATACAAAATTTCACGCCGATCGGTCCTTCCGCTCGCGAGTTAAATCGTGACAAAGGAAACCCCAACTCATTTTTATTATATAGATGTGTTTTATGTTATATGTTATATGTTTTATGTTATATATTATATGTTATATGTTATCTAAACCAGAAGAAATTTTCTAAACTCAATAGTCTTTTCCTTATCATAAGATAGATTAATTTGATCGGGTGATTTTAGAAGAAGATCACAGTGATAATTATCCTTAAGACAAGATAGACAACCTCTTCCTCTCCCATGTACACATCAAAACAGAGGTGTACAAACTACCGCTAGAAACTATGACAAGCTATCAGTGGTACATGAGCGCGATCCAACACGTTACTTTTGCCTGTTGAGGTGGTGGATTCGTCCGTGCCTTGATCTACCCCGTAGTGAGATGTTAGACAAAGGTAACGTCCTTGGTTCGAGTACTACTTTATCCATGCCCTTTCGCTCAATTTTCAATACTTCTATTCAATTTCCAACCTACCGTACACATACGGACTTTCAAAACTTTCTCTTCATATCTTTCATTCTAGCCAGTATTACTGTCCACTCTTGGTGCCTCATGGTGATGAGCAAACATCTCCTTCTACATCATAATCGTTACTCAACGCAACAATTAGAGTATATTTATTTATTTCAGCTTCAATTCGGCCAGAAGATCGTAGAGCCCTCGTGTTTCTTCAACAGAGGAAGAAGACGCTCTTGACACTCTTGAGGTATGTCTCTCCATTTACAGTCGTGGTAGTCACGAACAGCGCACTCCGTTTCCCACATGAGCATATCGCTTGCCAAATCGTGTGTTTCTTGGCAAATTTTGAAATTTCCTGCTTCCTTAGTTCCTTTCAAGGGGCTGAACGTCAGCTGCGTGAACAGCTTCGCGAGATACGGTGATTTGGCTACGACGTTCACCAATACAGACACTCGAATGGATCTTCATCCCTCTAGCAGCGCCTCACATGGGCGGTGCGTGGGAAAGGGATGCTACGGTGACCAGTATCATAACTGGCCGTGTTGGAAGTTGAGTTGGATGGAGTTGGTTGGATGGGATGCTGATTTTTTATTCATAAAAATATTGAACAAAAATATATAAAGGAAACATCTCACCAAGGTTTGCATCTTTTAAAAGCAAAAGACAACGCAAAATTCACTAAAACCGTTTTTCGTCAACATTTTCTAATTCACCGATGAATTCATATCCAACATAGAATTGAGATAAATGTAGTACTATCAAAAATTTATTGAAACCGTAACTTCATAAACTATCAACGAATAGAGTCCAAGTTTCCGAAATCGAACTGCAGCAGGATAACCAGATACGTGCTAAAGGATCCAATAATCTGCAAATGCAAGATCCATGCATTGTATAACCTCTGGCGATGGAAAATCTACCGTTCCGTACCGAGTAAAAAAACCGCCAATCCAAATGGAACAGATAGCAACTGATCTTCGGTGCATGGTGGTCCAACTGTTGCGAGAAGGAGCGCAGCTCACCGACGATTCGTTCGTCCAGAGTTCCGTAGCAAATGGCCTTGTGAATCAGGTTCGCTGTTTGTGTACACTGCAAATTAAAAGGGAGTTATTTTTTTCATTTAACATTGTTAACCCCACCTAGATCAATACATACAGCACTGCCGACAAGGCTGGCATACGTCACTAGCTGTAAAATGACAGACAAGAAAAATACATTGTACAAGGAGTTGTTCCACACTGTCCGCATGGTGACCATATCTGCATTAGACGCATACGCATGGATTAATCCAAAATAGGTGAAAATAGTGAACATAGCTAACGGTGTCAGAGATTGTATAAAATGAGTGGAATAGCAGTCGTTAATGAGCTGTATAGTATCACTCAGCAGGTCGTGTATGCTGGCCGTTCGGCGAATTAAATCGCAAACTTGCGCAGGCGTAGAATTTTTTCGAGGTACGGCCACGATTCCTGTTTCAAGATTGTTTCTGTAAATGCATAAGAAAACTCAACTTTGAATGTGATTTTTCGCCACAGGATACCTACATAATAGCGTCCCGTATCTTGGAGAATCGTTCATTTATTGCCATCAGCGTCAAACAAATGTAGCAAGCAAACAAGCTGAAACTGGAAGCTGTTCTGAATATGGCCACAATCGTCAGAACGTTGGGTAGGATGGATGAAACGTCTAAAAACGATTCCTTGAAGCGTACCGTTATAGCTTTGATCAAAATGGACCCGGAAATGCAAATCCACCCGACACAAATATCGTACTAACGACGCGATGTTTCCGATGATCGATAGTGATTCCCAGCGTTTCCAGCTGCCGATCGCAACTGGCAATATTTTCGCAAATTTCGAAGACACTTTTGGTTTTCCACCGATTCCACAGTGGCAGGGTTGACGTAAACGAAGTCAGCAATATAAGGCTCACGTACCAACCCACGTTCAGCAGAGTGGAATCGGTGAGGTGCAGGTAGAACGAGTTGGCAGTGAAAGACCTGAGAAGCAGATATAAGTCCAGCAGTACGGTTAGGATAAACCGGAACTGATCCACCAGTGTCCGTCGGACGGTTTGTTGCCTGAAGTCGACCGTTTCGAAGTGGATGTGAAAGAACTTGGTAGCAAGGTACACGGGACGCAGCGTGTCGAAAAAGCTTTCCGACTGGAACAAGCCCATCATGGCAAATGGCGGGATGTTTAGCCGGAATAGACAAATGGGCCGGTCTGGTTGCGTGACTTCCAGCAATCGATCGTTTTAATCTATTCAGCTGGTTTATTCGGCAATTAGGGATAAGTGCTCAAGACAGCCGAAAGGAAGTTGGACACTTTGACTGTTAAAGACGGGAAAAATAGATACAATCATTTTTTACCTGCACCAGCATGGACTTTAGCAACCAATGAAACGCCTTATCCTTGTTCGGTTCGTTTCACTTCAATCATCGTGATACGATGTCCAGCTCAATTCTTGAGCAATTTACCCAGTTTACCTGGTCACCAAGATCTTTCATATCCACTTAGAGAGGATCGGTTTCTAGCAACAAACTTGCGAGCTCGTCATCCGACATTCTTACGACATGTCCAGCCCATCGTAGTCGACCGATTTCACGAAGCTCACCGATTCCATTCTGCTTCTACGCAGGAAGCTTCGCTAGTCTCGTTTTGCTCTGTTCTATCTCTCTTCAACCATACTGCGGAATCGACCAAAATCCATCAATTCATCCATCAGCAAGTATTATCTCGTCAATCTCGCTATCTATGCTGGCTAGGAAAAGCGATTTCAGTTTTGTTTTTGATAGATTCTAGTTATCATATTTCGTCACGAAGAAAAATGGATCTAATTTTCATCGAAGGAACAATTCGATGGAGTTCGCAACGCTATGATGTGGCTAGTGTTTAAATTCGAGCAAACTCGAATTGTTCAGGCATAATAGTCATTTCTTTGTCATTTACAGCAGACACCAATTTTGAATGCAAACAAACGGAATCAGATCCACGTGCTGTTCAACCCAGCGCAAAGCTCGCTCTGATGACGTCAGCTTTCGTTTAGGAATTTGTCACCTTCGGATTTATCAATGCATATGCATCCAACGCAAACGATGCTACTATGAAGGTCGCGTGGATCAACACTTTGTTCGATGTATTAAATGTGGTGACAACCATTTCAATAGGAGTTAACGTCAGCCAAGGCGAACACTGGTGTAGGTTTAAGAGGTCGTTACAAGGTTGTATTAGTAATGACCTATCGATTCTCATCCACAAGGCTATTTATTTCGGACCACTTTAGGGGCGAATTGACAAAGAACTCCCCTTTTTCTCACACTGTCCTACTCGGTATGATATGGATTGGTACACATATTTGGCTATTTTGCAACAGTTCGATTATGAAAACTAGCTTCCAATGCGCTTTAACCGCTCCCAGAAACTTTATGAATGCAATTACGCATTCCACCAATATACAAATAATGATAATCCAACGACATATGGGACGAAACATTCCCACGGGTTGATAAAAATCCCCACCCTGATTATTTCGAATGATGATAAGCCATGCATGACGGAGTCGATATCGGTCGTCCGCCACTGAAGCAATGTGTGATCAACACGTTATAACACCTATAGTCTGTGGATGTGCAATGCTGTATGATTAGGTCATAGGCCATGTGTGTTGTCCGCTACCAGTGCGTTATAATTGTGATGCTTCCAAAGGGTAACCGGGGATCAGATATTAAATGGAAAATCAATAATTCAATCTAATTGTGGCAGCAGGATAAAGTTAGAAATTATGTCTTACAGAAGAAAGCTAATTACTTTTTTCGCAAACCGAACTGTTGAGCTTAGTGCGGAATCATTTAATAAACAGCAGTCGAACTGTTAGGAATACTTAGTAGAAATATTTCAAATTAAAATTAACGATTAAAAGATGAATTCATAATATGAAGTTATTCAGTATTTGCTTAACATTTTCGAACTTTGCGCTTAACTCCGTCCATTAGGGTTTGTACAGACTTTTCAGAAATCGTAGAAGCCGTCTTTGTCCAAATTTGCTGGAAGTGTTTGATGTCTTTGATTCCGTGCTTCTTTCCAGAAAACTTCCGCTTCATCAGAGCCCAATATCTCTCGACTGGTCGTAGCTCTGGGCAATTTGGCGGGTTTGGGGGTTTTTGGTACAATGTTCACTTGATTTGCTTGGTACCACTCCATCACAGTTTTAGCATAGTGGCATGATGCCAAATCGGGCCAGAACAACGATTTTTCTTTGTGACTTTTGATGAAGGGTAGCAATCGCTTCTGCAGACACTCTTTCTGATAGATCTCCTTGTTGATTGTGCCACAAGTGCAAATTACTTGCCACAAAAGGGAAATTTCGATGCCTTCTTCGTTCTGAAATGCTCATCTGTAGCATTTCTGGCCATAGCAGAATAAAAAGCCAGCCCTGGAAGCTGCTTGAAATCCCCCAGGACATAATTTTCATCGTCCATAACAACGCATGAAAACTTCATCAAATATTCGCAGTACAAACGTCGAGCCCGTGATTTTGCTGCCAAGTTCTGTTTGTCGTTGCGATTTGGAACTGTTTTTACTTTATCGACTTATGTCCCAAACGTTGTTTTGATTTTTGGACAAAACCAGGCGACATCCCCATTTTACGAGCCACCATTCGAATGGAGAGATTTGGGTTTTTCGTTAATATCCTTTTCACCTTTCGGTCCATGACAGGATCAGCGCGTCCAATGTTTTTGTCACTTCTCGGTTTCCTCTCCACCGTCAAACGTTCCGAAAATGATTTGAGCACATCGTGAACAGTGGATTTAGGCAAATCCAATGTTTTTGCAAGGTCCCGTATTGACAAGTCAGGATTTGCCGTACTCCCGTACAAAATTCGCTCGCGCACTTGTTTTTCTTTCGTCGCCATCTTGAATACTAAACATGAACATAAACATCAATCATTGTCTTTTTCATTATAGACTCTCAGCTATACCACAGTGAAATTTTTCATTCCTACGTGCAATATTTCAAAAGTTACAATGATTTGAAGGTGTCCGGATTAATGAAGATACAGATTTGAGGATGTAATGTGTAAAATATAATGTTTCCAGCTCAGAAACTGACCATCCTATCAAAATTATATATCTTGAGTAGTCCTCAGAAAAATAAATTGTTTCGGGTGTTTGACTTGGGAACAAAAAACGAACTCAATGGAAATCTTCATTTGTTTTAAAGTAAAATATGCTTTTCCATCGAGAAACTTCTACCGTAGCCCTTATAGTTGGAAAGTGCAGATAAAGGATAGAACGGTTAAACATTGGTCAACTCGCTTTTGGCGTATTCATTTTAAAGGGTGAGTAGGTAATTATTACGACAATATCAACCATGCGCAATTTATTTCATACTCGACCGAAATTAACCAAATTTTGCCAAAGTTATTTTTAGAGTGTATTTTTCACTTTGGCTAAGTTATGCATTTGTCAGTAAGATTGCGGTTCATATGGAAGAAAAACAGCAAACCGTTCGCGAAAGGGACAAAATCGCTGGGTTTTCGAATCGCGCCATGGGTAAACCGATGAAAATATATCATTCAACCGTCTCAAGGGTCTTTGAAAGGATCCTGGAATGGAAGATAGTTGACCACAAGCCAGGACTTGGGTGAAAACCGGGAACGAAACGCACAAAAGAACCGATAGAGCGCTGATTGCTCATTTCAAGCGGAATCCGGACATTTCAACGCGATACTGGGCCTAAAAAACCATTATGTTTCGCAAGGTTTCATTCAGAGGGACAAGAAATGGAATCCGGATTGAAAAAGAGGATCCGTACGAGGTGCAGAACTTCCCGAATCGGGAAGAACGCCAGTAGAACGCCAAAACGCGTACCCGGAAACTTTACACGAAGCTACTAACGAAATACCAGTGCTGCGTCATTGATCATGATACCTACATCACAGTGGAATTCTAGAAGTTGCCAGGGCAGGAATATTGCACTGGTAAGGACAAGTTTGCTGTGACCGGTAGACAATATCGAAAATCGCTTCGAAGTACCTGATTTGGCAGGGTTTTTCTTATCTTTTCTTTTTTTTGAGACGATAATAAAGTAGTAAAAAAACAACATTTTGTACCAAAAGACAAACTGTCCTGAACTCCGTCCAATCGAAACCTATGGAGTCATGATAAAGAACGTACTTCGGAAGACCCAGGCGAAGGACGAAAGGGAAATTATGAGAAGGTGGGTAAAAAACTGAGTAAAACGTATCATAAACGACTTTATAGCCTTTGATAGAGGGCGCCTATTGCAAATGTCAAGCATTTCACTCGAACTCACCCTAAAATATAACCGTCGTGTGTAAGCTGAAATAAATACATATACTGACCTTCTGTAAGAATTTGGTTTAATACCGATAACTTAACTCGATTTACCAATCAATCTAATATGTTGCAATAATTATCAACTCACTCTTTGATAATACATTTCAAAATAACTTGAACGCCGCTCATTTTGTAGCTGTATCCATATGAAATATTCCCACTTGTTTTCTTATAATATTGGTCTAACCTCTTCATGGGATCACCTATGAAAAAGTTTGAGTGAGTTGAGTAATTTTTTCTAGTTCTTGTGGACTTCCTCAGTGCCGGAGAAAGTGTCCAGTTAAAAGGCGTGTCCCGTTAGATATAAATTTTCGTTTTTAAATGAAGTTACACGACAATAAAATCTCAAAAAAATATTTTACATGCGAAGGCGTGAAATCAAGGAATGAAACATGAAAATGGGTGTTCGTGCGTGTAAATCAAAAAATGCTGAATATTCCATTAAATATCATTCGCTTACTTTTGTGTTTTTTTTTCACCACTTGATGACCTTCAATTTAGTCCTACGACATCTAAGCCGAGCAGCACACGACCGTCTAAACAAGGTACAGCAACTTGATTAAGACTAGAATTAGTCACATATAAGTAATCTCAACTCATTCGTAACAAATATGCTACTAGGGAATTCAATAGTAGATTTTAAAATATGAGGTATGGTTTTCAATAAATCCAGCCAGTTCATTTGTTTCGCTGATGACGTGAACATTGTAGGAAAATCGATCCAGGCTGTTACAGATTAGTACATCAAGATGAATCGTGAAGCAGAAAGATTGGATTAGCGGTGAGTACGTCGAAGCCTAAGTATCCATATCTGTATCATGCGTGACGGAGATGAGTTCAAGGTGGTGGATGAATTTATATACCTCGGATCATTGATGACGTTGGACAACAATTGCAGCAGAGACATTTGGAGGCGCACTTTTACAGTAAAACGTAATTACTAGCTTAACTTTGCATACCTTAACTGACGGCAAGTATCATACTTGCCATCAATAGTTGCTACACAGATTGATGAAATTGGGGCTGGGAATAACCGACCATTCTCACTGAAAACGTTTCAGTGATTCATTTTTTTTTAACTATCGACGGCGTCGGCCATATCCTGGGAATAGGGAAGGAATGTTATTGTGGCCTTTTCTGTTTACCTCTGCATCCCCACAAAGGTCACACAGAGGAGGTTTTCTATTATTACCTTAAGTCATACTTACTATGGTCAATGTGTACCATGTACAGGATAATGATAATATCGATAGTTCTCTACGGACATAAGACGTGGAATATGCTCGGAGAGGATTGTGGTGTGTGTAAAAACGGCGCATGAGAAGCATGAACCATGACCAGCATCGTGAAAGTTGCTAAAACTGGACGGGTACAATGGGTGTAACATGCTGTAAGAATGTCGGACAACAATCCCGCAAAAATGGTCTCCGCTTCGAATCTAGCCGGAACAACAGCCAGAGATGACCAGCGAGCAAGATGGTTAGACCAAATGGAGCATGACCTTGGAAAAAGTGAGACATTCGAGAAACTGGAAACAAGCAGCCCACAATCGAGTGTCGTGGCGGAATTTCGTAACTTAGGTGCGCTCCTAATGTGACATAAAAAGGTAAGTTGGCTTTCCATGAAAGTCTTTGCCTGCCGCTCAGATTAGTTTTCGTATTCCAAGCATTTCAAGCTATTCGCTTACTGCTTGCTCTCAACTTATCGTTCTAAATGCATGTCAACAGTTATTAGTTGAGAGCTTGCGATGCCAGGTATCATTTTTGCATTAGTATGATTGTGTGGCAAGTACAATCATACCCTGTGCCCAGGGAGTCGAGAAATTTTCCTTAACGAAAAAAAATCCTAGACCAGACCGGGAATCGAACTCAGTCACCTCCAGCATGGTATTGCTTTGTAGCTGTGCCTTTACTGACTCAGCTAAGGGAGGACCAACACATCCAAAGTTGCAAATTTAGGGTTTCCTTTGCCATTCCAAAGCAACCAATCGTACAGCAAAGACTGTACTCGTAAAAAATGAGGCAAATTGATAACATCGAACTTTTTAGCATGTAGGTAAAGGTTGATGAAATTTTGACAGAAACTACCTAAGAGCGTAGTTCTTACGTTGCCAAAATTTTCGTCAAGTGGTGATTGAGATGGCATCGAAAAAATTATGTGCGCCGTTGTGGAAAATCCGACTCTGGCCCATGGATGGTTCGGAAAACAACTAGGATTTTATCATTTTACCCAGACGACCCTCTCGCAGACGCAGATAACCAATAACAGCTGATCCAGTGAAAACAAGAAAGGTGTTAAATCTGTTCAAGCATAAACCAAATGTGTAGTGATGTAGTGAAGAAGGCGGGGATTTCCATCTGGTTTGTCGAAAAAAACGATAAAACGGCCTCCACCTGCACAAGGTCAGGAAGACACCAAACAGGAACGACAAACAAAACACGGTAGCCAAAACCTGTGCCACAAAGCTGTACTTACATCAAGGCGGACGCAAATCAGTTGCCGGGCCGCAGTTTTACGATGCCACATCACGGTTGGTCGTTCCTGATGAAGTGAGGAAGAAGAAGGTTGACAAATTCGCCAAAAAGTTCTTGAAAAAGTTCATGAATGGGCAAATCAACCAATCGAGTGCCTCCAGAAGCGGCTTCTTGGGGTTTTACGGTGGTGAGACGCTATTTTTGCTGGATTTGGCATTCTGCAACCACGCACGGCCGGTGTTAGACTGGTACAGAGATAACTATGTTGTATTGTACCAATGCCACCTGATCCCACCGTATTAATCGGAATTTCGTGCAAATGAAAAGTTTTGGGCCGCCTTTGAAGTCAAACATCGTAAAACACATAAAGTTTCCAAGAACGAGTTAGTTTTGATGAAACAGTTGGTAGAAGTATCGAAAGATGTCGGCCCAATATTACTCAAAAACTTTAGGAGTTGCGTCAAACGCGAGCTTTTGGCTATGGAGAGAAGCTCCAATAAACCAATGAAGTAGAAACCTAACCACAATCGGATTCCATAAAAGTTTGAAGAAAATCGGACTTAAATTGAATTTTTGGCGACCGTTTTTATGTGTCTCTTTTTTCGAGTACAGTCTTTACATATTCGCGAGGGGTGTGCAAATGAAGTGCAAGCAAGGGTAATTGGTGCTTGAAATGCAGTTTCAACCCGTTAGGCATACAGACGCAATGTCGGCGCACACTAATAAAGAAGTGCAAGCAAGAGGGGAGCTCATTAGTGGGAAAACAAAGCCTTCACTTATCTCCGTGTGCTAGATAGAGGAAGACAATTATATTCCAAAAAGGGCTAATAAAGAATTGAGTTAGATAACTGTATAAAAACTAATTGAAAAAGAAATAGAAAAAAGTTTTATAGTCATGATTTTAGGATTGTAAGCTTAAACAAAATCACGAAATCCGCTGAAATCGCGAAATCCGCTATAATTTAGAAATTCACGCATTTGTAGCAACCCTACAAAGGTAAAATTTGACAGTTCGCATTTGTAACATCGGAAGCCTATCCCAAATCGTCTCCATTATTCGATGATATAGAGTTTCCTAAAATATTATAACCTACACAGTCACTTTGAATAGTGTCCTTGAAATGCTGCCAGACCAAGCTTGAAAACAAAACAAAAATTGGACCTCAAGATCGTAATTTTGTAATTTTCAAGATGTATGGACTCATCAGAAAAAAAGTTCATACGCAAGGCAAAGGCCTCCTTTTTAAAGACTTTTTAAAGATTGATAGGGAGTTCATATATTAGGTGGCACTACTCGAGCAAAGGATTTTACCAAATTGATAACAAATTTTAATACCTAACAAATAACAAATTCTAATACCTAATACCCAATGGTGATAACTAAATTTGTTATGTTATAACAGCGAAAATAACAGAACTTGTTACTTTTATGATATCAGCTTGTTGTTTTCCTTTACTAGGGAAGTGAACATTATTTGTTATCATCTTTTTTGAAGAACCTGATGAGCTAGAAGGACGGAATCTTTGAGAAAGTTGTTCTGAAAACCAAAGACTACCGTATAGAGGTAAGTTAGATTCGATGTTCATTCAATAGGGGTTGCTAGTGCACCGAGTGAGCTATGCGAGGACTCTACTTCTGTTTCAAAAATGACTGATTAGCTAGAAGGAACGCAAACAACTTATTGAGCATCTGTTTCCAAAAACCTGATTAAGACTTGCTTCATTTAGAATTGGAACAAACTTTTGCTCATATTGGGGCGCTCCTGGTGGACGGATTTGGAAGTTCTTGGCGCCCACGTGTCGGGAATTTTGAGCTTCACGCATGTATTTTTGACATTCCGCAAATCGACTGTACTTTGTAAACAATCAACATGGAAGCCGAAAGAAGGGAAAAAATTGTGCACAGTTATTTGGAAAATCCATTGTGGTCTGCATCTAGGCTAGCTAAACAACTGAAATTACCCAGAAATACCGTATGGCGCGTTATCAAACGGTATAAGGAAACATTGACGACGATTCGGAAGCCTCAAGCCAATCTTCGGAGTGGAACTGTCGACCGGAAACTGCGTGGTAAAATTTTGAAGTCGATTAAGAGGAATCCCAATCTGTCGGACCGTGATTTGGCCAGAAAATTCGGTGCTGCACATAGTACCGTGAGGAGAACTCGACTCCGGGAAGGAATCAAGTCGTATCGAGCTAGCAAACAGCCAAATCGGACCATAAAACAGAATAGTGTGGCCAAAATCCGTGCTCGGAAGCTATACGACCAGGTGCTGACCAAGTTCGACGGGTGTCTTCTGATGGACGATGAAACCTATGACAAGGCTGACTTCGGGTAAATCCCAGGTCAAAAATTTTACTTGGCAACGGCTCGGAGGAATGTTCCAGCCACATTTAAATTTGTTTTTGCCGACAAATTTGCACGAAAATTCATGATTTGGCAGGGCATTTGCAGCTGTGGCAAAAAACGAATGTTTTCGTTACAAATAAGACAATAACGTCGAAAATATACCAAAAAGAGTGTCTCCAAAAACGAATTTTGCCGTTCATTCGATCCCACGACCATCCCGTAATGTTTTGGCCAGATTTGGCAAGCTGTCATTACAGCAAAGTCGTTCAAGAATGGTATGCAGAGAAAGACGTCCAGGTTGTTCCAAAAAACCTTAACCCACCCAACTGCCCCCAGTTCCGCTCTATTGAGAAATACTGGGCAATCATGAAGAGGAGACTCAAGGCAAAGGGAAAGGTTGTCAAAGACATCAACCAGATGAATACCTGGTGGAATAAGATAGCTAAAACGATGGACGAAGAAGGTGTGCGCCGCCTAATGAGCCGTGTTACAGGAAAAATTCGAGAATTCCTTCGAAACCGTGACGAATAATTTTATCCGTATTTTTTCTTAAAAGTATGAAGAAAACGCTACATTTGTAAAAAAAAAAGATCTTGAATTCAATAATAAATAACTGAAATACAGGCAATTGTTTTTGTTCCAATTCTATCTGAAGCAAGCTTTAGCTAGAAGGAGCTAGAAGTTTGGGAAAGTTGTGAAAAGAGAGGACTTCCTGGTTATGAAAAAATTAATGTTAATTCATCCTATAAGTGGTTCTAGTCAGAAAATTATATTTTTGTGTCTCTAAAATTTTATTAGCTAGAAGAATAGAATCTTTTGAGACGTTCTTGTGAAGGTCGCCATTTAAATCGTATTTAAACATCATGATCCACCAATTTTTATTCAGAACGAGAATTTAATAATAAAAAACTATACATCCTAAAATTTCACGATTTTTTAGTTGCTTTAATAGGAGCTTACTGTTGCAGTGATGGTATTGAAAATAATGCGTAAATTAACAACCAGGTTAAATTAAATCATTATCAATCGTCACGTTCTTGAGGGAAGATATCAAAAGATATGGGAACTAGAGAATACAGGAAAGATTTTGAGTAGGAACAACTTTATGCATGGCATTTAGGCATTGGAACCACATCAGCAGCCGACTGTAAGTGGCAAAAATGAAATTTGTTCATATAGACAATGTTGTCTAGCTATTGAATTGAACTAACGAGCCGAATCATACGGTATTTCATATCGAAATCATTGATGTATTCGATGTTCCTTTCCGATGTGCCGTAAACGGGCTCTTATGCCGATAAAGTGCACAACCCTACTGCGTGATAGCAAAAACAAAAATAACATCAAAACAAGCCAAACAACCAATCATATAAAACTGCCGCCGCTGCTAGCTCACTTCTAGCAGCTGCCGTGTTCTTTCTTCTTTGTTGTTGACACGATGCTTTCGTTTGCTCTACTTTAGGCTTCAATTTTATTAATATGGAAAGCTTTCATGTTCTGTTTTCTATTTCAGACTTATGCTTGCTGTGTAGGAGGTTCTGTTGAATTTAAACAAAAGCAGCTGCAAGTGGATGTGTATACGGGACAAAATGAAATCCGGACGATGCACTGTGTTACAATTTAGAACAAAAGTTGGCTGAATTTCAGGACTCAACACAAATAAGGATATGCTACTAACAAACAACTTTTGTTGTTAATGCCTCGCTGTGCAGTGCATCGTAGTTTATCTTACCTGACATTTGATTTATATGTAAATAGGTACATCTAAATGATCGAACCACTCCAAGGAAAGCAGACACCAAGCGACAAAGAACACGTGCATCCAGGTGGTTAATCCGGAAACTTAACCTAATCAGACAACCGGAATGTAATTTTGAAATTTTCTAACCGTAGGTAGCACATCAGCAATCTAGAAACAATACGGTTCCATGTCAACTGACAATAAGGTCATCCATCCGTGTACTGCTACTGCGGCTGCACACAGCGGTTGTACAGATTAAAAGTGTGTAGAGAGATGCTATCGTGGACCTTTCAGTGACGATATTAAAGGCACTAGGGTGCTTCTTAATTGAATCACCAAATTTTAAAAATAAATAATTGTCCTCATAAGTAACTTAAAAGAGATATCAATTATATATTGTGGCGCATACAGGGCGCTGTGTGTAGTGCATCTGATCCGGAAAAGAAGTAAAATGATTTCTTCGGTCTTGAACTGCAAAGAGAATATCAGTTTTAAACCACCCTAATACGTTCTGCCACACGCAATCACAAACAAATGTACGACATGGCATATGCTGATAAAAATAGAGAAGGAGTATTTATGAACACATCGTTTGGCTGTTCGCCACTCCAGTGACGATGATTGGGGCGATAGTGGGTTCATGTTTTGCATAGTTTTAATTAGTATCATTGTATGTACATTCGTTTTCTGAGGCTTCCGTGCGGCGTTGTATATCGATCGATTATTTAATTAAAAGATATGTACAAATGATGATACACGCACACACAGTTCATCATTCTCTTTGTTAATACGACCACGTTAAATTGACAATATTTTCCCTATTGTGTAGAGCTTACAGAAAAGTTCATCGGGGATTTATAATTCATGCAAGTATTGATTCAAAAAAACTTCAAATTTTCGATTCAGATTCAACTTTATGATTCTTTTTCGAAGACGTTAAACAGGTCATGAAGTGCACATTTGTATGTGGTTTGTAAGAATGTCAACAATCTTTTGTTTGGTTCTTGGGTTCGCGCTGCCTCTCCATACGACCTACATGATGGGAAACACTCTTAACAGTCGAAGGTGCTGTAAAATAATTGAAAAAAAAACTCATTACTCTCCACTGGAGAGTAGTCTTAGTAAAGTAAAGTAACAAGCTGGTATCAAATAAGTAACAAGTTACACAGATAAAAAGAAACATTTATTTTTTTGCGTTATATAATACATATAAAGGGAATGCTAGATTTGGTAGAAAATAATGGGCTATTGCATGTAAATTTAAGCTAGATAACGCCTGAATCTAGACTGTTGTTGAAAGATTGCAAACATTGTTGCATGGCGCATGAAAGATTGCAAACAATTTCGTTGTTTTTAACGCCTACTTGGGTTTGGAATTAAACACGGGGAAATTTAACGAGCCTGTTAAAATTTATCATATTTTTCTGTGTATTTTATCCCAGATATCTTTTTGATTATATCTGCACAACAAATTTTGTAATCATCATTGGATAATTTTGTTTTCATTTTCAACGTACAATTTTTTAAGAATATTACTAGTTGAATGCAAAGCTTTATAAAGAGAATTATTTCAGACATTAGCGTGAGAATATGATTCCAAATTGATAACATGCTGTTTTTTCAGCCTCAACTATAACATATTCATTGATCAAACAACGATAATCTGGCATTAGAATGTGTTTGGTATAATCCTTTGCTCGGGAGGTGTTTCGTGTTCAAAAGTTTAACTTGTTCAACGGGTTCAATCTTCGAAAATACTGCGCCTGGTTAATTATACGACTAATACGAATAATAAGACTGGGCAAGTCGTATGACTATTGGACGACAGCCAGGTGAAAATGATTCTCGAGAACGAACCGAATGTGTCAGAACCAGGCGCGCAACAAGCATGGTGGATCGATCAAGTGGAAAGTGACCTACGGACGCTCCACAGACTGCTAAGCTAGCGAAGCGAGAATTAGAGACTGTACTGTACTACTATGTATACAGCAAAGGACACCCAGGTCTTGACCTTACTGACAAAGTAAGTATCAGCAAAAGCCAACAAAATCCACAAAATCACTGAGAACTCAAAAATGTATTTTAAAACGGCAAGTTGCAAACCACTTTTATTCAATAATACAAAGCAATATTTGAGCTAAAATTCACCAATTTTCAGCTTAAGATCTCAAAGGGAAAGAGAAGAAGATGAATTTCATCGAAGAATAGAACTTGGTGAGTCCGTTCCAATCACGACAAATATCTTTAAATTCACTTCAATCCATATTCTTTGTTTTCGTTGACAATTTATTAGTTTTTCTCTGACAGAATACAGGGTGATACACTCATTTGTGATCCCCTCGGTAGAAGTTATACCATTATCGGTGTAACCTTTGTGAACGTTTTGAAACAGTGACTTATTGTCAATTCATTCGTAAACAGCAAACTGAATTTTTGTTCACTGAACAAACTGAATTCATGTAGAGAACAAATTATGATCTACAATATTGACGAATTCACAAGTATGGAAATCAGATTGAAATTGAGCAGACTGTTTGTGTTCAGAATCATAACCATAAAACGCATCAAGGATGTTATTCCTAAGACGAAAACCGGTAAGAATCTGAATCTTTCTCATCCGAGGGTCCGATCTAATTCGATTCGAGATTTTGTAATACGTAGCATACTACTTTTTTTTGCGGATCCTTCTTGTAGTACTTAACTAATTTGTATTTGAGGTTATGGTTGAATCAATTCCAGACTTTGCATCAAATTCTACTGAGATGTCAGGCGTTGTATATTGTGCAACATTTTCTAACGGTATTCTGGACGATTCTTTCCCGCGGTTTGGACGAAATTCTTATTTGGACTTTAACCCAAAGCATGCTGAATTTTTTGCAATATTTTACTGGAATTTTAAGCGTATCTGGAACAGTATTACGAATTAATATCTTTTTCAAAGTGGGATACAAGTTTCGTATTTTTGGAGTGTTCCAAATAGACATTAATAAGAACGCGAGGTTCAGAACAAATTAATCTCAGCATTTTTCAATCCTGGTTATTATACAAAGCGTATCCTAATCATTCAAAGCTGCGAGTTGTAAGTTAATCTTACTGAAGTTGTGGAACAATTTTGAATTAATTTCACTTTAATTCTCAATTAATCCTTCTTGGGATTCTACACAGATTTTATCAGGTTTATTGAGCATTCTCGTTCAAATGTTGAGGCGATCTTTCTTAGTATTCTACCAAGATTATATACAAGATATACTTGAGGTTTTCCTTGAACTGCAAACGAGCACAGGATTTTGGCGAGTATTTCTATCGTATGCTGATTTAAACTTTTTTTTAGATCATAGGCAAGCTATAACTGGTCAATGATTTTTAAGCAGTTTTGCCGGAGTTTTCGATTTCAATTCAAGGCAAATTTTCCTCTGTATTGAATCATGGGTGTTAGCAAATCGTGCTCAGGATTGCTCATGATTCTCAGATAACGGGGTATGAGCAGGTTTGCCACATGCACAGGTTTGTCTAGATTGACACAGATTTTTTTCATTTTTTTCAGACAGATATCTGTGTGTAAAGATTACAGATTTTTTTTTAAATAAACCAAGATTTTCAAGATTTTTGACGATAGCTTGTCCACTTAAAAACCTCAAATTGAAAAAAAAAAATGATTACATTTCAGGATTCAACTTTTTAATTTTCAGTGTGCTGTTGAAGGTTCATGAAGCAAAAGAAAATAATTGACTCTGACACTTCAGTGACAGATGACAGTCAGTTTGTGTGTGCGCTGCCAAATGATTTCTCAATAAATTGTTTGAGATAATTTTTCGAGAAAATTTTGAAAAGGAAAAGTTGAAAAGACATTCCTTGAGATATTGCTGCAGGTGATTCTGTTGATATTCTTCGGGAATTTGTAGAAATTCCTGCAGGGATTCTTTCAGGAGTTGCTTCTGGTATTTCATCGTCAATTTTTCAAAACTTTCTTGTGATTTTTAGAGGCATCCCGGAACTTTTGATGTTTTGCGATTCCAAAGGAATCCCTTAACACCTGGAAGAACTACTCAAAAACTATAAGGTAATTCCTTAAGTAATGCTTTGAGAAAATCCTGATTGGTTGGAGAAATCCATGAAGAACTTTTTGCACGAGTTCTATAATCTCATATATTTAATTCTAAAATTTTGCAAGGGGATTTTGAAGTTTTATTTTTTTAAATCTTGTCTAGGATGCCTGCATGGAATCTTAAATATAGTTCTTCAATAATGTCTTCAATAATTATCTCAAGTATTTCGCTGGGGAAGTATTTGCTTCAAATTTTGGCCACAAATTTCAGCTGAATCTCCTACAGGGATATCTTCAAAAATTCTGCTCTTCCGGTTTAGAGGTATTTTCATGCATTCAAGAAGAGGAATTTTGGAAAGTTAGAATAATTTTCTCGATACTTGCTGTGCAAAAACCTATACGTATATTGAGCAATTGTTAAACAGTTCTAGATCGATGCCACCGATTACAAAAAAAGGCTTGTGGGCTTTGGATCAGATGAAGAATAGGTTATGATAGGTTTTGACCGATCCTTTAATTATCCTAAACGATCAAAGTGGAATTTATTGATACAAAGTATTTTGGCATTGAAGCCTATCACCAGATGGCTATCACTGGAGTCAGATGTCAAAAGAAATGTGGATGCTTTTCGGAGCTCGAGTTGTTTTTCTCGTTTCAATCCAACTGTGACAGCAGTCAAACCGCAGAGCGCATTCTCTGTCATATTAATGACTCGATGACGTAGCGACTTCTCCACTTCTTGAGCTACCTATTGTCTCTTATCAAGAAAGCGAACCGTATTTTCCTGTCCGAGGCTCCGAAATTCCCAAACATGTGCAATCAACTTAAGTCTCGCAAATGGTTCTTCATCCAAATATTTGTGAGGAAGATTACCTGACACACCTGACGGATTTTGGTAGCAGCAGGAGAAATTTTTAGGTCCGGAGCTCTTGATGATATAAGGAAAAAAGCTTTCAACTTAATCTGCTGTGTTTTCTATACCGAGTATATTAAACAGATCATCAAGCGCTTTGATCTGGACGATCCAGTTCTGACTACTGCATCGAGCGTTGACATCAAGAAGCCGCACACTTTAAAGGCGTTCAACTCGATTAATAAACAATATAGCACACTTTTTTTAAACTGGTGAGGAAAAGGCCATCGAAAACGAGTTTCGTGGAATGAGGACAATCATATGCAAGGACATCGAGGTGAACCATTTTCAAACCGAGAATGTTTCAGTTTGAACCATCTATCGTATCCTGGCATCCCCAGGAACAGCTTGTAAGAGTGGTAGTGAAAGACTGCCTAAAATAATTGACAGAAGAAAGGACTCAGATTGCTCCATAGTACTTTTAACAACAAGGATTCGATTAGTCAATCTTATGCAGTAAAAAAGTTCAAGCCAACCCAACCTCACATCTGCAAGAAGTTGAATAAGATAGGTATAGTCTGCCATAAAACCAATCAAGAGCACCAGAATACCCGAAATTACGCCGGAAAATGTTTCGTTTTGGATTATGAACTAAGCTTCTTCCCTCTCTCAAAACCCTTCGTTCCAGGAAACGATCGATATTATTCTGATAACATTGCTACTGCATCTCAAAACGTGAAATATAACTTCAAGCATAAGGTTGAGCAGAAGCTATATTGCTGTATCTGAGAGAGGAATGTCCAAACCATGGTTGAAGCCCAGAGGTTTGGCTATTAATCAAGAAGTGTACTAAAAGCAATGTTGGAAGAAAATATTGATTCCATTTCTTCAAACATATCATGCAGATGGAAATTACCTGATTTGGCCGGATAGTGCGTCGTCGCATTATGAAAAAAAAAACACAAAACAAAACATCCCGTATGTACCAAAAAAAAAACCACAATCCAACAAATGTGCCCCAGTTTCACCCAATTGAAGATTTCTTTGGATATTTGAATTCAACAACTGATTAATCGAATCAAAAGATGCATTCACCAAATCGACAAAGAAGCTGTACAACGCTCATGTTCTAACATCAGCTGACTCGTCGAGCAGCTGATAACGGACCATATTCAAATGTTCATTTTTTTTTTAATTTTTAAGTAAAGAGACGAGCCTTCATAATAAATCAATGAGTTTTCCTTTCTATAAACAAGTCTTTTTGTTTTCGCCCTTAAAGAAAATTATCATTGTTTAGGTATACCCCGTTAAAAAGGAATTGCATATAATTGCCGCATATGAACTCTTATTTAGTAAAGCGCCATTCAAAATTTCGCACTTCCATCGACCATGAACAATATTCATCATTTTTTTCACAAATTCACCAAATTCGCGTGCGTTTTAGGAAATGCAGTCGTTCTTTAACTCTCAACAGAAACTGCTTTTGCGGACTCAAATTATTCGCTTAATATGTTTCATAAAATATTCAATTAAAACGTTAACAGCATTAAATTCAGCCCAAAAAATATGTCGATCGGTTCAGAGGTCTTTCCTCATTCTAGAGAGCTCAGCGCACTCGAGAACGAGCGGACAAGAGCAATGTTTAAGTACAACATACATAGTACACCGCCCACACTGGCACTCCTCTATCATTATTGCTCTATCATCACTAATACAAGCCAAGTTAACAGAACCAACAAGTTTGCTTTGTGCCAGCAAACGTTCTGATATGTATGATATACCCTTCAGTCGAGAATGAGCTCACTCACTCACTCTAGCATCATTCACTGCGTTCGGTCTCCATGCGGGTTGTATTGTCAATGTTCCGCAATTCTCTCATTGACAACATTGTGCTGCTCGCTAGAGAGATATAGCACGGCGTAGTTATGAATTGTGACGAAAACTCTCATTTAATAAACTCAGTTATAAAAGAAAACAGGATTAACACCGCTCGATGCGACTACGATGCTAAATGTGTGATAGCTGCGTCAGTTGGGTTTCGTCAAAACCAATTTGAGCACCACATGTTACACGATTTTATATTTCATCTCTTTCATTATCTCTCCCTCTCTGTTTCTCTCGCTTTCTCTCTGTCTGATCGATGCGACTCTACTACGAGTTTATCGAGGGGGTTATTTTAAACAGCGCGGCCCACAGAGCTAGATCGTTATTGGCGAGGTAAGAAGTGCTTGGACATGCTGAATTCACTTGGTACAACAGGCTGGCAGGAAGCGCAAACACGGAAAGAAACATTTACCCAGCGCCGAGCACTTGCATAAGAAATTTTACTCAATTTCGGTAACAACTTAGGTTACTTATCCAATGAGTAGCCCCACTTTTCGGTGAAAATGAGTTAAATTTTTAAAAATAAGGTACTTAGCGCTGAGTAAATTACACTATCAGTGAAGGAAAAACAAGAATGGCAGGAAAAAGTCTTTCTAGAGAACGTTAGAGCAGCTGCCGGGGAAAACACGTCAACCAAGTGTTACTTGAATCGAACAATCAATTTCTCTGTGTCCGTCGTAATGTCAATAGCCTTCGACAGAGAATTCGTGTTTCGTTGACGACGAGCACATTGATGAACGGTTTATTGGTCAATGGGCAAATAGCAAACATATTAAAACGGAATTATGATCCCCTTTACAGACCCAGCGCCGTGGCTGTTTGCGGTCGTGCTTATCATGCAGTCTAATCGCAATGAAACGTGTTTCAGCGAAAAACAACGATAAGAATGATTGTCATTCGAGGTGGGATAAGAGTCAAAACGGTTCGAGCTGCATACGTTCTATCACTGTTTTACAGATATGTCTTTATTATTAAGTGATAACTTAACTGGAAATTTACAATCAAAACGCATGTGAGATAAGCATAGACTTATCTCACAAGAGTTGAAACTCTCGAATATTCCTCCTTGGGGTGTTTCTAAAAAACTGTATATCATTTAAAAAATATAGCATGAGACGCAATTGAATGAGTAATCTTTCAAAATAAAAATCACACAATGATAAGGTGATTTCTCGAAACGAGACTATGCTCTGTATACAATAATTCATTTAACTCATTCGCTAGCTAATATCAATAACTAAAAGGATTCTGATTTATCAGAATGTTCTGAATATTCTGTCAGAACTTGTTTTTTGGCTGCACATGAAAAATCTTCAATACAATCTAACGATCAAGATTTTATTCAATGCTTTACACATTGGGCCAGTATCTACCAGAACTGTCTTATGTGATAAAAGAGGAATCAAAAGCAGAATGGTTCGTCCTCCGACTTCCAGGAGTGTCTCATCTTGCCACTTTCTTATCTTTTTTAGGAGAAATTATTAGAGATTATTTGTATTCTATGCAACTGTGTTGCTCCTTTTTTGTAAATGAAAAATGGTACAGGATAAGTTAGCTATGATTTAACCACTGTATAAGTTCATTGAGAATACTGCACTAATTTTTTCACCCTCGTTATTTAAGTTAAAATGCAGTTATTAAAACTATGGAGGTTCAGCTAAACAAACAAGCTAGTGAACCAAATGATGAATGCAATTCTAGTTATTACAAAATATAAACGATGTACTACATTAGCTTAATCACTAATCCCAATCAACGATGATCCGCCTCTGTTTTATTTCTTTCAATTGAATATGAAGGTTACCACTCGAACAAGGTCCTGAGCGCGTTTACACAGAGAGACAGCAAACGGAATGCATTTAAACAAACGCAATCAACGCACTTGAATCGCCGCATAGGTCACTGTTTACCAACAGAAACCTGGCTGAATATATGAAAAAGGCCTTCGGGTCAAAAGTAACCGAACATTTTTAACGTCTTTGACTTCCCTCATCCAGATGAGTGTTTTGATTAGGAGCAGAATTGTTGACGAAAATATCGATGGTATAAATTACAGTATTTACAAACACAACGCCGTCAGCAGTCGCCAAGTGATTTATGGAGGCATTGATAATATACAAGTTATTTGTTGTGATAACCGGGGTGTGTTGATTTATACGAAAAAAAAAACGTTTTATGTTATATTTCAAGCTTCGTTGTTCATAGACCATTTTAACGTCTGCTGCTAGAAATATTCAACTTCCTATAAAACAAAAACAAACGAGAAACTTCTCATACCATATTCAAAAAACGTTGCCGGCGTGCACCTCTAGTCGTATTACTGCGGTGGTGTGCGTTATAAATAATACCGCCGAACATCGACACCAAAACGATAGACGTAGTAAACTGACGTTCGCAGTGTGATGTTGGAGGTTTTTTTCTCTCTGACTCCATTCATTTAAAGAATGTATGGAAAATTAGAACTGATTTTTCGGTCAATTATTCATACAAACAAACCCACAGCAGGCGGAACTTTTAGTTGCCACCACTGTCCGAAAAGTAGACATCTCGTCGCCCCTGCCCACCCGTTCCATTGGCGGATATTTCACGCTTATGCCCCATGATACTAAAACACAGAGTTCTAAATTTAACCCACTCGAGAGTGTCGAAACACCAGAGAGGGTGCTAAGGTAAATATCCCTCTCCAACAATCCGAGGCGAAGTTTTTATTTTTTCATCGTAGGTAATGCCTCTATCATATAAAAATGCTATTGGATGGCGAAGAAGAATGGGGCAAAAAAGACGTAGACAGAAAATGCACACACTCACAAACGTCGTCATCACTGTAGCAGACATGGACGAATCACTTTGATGGAAGCAATGAAATAAAAAACCTACCTTCTCCGAGTCCTTTGCAGCTGCTTGCCTTGTTTGTTCCTTCGGTTGATGCACCTCCGTTGTGCGCACGGCATGATGTTGTTCT
This sequence comes from Aedes japonicus, assembly GCA_034211315.2. Lineage (NCBI taxonomy): Eukaryota > Metazoa > Arthropoda > Insecta > Diptera > Culicidae > Aedes > Aedes japonicus. The sequence goes on along the minus strand of JASCZW010001821.1, from coordinate 233,228 downwards.
AAGTGGTATTTGTTTTCTCCATTTTCCACTGGAATCCAAAAAGGAAAACTCACTTCACCACGGTTACGATTTTTGCCGATGATAGAACGGGAAATTCTGGTAACAAAACACACTTGGAACACTGCCGTTCTTGGCCCACTTCCGGTGGTATCTTCTTCAGTTTCACTCTCGGTTTTCCACGGTTCACTATCGATCTAGTGTTACCACTACTACACACCCCTGCATGAGGGCACTTGGTGATAAGAGGAGGCGGCAGCAGATTCACAAAACCATTCACTAGAAAATCACACAACACTGTCACTATCACCGGAGAACCTAGAGGGAAAATTGATTTTTCAGAGAAATCCTGCATCGTCGAAGTTCAAATTTATACTGTTCGCCATTCCACAACTGCAAGTTAATTTCTTTCATTTTTTGCCTCTGTAGTGGTGTGCCGCGGCGCTGGTATTGGTGAACCGTCAAACGAGGCGGCTGACAGACCGACGGCTGGTATGCGGGTTTGTTTACATGATTCAATACTGAATTTCGGCTTCTTAGTTATCACTCATAGAGAACGAATCATTTCAACAACACTTTATGATAACAACGCGATCATTTCCATAGTTAACAGTACGATTTATATGAAACTTCAATCAGAAATAGGAAGAATTAAGTACCGAGTTTTCATAACAGCTGATCGCTAACTTGAGCCGCAACGACAGGTCGAACGTTGACAACCAAGTGTCACTGTCAGTTTTGGCAGCTGTCAACGACTGTATCGGGGGGATTGATTGGATAATTTTCCCCTCAATTGACCCTTTGTATCCGGAAGGCACTTGTTTGAGGTTCTAGACAGTTTGTTTTTTACTATTATAATTTGATCAACGTGATCTATCAAAAGGTTATGGAGATGATAGTTCTCTAGCTGTTATTCGTACTATCTAGATAGAAGATCCAAAACGAATTCTTCTAATAGTGCTTCTTACAAATAACGTTCACTCAGCGAATTAAACTTTCGATATTCATAAGATTGCATTATGATTATTTGCTATAAGAAATCAGTATGAATTTCATAAATTTATCTTATGATCAGTGCTGTAAATAGTCATTTCGACCCAATGCTCTAAATTTGCCAACAACTCGTTCCAGAAGCTGATTTTCACAATACAATGTATTCAAAAAATGTGCTGCTCGATTAGTTTCATAAACTTGATTCACAATGTACTGTTCTAACTGTTAAACCCAAGACGTGAGAGTGCAATATCTGATTATTCAAATGATATTCATCAATGAATATCATTTGAATATAACAGTGAATATAACACTTTCTTTATACCAGCTAGGGCGATGCACTGCTAGATAAAATTGTAGAATTTGACAAGATCTTCAATTTTGTCATACACCAAATTCATGAATTCTGCTGTTGAACATAGTTATCGGTAAATTTATCCAATTGCACGAAATGACATTTTACAGCACTGCTTATGATATATAACGACGTTAAAAAAAATAGAAATTTGGAGCAACCTGGACTCGAACCTTGAAAGTTTAGGTTATGGGTTCAGTGACTTGCCCACTAGTCTATAAACACTCGTAATCAAGAAAGCTTGAATGCGTAAATGTAACCTGCGACGTGTAAATTGGAGGAAACATCTATACCGAGGCAAATTTCCGTATACCCTGTGTGTATGTGTGTAAAACCATATTTTTTTTCAATTTGACTCGGCAAATAAAAAATATGTGTGAACAACATACTTACTTTCTTACATACACTGGTCCACCGTCTTATTACACGTGAAATAATCCACACATATTTATTGGCAAAAATCCATAGAAAATTCCTTATAATATTGATGTGTGCACACATAAACTGCACCCTCCGAGAATGACAAATGAAGTTTATGTGACAAATGAAAAGTATGTGTGGCCACACATAGTGGTTATGTGTACACATAGGAAGTATGTGTGGTTACAAATAGATATCATTTGTTGATTATATTGCATAAAATCATAGATGGGACACATAGATATTATCATTGCTTTTTTATCAGTGTAGGATCGCACCTGCGTCACGATATTTCACCATAAAACGTGAACAACATACAACTTATGCAACTTCCCACAAATAAAAGCTGCTCTGACAAATAAAATGTATGTGTAAGGTTTATAATTTTTTTTAATGTGTTTTAAAGTTCATGTGTCTGGTTTCAATGAAATGCATGTGTGAGATTTTTACATTTCATTTCAAAGAGCTATAAAGATTATGTGTATGTACTTCAAATGAAATTCATACACCTAAATAAAAATCACATAATCAGTGGAAAATATCCACTAGAAATTCACTTAACTTTCATTTGGTTCAGGAAGTGAAAAATGCTTTGCAAAATCAAGTGAATCTTACGTGTCCTGAAAAATGTAAATGATTAATCAAGAAGAATTTCTGTTAATGTGATATTTATGTAAAAGTCACTTATTTTAGTATTGGAAAATATCAACATATTTCCAGTAGTAGTGAGTGAGTTCTAAATCTGCCTAGGGGTGAGACAGCTAGACTCTGAGTTGCTTTGATGCACCGAGTAACTCGCGAGTAACTCAATATAGCTTGAAATTAAATCAATATTCATCGGTTCTTATCGGTTGCCAGGGTTTCGAAAAGTTTGTCTTCCAACTAGACTCCCAATTTGTTTGAAAACATTGTGGACATTCTAATGGCAATAGAAGATGGCACAACGATGAACCCCACTGAAGTACAATGAAGTGGCATTACAGCGAGATGTATAGATTCGTAATTTGCTAAACATAAATTCTGAGAAGCTTAGAGCTTGTGTCGGAGTGCAGCGGGCTGAGCTCGTTTATCTCTTCTCCTGCCCTTGTCCCAAAGCACCAGTTCTTAGTCTGGTCGTCTGGTGGAATGATGCTGCATAAGAAAATTGCGGATCAAAGCAAAGTCTTACACGAATAGTGGCAAAAACGATATAAAATTGTACGAGCATATCAAACATGTAGTTTGAGTGAATGTAGCTTGTTTTCCTAAGACATTGAAAATTGCTAGTTTCCAATTTTGCACACTCGAGAGCTAATGTACTAGCGTCGGTTTGTTTGACAGCTGCTGTGCAAAAACAGAGAGAAAAAAATGACAGTGCTTGCTTGCTGAACAACGAGAGTTACTCGAGGTACCTCAAAAGCAACTCTGAAATTACTCACGATGAAAAGCCGTCTTGCCCCTTGAAATCTGCTGCCTTTGCACGAATACGTGCATTAAGAGGGGATATACAGTTAGAATGACCAAAAAAATACATCCTGCATGGGGTAGTATGACAAAGGGTTATGTGCCTAATCGGATACTACCGTTCAAATGCCCTCCGCTCGTTTTCAATCTTGTATCTTTCAATTTCAAAGCCTGCCGTTGCCCTATACGGAACTATCAATAAACTTTCTCTTCATGTCTATTCGTTCTAGTAATAAAATTACTGTTCACTCCTAGTACTTCGCATCGAGATGAGAAATTATCTGCTTCTGCAAACTTCATCATTAAAAGTTAATAAATTTCATGTGATAAAATGGCGGATAAAAGGTGTATTTTTCAAAAAAGTTACACCAAAAGTGCCAATTTTTTTTCAATTCATCTACTTACTGTAAATGTAATTAAGGTAATATTTTTGGGTTAGCAGATTTCAGATCAAAACTGCGACCAGGAGATTTTTTTTATATACGACATAGATACACTTATAATTGTTAAAAAGTTTAAATTGATTTGAGTTAAAACTTCCCCTTGATATTTTTTTCAAAAATTAGTTTTTTTTCTCGTTTTAACTGTATATCTCCCCATAAAAGCGGAAAAGAGTATGCTAAGACTCAAACGGTTGAAAACGATCAAGTCTAGAGACTTAGTCGGTCACTTGAGTGTTTCCCAAGACTTTCAAAATGGGCCAATAATGTATATGAATGGAGTCTGGGTGAAAAATTATGACATCACTTATGACGGTGGTCGCCCTAAATCGCCACTTGCATACTTAGTTATTTCAATTTTTTTTTTCTAGACTGTCTTTTGGAATGGGCTAAACTTTTTTTATCGTTTTTTTAAGTGTTTAATAACAAAATGACTACTCTTAAGAAAAAGTGTTTTATGGGTGATTATCACAAAATAAGTCAAGTTTTAAGAACAAAATATTGAAAAAAAAAACCAAAATGAGCCCTACACTGAAAAAAATCATTTATAAAAATTCAAAGTCGATTTAAAAAAAACGCCATTTTTGATTTCGATGAAATGTTGTCTCAAGATAGGTAATTATGTTTCCTACCAACCGTTTATACATCACAAGATGGGCACTTTTAAGGAAACAAAGTTCTTCTAACAAGAACTTTTTCATGTCCCATTGATTTTTTTTGCAGTGTATTTTGTAATCAAAAACTAAACCAGTGAAGGTTAAACGACTATGTAGTCATCTCAAAATGCGATGAAACTTAATTTGTGATGTGAGACAAAGCGAAGTACGCATATTCACGTACTCAAGAAGTACGACTCAATATACCATATTAGAACACGCACACAGGCAATGTGAGCAGCATCGCTCGGTGTGAGTGAGCTTCTTCTAATCTAATCTAATCTAATCTGATCTAATCTAATCTAATCTAATCTAATATAATATAATCTAATATAATATAATCTAATCTAATCTAATCTAATGCAAACGTAGACAGTACGAAAAAGCATCCTGGAAATAATTAGGTTAGATTACGTCCAATTACACTAAGGTTTTTTTTTACACGGGTTGTTTTCGGCGACAACTCCAGAACGGAACAACTTATCGACCTAATTCAAATTACATTTTACGTTTTGGGAAAATAGTAATCATATGGCAGTTTTTCAAAAAATTCACAATTTTTGGTGTAAATACACACTCAAAATTTAAAAAAAAACTGTATTTTGACCATTGCATGGAATGGTAACGCGTAGAATCAAAATCGAAGCAATATAAAATGTTCAAGCATGTGAATTAATCAACTCTATTTAGTCTTTTTTTACACGGTTCCATACTAAAAGTGGAACATATCCCCCGTGCAAAAAAAAACCTTAGTGTGTTTTTTGTCAATATTGATGCTTGCAGCATATCAAAGACATGATACAAGCGTCAAAGCGGCCAGGCCTACTGCGTTGCATTAACCGCAAAAGATAATTCTGTAAAATGAGCTAGCTTCAAATGAATAGAATTGAATCACAACGCATTTTGTGAATCTACAGGGAAGGAAGGATGCGTGTACATACCGTACCATACGCTCCAAGCTATGTCAAGCGAAATTTAATAGAAATTTGAAATATGTGTAACTATATGTATATATGGAACTATATGTATATGCATACATACATTCACATATACACCTATATAATATAATGGTAGGATCTCACCAAATTACTATTCAAAGCTTGTAGTGATCCTGTGGTGTGTTCGAGGTTTGGTTGATTGCATTCGTTATACGCCCTCGTAGGTTTAACGAGCTCCTCGGGTTAGCTGAGGCTGAGTGAACTGCCCACCGAGTGAGCTTTCTGTCGGGGAAGCGGTTGTGGGATCGATGAACTTCCGGAACTTCCGCCGGGCATGATTAGCGATGTGTTGGAGTTGCTGAACTGCGATCTTTTCACTCGGGAAGCAAGTTCGAGATGAATCACACACACGGCTCAGTATTTCCAACTTTAGGCCAAAAATTATTGAATTGCACTATCCCGCAACAGAACTCTATGGAACGATGACGACTTCTTCTGCACGACCATTTTGCGGTACTTCTATCATTTTTCCGGTTTTTGTTCAATTATCATCCACGAAGGTTGATTCACCTCCAATAGATCCGGTTCGACGTAATAAAGGGTGTATTCGATAAAAATGGCACAAAGAAAATCTTCTGTAACTTTTGAATCGTATGAGTAAAAAACCTAGAAATTTGAGTAGATCCTATCCATAGTGTATTATTTACATCTGCCAAGTTTCATAGTTATACATTCAGTAGTTCCAGTCATGTCGTCGAAACAAGAAATTGTCCGTGAGAAAATTTTGTGCACTCACAATCAAAATCCTGGGGCGTCCCACCGGTGGATTGCTAAAAGGCTTGGAATTGCAAATACAACTGTGTCTCGTGTAATAAGAACCTTCAAGGAGCGTCTAAGTGTCCAAAGGAAGAAAGGGAGTGGTCGTAAAAGTGGTCCAATGGACAGTAAAATGGCCAGGAAAGTCGTACAACAATTCAAGAACCGTCCAAACATGTCAATTCGAGATGTCGCTAAAAAGTCTAAGGTGTCAGTCGGTTTTGTGCAGAAACCATGAAGCGTGCTGGGTTACATGTTTACAAAGTGCAAAAAGCCCCAAACCGGAATGAAAAACAAACATCACTGCGAAAACCCGCGCCCGGAAACTTTACACGAAGCTGCTCACCAAATCCGGTTGCATCGTGATGGATGACGAAACATAAGTCAAGGCCGACTTCCGTCAACTTCCTGGGCAAGAATATTTCGTTGCCAAGTCGAAGTTCGATGTTCCGGAGGATGTTCGAAAGAAGAAACTATCGAAATTTGCAAAGAAATTTCTAATCTGGCAGGCGATTTGCGGATGTGGTGAAATAAGTGCTCCCTTCATCACTCCCAGAACAATTAACGGTGCGATTTACACGGAAGAGTGCCTTAAGAAGCGTCTCTTGCCATTCATTAAGAAGCACAAAGGATCAACTCTGTTTTGGCCTGATCTAGCATCCTGCCACTACGCTCGAAACGTATTGGAGTGGTACCGAGCCAACGGAGTCAATTTTGTGCCAAATGATATGAACCCACCAAATTCACGGGAACTTCGTCCAATTGAAAATTCTGGGCAATTATGAAAACGGAACTTCGCAAACATCCCAAAACTATAAAAACAGAGCTAGAATTGAAGACAATTGGGTAAAAACAACAAAAACACTGGGAAAATCGGTTGTACAAAATTTGATGGGTGGAGTGAAAAGGAAGGTGTGGGCATTCGGGATGGGAGACGAAAATGAATAAAACAAATGTTGTAAATCAAAACTCATTAGTAGTTCTTCATTCCCTGAAAATTTCAAGAAAATCCGATAATCAGTTTAATTTTGATGAGTATATATGTGTGTGCCATTTTTATCGAATACACCCTTTAGCACAGGACAAGGGCACTTCACGTCCGGAAACCCGAATTTGATTCTCCCACTGGATACTTGCACCGCACCAATCCCTCATCCGCCATCAAAAGATTTTACAAAATTACTATTTAGTACGCTTAGCTCAGACGTTTTTATGGTGCTAATTAGTATTTAGCCACCAGATTTTCTAACGTACGTGACGATGACTTTTGACGCACTCCTATCGATTAATTACAAACAGCAACAAATACTTACACTTGAAAATCACAATTGCGCAAAACTGAAAAAATAAGAAAAAAAAACACACACAAAAAAACTACGAGATTACTGCCCCTCTTTGTTTACAAAATCAAATACGTATGTTTGAAAAAGTACTCGAGAATTATGTGCTCTCAGGTATTGTTTTGGTCATATCTCCATGAAGGATTAACCAATCCTAATTAAATTTGGACCAGTTATTTGAAAATTGTATAACTTTAATTTGGGGCTAACAAAACTTAAATCGGTATACATATAGCTCAGTATGTAATCGGAGACTAAACTGTTTGATTACTATTATAATAGGCCGTCAAGTACTGTTTTAATCATATCTTCGTAACGAAAATTTAATGTCCGAATGAAAAAAAAACAATAGCGTTCTATGGGAATGTTGTAGTTTTCATTTGCCGTCGACAGAACTGGAATCGGTTTACAAACAGAGAAGAAACCGATGTGACATTATTTGTAACGCACACACATAAATACAAACAGACATGTGCTCAGTTCGTCGAGCTGAGTCGAATGGTATATGACACTCCGCCCTCTGGGCCTCGGATAAAAAGTTGAGCTTCAAGCGATCTTAATACCCTTCTTTTGGTGTAAGAAGGGTAAAAAACGTTAGTACAGGGTGGCAACGGTTGCATGTCAGTAAAATAAATGTCTATAAAAACACAACGAATGGGTTCCCAACAAACATCACTGCTGAATAACTGTTTGTTCAAACAAATTTGGAGAAGCTGTTCAGCTTTTTATTCTAGAAAGTTGAATAGCTTCTCCAAATTTGTTTGAACAAGCGGTTATTCGACACTGTTGTTTGTTGAGTTACAATTAACAAGAACTTTATTTCCTATAAACTTACTTTTAATTACAGCTCAAAGCTTAATCTCATCTTTTTCTTCGATGGCCAGCCCTACACGTTTCTTAAATGCTTCGCAACTGGCACACAACGTTTCTTGAGGCATAGTGTCCCAAATATTAATCAAGAGTCCCAAATATTAATTCCATCGCTTGTACTGAAACAGTGCGTGGATTGTCTTGCGTCTCCGTTAGCAAAGATATTCAATCTTTCTTTGTCCACTGGTATATTTCCGAACTGTTGGAAACAGTCATATGTTTTCCCAGTGTTTAAGAAAGGTTGCAAGAGAATTGTCTCAAATTACCGGGGCATAGCTGCATTAAGTGCAGTATCCAAGTTGTTTGAGATGATTATTCTTCGGAAGTACGCGCACTATATTTCGCCGGATCAGCATGGATTCATTCCTAAACGTTCGACATCGACTAATTTGACGTGCTTCATCTCTTTCTTGGTCAAGCAGCTTGAAAACGGTAATCAAGTGGATGCTATTTACACGGATCTCTCCGCTGCGTTCGATAAAATGAACCACCAGATATCAATAGCCAAGTTTGATAGGTTAGGCATGAGCAACAACTTGCTTATCTGGCTGCGATCCTACCTAACCGATCGTAGTATGTCCGTCAGAATCGGTGATCACGTTTCGCCACCATTTAAAGTTTTGTCCGGCGTGCCTCAAGGCTACCTTGGGCCGTTTTTGTTCCTGCTTTACATGAACGATGTCAATCTCATCTTCAAATGCCTAAAACTCTCATACGCCGATGATTTGAAGCTGTTCTACGCAATAAAGCATCCACTAGACGCCGTTTTTCTGCAACAACAGCTGGGGGCGTTCGCTGAATGGTGTCGCATCAATCGGATGACATTGAATGTGTCCAAGTGTTCGACCACTTGATGTTTTATTGGCGATCTCCTGCAAGGGAACATTGATTGTTCTAGACTGCTCAGCATGTTGGACATCAACATACACCGCCGTAATCTACGCGCACATGCATTCCTGAGCCTTTCCGCGGCAAGAACCAACTAAGGGCTCCATGAGCCAATACGCAGCATAAGTCGTCTTTTCAATAGTTGTTACTTTGTATTTGATTTTAATGTACATAGGGAAACAAATAAGTGTAGTTTTAGACGTATTTTTTGTTAATTTGATTAATTTTGTAGTTTTGTGATTTTAGTTTTAAAATGTCGGTCATTGGGGCAAATATTTTACCTGTTGACTGTAATAAACAATAATAATACAAAAAAAAGAGTTTCTAGAAAAATTTAAGAGAGTGACCTTTTGTGCTTCCAATAATACTGAGCATGTATCCCCATACAAAGAAATCCAAAGGATTGAGATCTGATAATTCGGCTGGAAATATACCGTGAAGAATACCCGAAGAAGCGATTGTTACCATTCCTACGCAGTCATAGCGCTCCCTTGCTATTCTGGCCTGATTTGGTATCTTGTCACTACGCCAGTCACTACGAAGTCCATGTTGTACCGAAAGAGGCGAATCCACCTAACTGTATGAGTTGCGACCTATTGAGCGGAAGTGAGCTCTCGGGAAGAGAGAACTCTCTCAATACAACAAGCTACAAAAATCTTGGACAAAAGCTGCTAAATCGGTTGAAGAGAAGTCTGCACAGACCCTTATGGCTGGAGTAAACTCAAAATTTCGTAGTTTTTTTCATGCAGCCTAATTGAGTAACCGTAATTAGTTTTAAGATGACTTTTAATGCACAATTAAATGACTAAAAAATGCATCTTGGATTGAACCAACAGGAAATTTGTTTGTCCAGATTTTGTCACGAACAAGCCTTATAAAATGGGTCAGTCGATAGTTGGAATAACAAGTGATTCTTCAAAGCATGTTCGATGTAGTAGTTAGTGGTGATTTTTACTCCTATGAAAAGAGTGAACTAGATGAAAAGTAGTGGAAGATTGACGTTTCCTGAAATTCCAACTCATACCATTACTCTCGACAAATTTTGGACCGCTGCACAGCCAACCTTTCTTTGAGAACGTCTGTAAGGTTCACCACATATACCTACTTTATCCTTCTGTTGGTTGTGAGTTGCATCAGGAACATTTTTTCATAGAAAAAGAGAACTGCTTATGTGTTTCTGTTATTTTTTTTTTACGTGAATTCACTTCGGTGATGGTGTTGCTCCTTCATGCGTTTCACTATCATTTTGGTCCTAACCGTTGGACGAGGTCCAAGCTTTTGGTTAATTTTGTACGTACCTATCTTGTTGTGTCTTTCTATGATTCGGAAGATTAATCTCTCGTTAACACCGGTGTGTTTAAGCCGTCTCAAGATCTCAAACAGTTTAAATTTCTTCAAATATAAGTCTACTACCAGCTCTTGTTGCGTTCTTCTTTAGAGCTGAACCAAAACAAACAATCTTCCAAAACAAATCAAACAAATCCGTCAAACGCCAGATGATTAAACAACAATCAAACAATCAAAAATATGCAAATATCGGTAAACTAAACTGTACAAAAGCATGTTCTTCTTCTGAGACAAAACCAACGACAGCCAACCTTTGCCACCCTGTACAAAAAGCAAACAATATTGTATGACACTATTTCGAAGAGTAAGGAGGGCGAGAACAAAAAAGTTTCCACATTAACATCAAACAACAGCTGCATTTCCAGTTTGCAACCAATTGAATTCATATTTTGGAAAAGTTAAGGACTTATTAGTTTAAAGGAAGAGCTGAATCGATATTTTAATTCACGCAATTGTAAAAACAGGCCTGAAATTGAATTATCAACTCAGTAAGTAGAACAGGTAACAATTAAGCAAAAAAGTTACCCATTTGGTGCGGCCAAATTCTTAATGGCAATCCTTTCTTCCCTCAATGATCGTAAGGATATAGCCGACATCAAAACTGATTCAACGGACTTTACACACGGACAACTGATAACTACACCAGTATGGCTCTTTTTGCTCATCAATTGCAAACAGATCTATCGTGAAAACGCAACGATTAACGAGTAAATAAATATATTTTTTAGAATTTCCCAATCGAAAGCAGAGTTTTAATAATTTTACAATGCATATAAACCTATTGAAGTGCCGCTGGCCTCAGTCGTCCCTGCTGCTATCGCGTTCATAGGCCTTCTGCAGCGAACTCAAAGAACTAATCGGGTACAAACTTGGCTCATTTTCGGCATACGGCGGCGGTGGAGCAGTAGGTTCATCTCGATTTAATCCTTCCGCCAATTTGGCAATTCCCGAAGACATGACCATTTCCCCGACCTCCCCCGCCTTCAATCCAACGGATCCGATCACAATCGGAATGTTCAGGCGTATCCTCTGGGTCGACAGTTTCGGCTTCACCAGTATATCTATCTCGTAGCCGATCTTAATGATCTTGCTCTGTCGCTCTTCGGTTGGCGTGATCGGTCCCACCAGAAAGTGCTTTTCGAAAGTTTCGTTTGCTAGCCTGGCGATCGGGAGGGTTTTTTGAATTTCAAGTGTTTCATACTTGATTAGTTTGTTTTCGGCAAATAGCTGCGTGCTTTCAATTACCTGCACTTGACTCATGAACTTGATCACCTTTTGGAACTTTATTATAATCTCGGAAACGTCTTCTTTGCTGAGGTTGTTCACTTCAAGGTGCACTTCAATTGATTCTCCGGGAACGTACAGGGACTTGGGAACGGATGCCTTCACCATCAACGGTGCAGACTTACAAACCCAACAGTAGAATGTTAGTCGGTCTTCCCGTTTTACAGGATTCTTGAGAACCGGATTGTTTTCGTCGAAATCCGTTTTGGCCAGCACAGTGAACGGTGTTTGAAAATTCTGATCGTGCTTCCAAGGTCGTTCAAGAGAAACCTTCACCAAGTATCTAACATGGCCGTACTTCCCTTCCAACGAAGTGGGAGCAGTTGATGGAACGTCGAACTTGAAGTAATAATGGGTGGTACCTGTGGCAAGATCAATCGGGCTTCCTGTTTCCGATCCAACTAAATAGGTCTTCTGCGTTATGAAATCCTCATGACCTTTGAAATTAGCCTTAGTTTTCTTGTTTTTAGGTCCATGTGGAACCTTATCATCCCAGAAGGTTTCAGCAAACCCAGTTATAAATAAGCATATTCCTGAAAGACAAACCGTACAACGCAATAGAAAATCGACGGACTTTGAATCATCTGCATGCACATACCTCTAACCTTCTTCACCTGAGTCAACGTTAGGGTAATCGATCCAGACACCGCCTCTCCGGCCTTGAAGATTCCATTGGGGTTCTCGTCGAAACGGATGTCACAATTGACGCGCTTGGAGGCTTTCTCTTTAGGCATGATTGATTTTGAATAAGGACATTTTATTGGCAGCGAAGTTGTGAAAGAACTAAACTCTTCCCTGGCAAAATCATTGACGACCTATTTTATCTAATTATGACACAGCTTTTCTTATCACAATCCGATCGAAAACGGGATTATATGGTACCCCTTATCAAGCTCCCTGTTTTGGATAGCGAATGAACGCTGATATCTCCCGTTGGGAGACGAGCAGTGATTCATAGGGGAAACAACCAAAATGTGCGCTTATTTATAACGGATTAACCAATACTAACCAAACTTTCTAAATTTGCTCTTCGTTCAGTCCCTATTATGGTCAATACATCGATCTTCATTAATCGATTAGATAGTAGTTCGCATACATTCATTGCGATGTCTAGCTCCCGAAAAAACGATGCAGAATCCACGTTCACTGATAACGCACAGGACTTAACATTAGATAAGCATAAACAAAATTAGTCCAGCCGTTATGAAAAGACGAGCAACCGGTCGATCAATTGTCAGTCCAGTATTGTACTAAAGCTCGAACCGTTCGGACAGCACCGATAATCATTCACACCGGAATGACTGCCAAAACGAAGGACTCCAAACACGTCAAGTGCAGCATCCAATTCGATAACAATGTTTCGGGAGTGTATCGGCCGGGAGAAACCGTTAGCGGTTCGATTACGATAACTTTGGATAAGAATAAAAAATTTAGAGGTGAGTTCTGTCCCAATAATTTTTTTTTAAGTTTTTGTGTTATGGCGGAAAAATAGTGTGCTAGGCGAATATTGTAGAAATATTTTATCATAAGATATTTGGATGCAATTTGTGTGTGTGTGTGTTATAAGACAATCTTATGTAAAGAGTTCAAAGTAGTCAAAGTAAAAATAAATTGCAACTGAGATTTAAAAAGCTTAGGTGTCTAGAGGTGTACGCTCACAGAACAAGTTCTAAGGAACTTGTTCGATGAAGGCAATCAAAAGTGCATATGAAAGAACCATGCATTTTTGATGAATGCAAAGCAATCAGGATGTTGATCAAGAAATACATCCAAGTGTAGTTAATATATAAAATTTGAAGTGTTTAGATACGAACACCTTTCCCAGTCCAATACTTAAAAATACTTGATACTTGAATACTTGAAAATCGAAATATTTTTAAATTAAGCTAAAAAAGGTAACCAAAATAATTCACATAATCCCATAAGCAATATTTGGGATTAATTAATCTTATTTGATTTACTCTGGTTTTACTTCATTTTGGAGTGTACGCGAACTTTTTTTTACGAATAATCTTGATTGACAGCCCGCGGCTGCTACTCTGTTATTGTTAGTACTGCTGTAATTATACAGAGAATCAACAGATGATGCTTGTGACTAGCATACATCCTCAATGTGTAAAAACTGGTGAGTCCACATCCTCAGTGTGGTAGAGAGAGATTTTATTATTTCAACACGCTCTTCCTACCTCCACGAGAGCTCTTCTCTCTTGTTTATATTCACTCCCGTGTTTGCATGCAGGTAGCGCATGTAAGTGAAGAAAAATGGTTTTTATTCTCACTTCACTCGATCGCTCTAGAGTAAGAAGAAGAGCTCTCAAATTCACAGAAGCGAATGCATATAAATTCCCTGACGCGTGAGTTCACTGGCGTGTGCTCATATGCTAATATACACCAGTGATTGCAAATTCACTCTGACGCTACATAACAAAGGAAGAAAGAAGGATGTTTCTTCCCGCTTCTTTTCTAGGACATTTTCTACAACTCCGACGACGTTTTCACTTTCAATCGCACCAGCGAATCACAGAAAGAGCACTAGCGCGTCCTCGCACAAGTGTACGCGGCAGTGATCGCAGGCGAGAGCACGTGGGAGAAGACAGATGAGAGCACGTGAGAGCAGCCGTTTAAAAGAGAGAGTGATTCATTCACTCCAAGCAATCCCATGGCAGGCGCTCACTTTCACTCTGTCTATTTATCACCGAATAAAAGAGCACTTTGTATTATGTGCGGTAGGTTATGGTTGTATCCTCAGTAAAGGTACAAATCTCACGCGAAGGCGTAACATTAGTGCAAAATGCCATCTCTCATCACAAACTAAGGCATTACTGGCGCCGGCCTCGCCCGAATTCAAGTTAAATGAGGAAAAGGTTAGAATGTGATGACGTGATATTCGTCTCATTGGAAGCCGAGAAATCCTATGCACTTCCACAGGAAATCACTGGGATGTCGGATAAAGGGGTTGGGTCGAAAGCTGGGTTCGTTTTGGTAAACTATATGCTAAATTTGTAAATGATTTAATTATTTGAGCTTAGTTCCGATTGAACTGATTTATTCCATCAATAAGGTTGCTGTTGAGACCACTCACAAAATTTTATGATGGCTTATCAATGATAAAACAAAGTAGTTTTTTAATATCGCTTGAAAATAAATTTGGAGAGATTTATATCAACAATAAGTTGAGGATGCTCATAAAATGTAATAGTTAACTTTATTGTGAACAAAAGCATTTATGTTTGAACTATTCTTAATTTTCGCTTAAACTGATTTGAATGAACAGTAAGGACAGTTGCAGACAAAGTATGATGGAAGTTTTTAATTGGGAAAACAAGGTAATTTTTGCTAACAATTTCGACCAACTTATACCAACAGAGAGGATGCTCTTAGAGACACCCACAAATGGTGGCCGTAGTTTAATTTCCAGGAAAGATAAACAATTTAACTTGAATTTAGAAGAAAAATTAGTATTTTCCATTTAATTCCAACTACCTTTGCTTATCTTTGACAGATACGCGTATTTCGTCTACAATGTGCAGATTTCTTCAGTGCATCGTACTAATAACTCGACTTATTAGTACGACAAGTCGAGTTATTAATACGAGACACTGAAGAAGTCTCGCACATTGTAGACGAAATACGCGTATCTGTCAAAGATAAGCAAAGGTAGTTGGAATTAAATGGAAAATACTAATTTTTCCTCTAAATTCTAGTTACAAGTATTCCACTAAACAGCTCAAACCCTCTAGGATTCATAAACAATTTGTTTTTTCAACTACTCTTAATAGCCGCTTTGAAACGATTTGAAGTAAGTATACTGTTAGGTCCACTCACAATCTTTAATATTCCAATGAGATAGGTCATTTCATATCAAGACGCAGAATCTAGCATATCTTCACCTATGTTTAATCCCGAGCAATCATTGCACCTCTTTTTCAATTTCTGTTTGATAACCGCCCAATATTTCTCAATTAGGCGGATATGAGGGTAGTTGGGGTGGTTTAATGTCCTTCTTGAAAGAAATCCACTCCGTATTCTCTATACCACCTTGGTACATTTCCGCTATAGTGGATTTTTTTAGATGGGATAGAAAATCTGCAACCAGACCTAAAGAACTCGGGGTGTGTGAATGAGGGTGCCAACTCCTCGACCCACTAAAACCCACCCGTGCCTTAAGCCCTGGACCCTCCCGGAACCACCTTTCGGTATTACTTCTAGTAGGAGGCTATTGTGTTTGTTAAGCACCCACTGTGTCTAACTACTTAGGGCTTTAGTAGTTAGGTGGTCCCTGCGACCTGCCTTTGATCGTTTCGCCATTTTTGTTGGAGATCGAGGACGATCTGGGAGGCTGCACGTCCTGGTCCTGGCACATTCTCTGGACCAAATTATCCGGAGTCGTGTCGTGTGATGGACGCAAACCCGAATATCTTCACCCCATTCGGATTCGGAACTTAAGCCGTAGTATCTCATCGTACATCGTGTTCCATAACACCGGACCCAGCATCGAACCTTGTGGTGACGGACAGGATGGCATCCACCGTCGACTTCCCTTTACGGAAGCCAAACTGATTATTAGACAGACCGCCTATACCCTCAGTGTATGTTGTCAGTCTGTTGAGGATCACCCTCTCGAGCACCTTACCCGCTGTATCCAACAGACATATAGACATGCTGATGGATCTCCTGGTGGCTTCCCTGTCTTCGTTTGCAACACAAGGGTCTGAATTTTTCAGGCGTCCGGGAAGACGCCCTCGTCCAGACACTTCTGCATCATCACCCTGAACATTTCGGGATCCAGCAAGATAGCCGTATTGATGGCCAGGTTCGGAATACCATCCGGTCCTGGCGCTTTGCTCACGTTTAGCGACTTTGCTATCGCAATGAGTTCCTCATTCGTCACCGTCGCCTCGTCGCCGGCCCCTGTTGTGCCGTTGTCAATGCCCAAGTGGTCGCGGGTGTTCGGCTGAGCCGTCTACCCTTCCATCACTATGACAGCGTTGAGGTCTGGGATACTGGAACGCTAGTAATGGGACAAATCTACGGCAGCCATGTACTCGGGTCGTTGTGTTCGGATAGAATTCCCCAACGATCACCTACAGCAGCTCTGGTGAACGCTCGGTTGGAGCCGCCTATCCTCTGGTTTTGGCCATTACTACCCGTTAAGCGTCACCCCCCGGATTCGTATTGGCCTTCTGACACATACCCTCGAAGCAGGTTCGCTTGCTGGCCTTTATCTCCATTTTTAGTGCGGCCTTTGCGGCGACTACGCTTGATTCTCTCAACGCTCTACGCTTGATTCTCTCGGCGTCTGACCACGCTCTGCACCCTGCGTCTTGCGTGGAGGCATGTTCTTCGGAGGTCAGCGATCGACTCCGTCCACCAATACACCGGCGATCTTCTATTCCTCGGTTTGACTTTTCGTGTAAGTGCCATAACGAGTCGTTCACCGCAAGGTTCCTGGGTTTCGCGTAAGTTTCGTTCCCTCTCAAGCGTCTCTTTAAAACTCTCTACATCAAAGTAGGACGTCCTCCAACTGCGGGCGAATGGAGTGGATGCTCCTCCTTCCGCACGCTGCCTTGTATTGTGGACGATACAATAACGAACCACCAAGTGGTCGCTATGGGTGTCGCCATCATCCACCCTACAATTGCTAAGCAGCCCAGGACTGCTGAATTTTATATCGATGATCGATTCCGCTCCGTTTCTATGGTAGGTACTCTTGGTATCCTCGTTGGCTAGGTCCACATTGAGAAGAATCTGGCTTCTGGGGTTGGTAAGGCGGCTCTCCCACTCGAGCGCCCAAGCGTTGAAGTCCCCCGCTATTGCCAACGGGTTCAGGCCAGTTAGCTCCGTTATCATCCGATCGACCATCTTGGCGGTGCGTAGCAGCTGCAGAAGCACACTCGATTCACTTTTACAAAGGCGAAGCTTTCGTTTGTGGTAGCCACAACCTCCTGAACCGGGTCTTCCATAATGCCGCCATATTGGACCTGCCCGCAAACCAGCTGGCTGGGGTGCGGTATGGGTCTGAAATTATGGATATCCGATGTCAACTCTCGAACTGTTCAGGTTTGGATTGGTTACCTGCATTACGGTTGGCTCGTTGAAATACCCACTTGCACCACTCGCCCATGACGTGCTTATCGTCCGGTTTCCCCGCGCACATCAAGCATTTGGGGGGACCTTTGCAATCCTGCGCCTTGTGGCTTGTGCTGCCACACCTTCTGCACATGTTGCTCCTATCTAGGCCTTTGCACTCCCAGAACATGTGCCCACTTTCTACTCACTTGAATCATGCCTTCGGCGGCTGTAGGTGTAGGCTATGTGGACATAAAGACCATCCCACCTTCACATTCGCCACTTTCAACACAGCGCCAGCATCGACTGCCGCTAGAGTGGACCCTTCCTCAGACGTATGTCCGCGACGGCAACCACGACCTTGAACTTTTCCTTCAGTGCAGTGATGATCTCGTCTACCTCGGTGATCTCATCTAGGTTTTTACACTGAATCGTCACCTGCGAGACGAGGGCGCGTACCTCCACACCTTCACCTAAGGCCTGTCTACTCAGGTCTCTATAAGCCGGTCCCTTTAGCTCGGTCGTCTTCTGCCTCTTCATGAGCATCTCGCCGGTGCGGGTACGGCGTATACTCCGCACATCGGCGCTTTGGCCCACCAGTTTAGCGTCCCCGCGCATCGCTTTCAAGACCTCGGAGTAGTTTGACGCCTCTGGTCTTGACTATGAGGGCCTCTCCGCGGTTACGCTTGCGGGCCACCTGTCACTTATGCTTTCTTTTCGTCTTATTCCTCTGTTTTCGGACCTTATTCCAGTGGCTTTCCTCGCCACGCCTGGGGCCATCACTGTCCCCATCCTAGCACTAGCGTTTGCTTCTGTGCTAGTTATGGCTATTGTCGTTAGGGCCCTGCCGCTCGGACCCCTTCGGCGCATGAGACAACACGCGAGCTGGATGTCGCGCTCGCGCTGCCAGCCGGAGCAGGTCGCGAGGATGGACCCTCTGACCCGCCGCCACTTGCCTAAGGTTCGCTTCCTACTGGGGCTTCCGACACTAGGGCTTCTTAGAAGCGCCAGGTGCCGGTTCGCCCGGGTTTCGCCTAGCCCGCTTGAGGTCCCCGCCCCCATGGTAGATGGGTGGACTCTCCGACCGAGACGGATACTTCCGTCTGGGTCTGCTTCGAGGATTTTTCCCTCGCCCTTTCGGTACCTGCTAGACGTGCCAACTTCTTTGGCACTTTCTCAGCTAGGAGCTTGGCCTCCAGATCTTCCCTCCCTTGCATGCAGCCTGCACTGTCATGCGTAGCCTAAGGAGGCTCAGTTTGAGGTCCTTCGCAATGTTGTTACGCGATGACGTAAAGTCAATAATCGCGTCCAATTGCTCGGACACCTCCAACACTTTAGGAAGGGTTTCCCCCATCCTATCCATGGCCCATCCATGGCCACGCCTAGCTTGGTGACACCTGCTTCCGATGCCGTAGCACTACCTCACTAGGCCACCTTTAGCGAACGGATTCGCTTTCTCCTGGGTTTTTCTAGTTTCTTCTATGTTGTAGGGCCCCCCTCCAGCGGCTTTCCAAGACCAAGTGAAGTAGTCGCTAATTGTGATCCTGTGGTTGTCTATGCAAGCAGGGAGCTATTCGCTCATTGCTGTGTAAACATGTCTCAATGACCGAATGGTCACTGTACTTGTATTTGTTCCTCCACAATCCGACCAAGGTAACCTGGTCAATATGTCAATATCGAGTTGACTTACATTTCATGACATTTATGGAAGATTAATCAGCCACATGCACACTTTTGTTCCATGTTTATGTTGAGGAATAGTTTTCGGTTCTTCTAGTCTTTAAAAAGCAGCTCAAAATAAATTGTGCTTCTATTATCTAACGTTTCATCTATCTCTTATAAAGACTGTATTCGATGAAATTTGGACACACAAAATAGGTCACCAAAAATTTTCCTTTGGCCCGATTCTTTTCAAACTTTCTGGAAATAAAGAACTACTAAATGGTTACGTTTTGACATCATTGGTTTATTGAACCTCTTCTCCCAACACAAATGCCCGCACCTTTGCCTTGACCCCTTTCATCAAATTTTGGGCAATGATAGGACCGACTTGCTTACTTACTTTCAACCACACTTTCTTTAGTTCAAGTTCATTTTCTATCAGTTTTGGAGTTTTAACGAGCTTTGCCTTCATGTTAAGTCGTTTTAGGAGGCATTCGTCCTTGAAGATTTGTCCGTTGACGGTCCCAGAGGTGATGAAGGGCTGACACGTTTTGCCTCATCCGCAAATCGTTTGCCAGACAAGGAATTTTTTGGCGAATTTCGACAGTTTCTTCTTCCATACACTCTCCGGAACGGCCAACTTAGAGGTGGCGACGTAGTGTTCCTGTCCAGGCATTTGTTCGGTGTCGGCTTTAATGTAGGTCTCATCGTCCATCACAATGCAGAACGGTTTTGTGAGCCACTCCCTGTACAGTTTTCTTGCACGAGTTTTGGCCACCGAGTTCTGTTTATCGCTCCGGTTCGGTGCCTTCTGGACCTTGTACACATGTAATCCAGAACGTTTCATTGTTTTCTGCACAAAACAAACTGAAACTTTCGTCTTTTTCGCAACATCCCTGATCGAAATGTTGGGATAACGCTTAAATTGGTTCAATACCATCCTGGCCTTCTCCGGAATTGATGTGCCACGTTTTTTGCCACTACCATTTTTCCGCTTGGTTGTCTTACGGTCGTTGAACGTTTTGATCACATGAGATACGGTTGAATGTGCGATTCCGAGCTGTTTTCCGATCCATCAATGAGAAGCGTTTGGGTTTTCGAAGTGAGTGCCCAAAATTTGTTGGCGCACTATTTCTTCATTCGAAGCCATCACTGAAATCACTCGATTTTCACAAAACTCATTACACAATTGACACAACATAAGGAAATACATTCAGTTAAAATTTCAATAATTTTTACCCACACGCTAAAAAGTTACGAACAATTGCGTGTGTCCAAATTTCATCGAATACAGTCTTTATATGGCAGTCTCTGGGCTGGTTTGTCACCGTACCTTGTTCGAGTTTAAAATAAGTGAGATTTCGATTTAATCACATGTTCATGGGTTAAAGCGACAGCGTATAAAATTTAAATAGGCCGAAGAATCTGGAACCGGTCGAATGGACCATTATGTATTCACTGTTCGATTTATTCTGTTTTTTGCACAAGCTCAATGACCCACCAATACAATTTTGATCTGCTAGCGCCTCACCTAGTGGCTTATCTAAATAAGTTTATCGATATTGGCTGCATGCACTTAGCAAAATATAGCAAAAGTGCTTCAGCCAGTGCTATCTAATGGCGTCAGACAGTTATCAATCCAAACGCTCACTTATATCCTCCTACTGATAACAAAGTGAATTCATTTTTTTACCTTCCTCCATTCCTCTTTTGCTACTAATTTTCATACACGGGATACATGATCGGGCAAAATTCTACCGACCTTCACACTCTCCAAAATTCTGCGTCACTCCGAACAAAAACACGAGACAAGAATTTTCTTAGAAACGGAGCTATGCCCCGACCACAACTGAATTCCCTAGACGCTTCCCCCAGACCCCACCATAAAGGGATTTCTCACTCACTATCTCTTATCGCTAACACGCGATTGACATGCGAAGCTTAATCATACCTTAACCGTCGGTTTATTGTTGAACAATTTGCCAGCACCTAGCAGGCATCAACTGCCGAAAAGCCCCCTCGGTAATTGATTCCGGCTGATTCATCATCCTGTCGTCCACAAGCCTCAAATTCACGATAAGAAACCATTAGCCACAGCTATCGCACGGACATTTATTGCAAGTTTAATATTCTCGCAAATATTTCAGGTATCTGCCTACGCATTAACGGCTTCGCTGCAAGTTTCTGGGACGCCAAGGTGAAAACCGATTCCAGCAACAAAACTCGCAAGACCAACTTCAAAGGACGCGAAGACTACTTTAGCACTATCAACTATTTCGTCGGTTCAGATGTAGGAAATCCACTGGAAGTGGTTGCCGGTACCTATACCTATCCATTTTCCTGTCAAATTCCGTCGAATGCTCCTGCTTCGATGGAGGGCAGGTACGGTCACATCCGATACCTGGTAACTGTGTCCTTCGAACGGCCCTGGAAACACGATATCATCTACGAGCAGGCCATTACCGTCAAAGGAGAATCGAATCTAAACCGTTTCGCCGATACGCTCTCGAAACCAACCAAGGCAGAAGCTACGACTTCGTTCTACTTTGGCCTCACAGAACCACTGATTGTGACCGCCAGCACACCAAGATCTGGCTACGTCCCAGGGGACATAATAGAACTTTCCATCCATGTCAACAACCAAAGCAGCGTCGATGTAAAAGCAATCGCCATCAAACTGCAGAGAATCGATACCTTCGTCAGTCAAGTACCAAAGGTTGAACAGTTGCAGGAATTCACGGTACTGGAGGAACGGGTGACGGGAAAGGTAGCCAAGAGACAAGATGCCAAAATCGAGGAAAATATCCTGATAGGACCGGGCATTCCCAGTGACGAAAATCACTGTCGAATAATTCAATCAAAGTACGAAATTGACATGGTTGTACAACCGATACGGTCACGCAAGAAACTCACGATGAAAATACCGATCGTCCTCGGAACGACCGCCATCACCAACAATGGATTGCTGCCGGATCGGTCATTGGAGAAGCAGAGGGAAGCATTGCGGGGATACTTCGGCCCATCTGCTCCCGTCGATATTGATCAGGCTGCACCACCCTCCTATATGGACCTGCAGGCAATGATTGCCAGTACTTCCTGTTCGTATTCCGTTGCGTCCGATGTTACTGCGGATGAAGCCACTGCCGAGGAAGTCGCCGGAGGAAAAAGGACAGGACCGTATGAACCGAGAGAGTTCTAGCTTAGAGTTTATGCCTTGCTCAGTATCTGCTGGTCGGAGATTAACAAATATCAGAGGCATTTAAGGTACATCGATGGTTATTGATATTTTCGAAAGAGATTGTAATCGTGTTATGAATAAAATTAAAAGTTAAGTTCGTAATTTTACGATTTGTTTGTTTATTTACTACGAAATCCCGTTATGTAACGCTGGTAACGCTAACACAAAGATTATCTAAATGCACGAACTTCTTTTTTAACAAACCCTACCTCTTCCGTAAAAAAACACTCGAGTCCTAGATTGAGCCCTTGTTATCAAGTGGATGACAGGGAAACAACAATATCCCAAAACGACAAAACAACAAACGAAAAATGAGCCACAAGATAACGCATTTTCGGTAACGGTAAGTAATATGACAACATTCTCTAGCGCTATTTTCCTGTCAATCTTCGAATGCAATTGAGCCAGCTCTTGGAATGACAATAACAAATGTTTGAAGCTTTTCACATACGCGGGAAGAAGCTGTTTCGTCTAACGAGTTAGCTGCAAACATAATTTAGAAAAAAGTTGTTTTTCGTTGTCTCTCTCTCTCTCTCTTTCTCTCTTTGTTTTTGCACTGTTTTTGATGACGTTCAAGACAAAGAGAGCCAACATACCTAAAGTGCATTATGGACAGTAAAAAATAGAACTCTGAATGGAATTTCGGCGTTATCACTCTCGGTGTAATCACGAAAAACATTTTGCATATATCACATTGTCTATTTCCATCACAGATAGTGAGCTGTTTATAAAACAGAATTCAAAGGAAACGGTAAGCGTGCCAGGGACTATGGTGTACAAGTGATGGCTTGGTCTTACAGCTTCCTCTAGAAATGATTGATCTATGCCAATTGATGCGCCTTTTTAAAACTCTACCTCCACAGTAGTTATCGCAGAAATCTTGCTCATGTCGAGTTTTTGAAACCGTGTTTCCAGGTGAGTTCTTCGCGGTTATCATACTTGTGCCATTCCTTTAATAATGAACCATCAATGTTATCAGGCACTATCAAAGTATACCTAACAAACTGAACGGGAAACTTGGTCTTGTTGCACAAAGAGATAATTTCGCTCATTCAGATCTTTCTGACACGAAGGAGCATATGCGAAGCGATTTCTCGGTCTATATAAACCGATTTAGGAAATTCAAATAGCGTTTAACGTTAAAAAACAACTTGGTTAAAAAAGCAAACACTTTTAATAACAAGAACTTCGGAAAAGTTGGCCTTTCCTTATGACAACATAAGAAACACTTTCCATAAACTGTAATCAAATATAACTCAAGCAGACTATGTTCACCTTGCCACCAGTGAATGAAGCCTCTAAGGTTTATACTTACCACAAGGTTACTGGTATTTGCCTCGCACCTTCGTATGCTAAAATCAAAGCAAGCAACGAACGAAGTTAACGAAATTGTTGTAAGTGAGTAGCGAGCGATGAAAAAACAGCTTTTCTAGCTGTCTTCAGCTTCGGATGCGAATATGTGAAATGTGTGAAAAAATGAAACAGTTATACAAATGAAAGAGAGGGTGTTTCAAGCGTGCAGCAAATCAAAACAAAAACAATGATGCAAGTGCCAAAAGGCGCAAGAATGTATTGCAAGGTGCAACCAATGGGACCATTGGGGTTCTAACGTAGACTAACTCTAAGACCAGTAGGTCCCGAAGAAATACGATTTTTTCTTGTCTCAGTCAGTACTAGCACATCGGTCCCATGCTCGGTCCCAAGCTTAATGATTCGCCCCTAACAATGAACTCACACGAACACACTCTCAAATATTCTGTCAAAATAACACAGCAAATCAAAACAAAGGCGCAAATATGTACAGCAAGGCGCTGGCTTCAAGGTGTATTTTGGACCAAGGGGTTCTACAACAGTGAACTAATTTCAAATCGCTAGTTGCATATTGATTGTTGGTTCTAAGGCAGTGAACAAATTTAAAACCTCTAGTTTTCTAATCATTTGATCGTTGTTGAGTGAAATACAATTAGAGGCAAGATTCATTCAGAGGAACAGCAATCCTGCAAACACTCTCCCTTATAAAGGGTGTATTCGATAAAAATGGCACACAGAAAATCTTCTGTAACTTTTGAATCGTATGAGTAAAAAACCTAGAAATATGAGTAGATCTTATCCATAGTGTATTATTTACATCTGCCAAGTTTCATAGTTATACATTCAGTAGTTCCAATCATGTCGTCGAAGCAAGAAATTGTCCGTGAGAAAATTTTGTGCACTCACAATCAAAATCCAGGGGCGTCCCACCGGTGGATTGCTAAAAGGCTTGGAATTGCAAATACAACTGTGTCTCGTGTAATAAGAACCTTCAAGGAGCGTCTGAGTGTCCAAAGGAAGGAAGGGAGTGCTCGTAAAAGTGGTCCAATGGACAGTAAAATGGCCAGGAAAGTCGTACAACAATTCAAGAACCGTCCAAACATGTCAATTCGAGATGTCGCTAAAAAGTCTAAGGTGTCAGTCGATTTTGTGCAGAAAACCATGACGCGTGCTGGGTTACATGTTTACAAAGTGCAAAAAGCCCCAAACCGGAATGAAAAACAAAACATCACTGCGAAAACACGCGCCCGGAAACTTTACACGAAGCTGCTCACCAAATCCGGTTGCATCGTGATGGATGACGAAACATACGTCAAGGCCGACTTCCGTCAACTTTCTGGGCAAGAATATTTCGTTGCCAAGTCGAAGTTCGATGTTCCGGAGGATGTTCGAAAGAAGAAACTATCGAAATTTGCAAAGAAGTTTCTAATCTAGCAGGCGATTTACGGATGTGGTGAAATAAGTGCTCCCTTCATCACTTCCGGAACAATAAACGGTGCGATTTACACGGAAGAGTGCCTTAAGAAGCGTCTCTTGCCATTCATTAAGAAGCACAAAGGATCAACTCTGTTTTGGCCTGATCTAGCATCATGCCACTACGCTCGAAACGTATTGGAGTGGTACCGAGCCAACGGAGTCAATTTTGTGCCAAAGGATATGAACCCACCAAATTCACCGGAACTTCGTCCAATTGAAAAATTCTGGGCAATTATGAAAACGGAACTTCGCAAACATCCCAAAACTATAAAAACAGAGCTAGAATTGAAGAAAATTTGGGTAAAAACAACAAAAACACTGAGAAAATCGGTTGTACAAAATTTGATGAGTGGAGTGAAAAGGAAGGTGCGGGCATTCGGGATGGGAGACGGAATTGAATAAAACAAATGTTGTAAATCATTTGTTGTCAATGTCATTAGTAGTTCTTCATTCCCTGAAAATTTCAAGAAAATCCGATAATCAGTTTAATTTTGATGAGTATATATGTGTGTGCCATTTTTATCGAATACACCCTTTATTACCTGTGCTGATGGTTTTAACATTAATGACTTTGTCAGTAGTTTGAAAACCTATTTGATTTTCAATTTGCTACGTTTGGCGGGCCAATAAGAGTACAAGTTAGTCCAAAGCTGAGAAGAGTACAAGTTAGTCCGAAGCTGATGATGGAGGAAGGGCAATGGCGAACTAGTCTGTTCAGAACACATGAACTTCAAAGGAAAGAACGAGGACAGGTTATGGTTGGTGGTTAGACGTTTTGGACCGGTAAAAAATACTGCAAAAATAAGACCCCCAAATCGGCTAATCACAATTACTATTACTAAAACAGAAATTGTTCATAAGCGATTTTTGAATCTTGTTTCAGTTGCGAGTCTGGATTATTAGTTTTATGACTTTATTTCTAGACATATAAAGAAGAATTATTCTATGACCTCTAGGCTACTCGCCTCCTTGGGCGGACCCTCCGTGTCCTACTCTTTTCACAAAACCTTAGCCTTTAATTCTTTGTCAGCATCTGTCTTAAGTAACACTTTTCGATGATTCGAAAAAACTAGCTAAATAATATGTTGTTAGAATTAGTGCTTTGATCACGGCTGTCGTATAGAACACACATTTAAATTATAATATATATTTGAATGTACAATTTTCTGCACCTGAAAAATCAGGTCACATTATTAGTTGCTTACAATCATGTTCGAAACACTCACTCTGTTTGATACTGAAGCAAACAATAAGATTATTGATGATAGGTACCAACTGTATAGGTATATTTGATGTTTAATCAATGACAATTAGATAATGCACTTTTTGTCGTTTCCCTAAATTGTTTGATATCAAGTATTTGCAGATTGTTCCTAGCTTTACTTAAGAGTGAATTGCGGCTAAACCAGCCAGTATCGCACCTTTTTCAGTGCCTTCAAACAAACGTACTGCGACGTGGAATTTAAAGAGAGCAGAGTGTGATACTCTCACTGCTGATCATGTTCATTAGGCATGAGGTAAGCCCTCTCACCTACGGCAACCATGATCTTCGATAGGGCCTTTTCAGCTGTTTAAAAACCTATACAAACTTACCCAAGGGAAGGTCTATTAATTATTTAACGCAGTAAGGGGGATGGGTCCATACAAAAACGTGAAAGGGGGGGGGAGGGTCTAAAAAGTTGGCTTTGTCTTTATTTCAACCGGTGGTTGGTTCGTCAACAACGGGGTCTAAAAAGTTACTTTTTTGTGTGACTTAATTATATGATGCTCCCCAAAAGAAAAAAAAATAAGTGTGTACCAAAACGAACTTCTGGTGTATAGCTCCGCAGTATAAAGGGTGAGAAGAAAATTATTGCAACACATAAAACTGGATGTAACTTTTTTCCTACTCGACAGAAAT
This sequence comes from Aedes japonicus, assembly GCA_034211315.2. NCBI lineage: Eukaryota > Metazoa > Arthropoda > Insecta > Diptera > Culicidae > Aedes > Aedes japonicus. The sequence goes on along the minus strand of JASCZW010001821.1, from coordinate 205,785 downwards.
TGACCAAATTTTCTCTTTGAAGTGTATTTTTTACATTCTGCGAATTGCAGTTTGTTTGTTGCGGCCAAGTGTAAGTAAGTTTTGTAGGCTCACTTGGAAAATCCGGATCTATTCCACTGTGCTTTTGGAAAAATGCTGCAAATCTGTAATTCAACCGTCACAAGAGTACTAAAAAAGTTCAACAATCGGTTGACTTTTGATCACAAGCGCCAAGCAGGAAGGAAACCGAGAGCTGCATGTAGGAAGACGGAGGATAAGGTTAATAATAATTTCACCCGAAATCCCAACATTTCAACACGTAATGTTTCCAAAAAGGTCCAGAAAGTCAAGACAAGAGCTGGATTGCATTTAAAGAAGGTTCATAACGAACCAAACCGCAATAAACGGCAGCAAATTGTTGGCAAGACCCGTGCTAGAGAGCTCTACACGGAGATGTTGACCTGATACAGTTTCTGTGTGATGGATTTCGATACATACGACAAAGCTGCACTCCAGCAAATGCCAGGGCAGAAGTAATACACCGGAAAAGATAAATTAAAATTGGATGATCGTTTTAAGCTGAAGAAGAAGTCGAAATTTATATTGAAATATCAACATTCATGAAATTTACAATAAAGTATGCTTTAAAAACGTGTTTTGTCATTTTTGGAGCAGCACAATTGACAACCACTATTGGCCGAACTTAGGCTTAGGCTAAAAGTGCGCTGGAAGGGTATTAGACTAATTCGGTGCATTTTTTCCCCAAGGACATGCATGTACCGAACTGCCCTGAATTACGTCCAATCGAAACTTATTCGGCCATGATGAAGCGGGAAGTCCAAGCAAAAAGTAAAGCGTGCAAATGATATGCGTAAAAAGGAGATAAAAAATGGAAAAAAGGTACCGGATACGTCGGTACACGCTTTTATGGATGGCGGGAAGCAAAAGTGTCAAAAATTAAACCAAATAACCTCCAATAAATGATCCAATGTATGTTAACTGGGCTTTCTACGCTAAAAACATGAGATTTTAAAGTATATTAACCAGGAAATGAACCTCAGTGATCACTTCTCACCTTTTGGCTAGCATCTGGGTTACCAAAATAATTATTTCTTCCGGTGACAAGAAACTGATATTTGGATATGGCTGGGGATTTTTTCGACGCTTTAGTTCGTGGTAAGTTCTCTCCCAACCAACACACACTCATGATAAACCGTTGCAAACACTTGATTATGAATGCAAAAAGAGCAATCACTTCAGAGCTGGGAAGTTATTACAGTAGCGGCAACGAAAGGTTGTCCCCAAGAAGTAATCCTCTCACCACTAATCTTGACGATCTTCTCAGAAGCATAGAGGTTAAAAGTTTCGAGGCTGTAGGCTTTGCAGACGATATAGTCATCATAATAAGGAGGGAGTTTGACAATATCATTTCAGAGTGAATGCAATGAGTCTTAAACTTTCCCAGTCTTGTTGTATTCAGGAGGGCTTTAACATCAATCCATCAAAAGTAATAATTGTACCTTTCATAAGGAAGAGGATGTTGAATCTAAAAGCTTTTAAGCTAGGCGGATTAGAAATCCATCTTAGAGAACAGGTTAAATACCTAGAAGTGATACAGGATGCCAAACTGAACTGGAATACTCATGTTGAGTATGTGGTAAGGCAACCCATGCTGTTTTGATATGCTCAAGAACATTCGGTATAAAATGGGGTTTAATCTAAATGATGAACATCAGCTAGGACGAAACGAAATGACCAGATGCGAAGGCGTTCATGATGTACTCGGAATAAGGCAACTTCTGGAAATACTTCTAGATGTTGTCCTCATCTGTGACATCATTTCGATTTCACACAAGCGAAGCGTTGCCTATGTAGAGCCGAGCCATTTGGTGACACTTTCGGTCGACGCTGTTATACGTAGTACAGCTTAGCGGATGCCTCCGCCATGAAATGCCGGTGTTGGTGCGCATTCATGACTTCATGATTTTGCAAAACTAGGTTTTAGGAGGACATTCTGAGGATTTCTGACCATACTGGGCACTTGGGGAGGCCCTGTGGAACCCAAGTTCTTCCGGTAAAGTGGTCATATTCAAATCGTTACCAAATCCTGACTTGCGACACATCAAACTTCATGATTTTCCAAAACTTTGTCTGCGGAAGACATTCTGAGGGTATCTGACCATGCTGGCCACTTAGGGAAACGATTTGAACGCAGACGCTTTTCCGGAGAAACTCAAAATTCCACACGGCCACCCCAAGTGCCCAGTATGGTCAGACACCCTCCGAATGTCCTCTGAAGATAAAGTTAAAAAAAAACATGAAGTTTAATACGTCGCAAGCCAGGTTCCAGCAACGATTTGAATATGGCAACTTTTCCGGAGGAACACGGATCCCGCAGGGTATCCCTGAGTGGCCAGTAAGGTCAGAAATCTTCAAAAAGTCCTTTTTTGCGAAATCATAAAGTTTGATTTTTCGCAAGCTATGTTTTGGCAACGATTTGAATATGGCAACTTTTTTGGAGGAACTCGGACTCCGGAGGGTCACCCTAAGTGACCAGTATGGTAAGAAATCTTCAGAATATACTCCGAAGACCTAGTTTTGCAAAATCATAAAATTTGTTGAGTCGCAAGCCCGGTTTTGGTAAAAATTTGATTATGATCACTTTCTCGGAAGAACTCAAAATCCCGCAGGGCCAGTGGACAGTATGGCCGGACACCCTCGGAATGTTCTTTGAAGACATAATTTTGTAAAATCATGAAGTTTGATATGTCGCAATCCATGTTTTGGAAAATATTTGAATATGGCCAATTTTCCGGAGGAACTCGGATACTGCAAGTTCGCTTCTAGTGGCCAGTATAGGCAGAAATCCTCAAAATGTCTGCTGATGACCTAATTTTGCTAAATCATGAAGTTTGATATACCCCATGCAATATTTCGGTAATATTTTGTCCACCATTCCAGGACAGGTACTTACCCAGTATTCCCACCTTGCAATTCGAAATTCCGGATATCTTCGGAATAACCAATGCAATTCCACAAACTAGAAAAAAATGTGATCTTCTGCAAACAAGAAACGCATTAATAACATGTCTTGTTATTCGAGAGATATTTTGCTTGCAATTCTTACGTAGGTATTTTGCTAAGGTAGTTTACCTCTTAATCTGAGCTCTTTAATACCAAGGCCAGTTATCACGATAAAATTGAGGTATTCATATGTTGTTGTCTCCTGCTCGGGAAAACTCGTAAATACCTGAGAGTTACTATTTTGGTATTGTCTTACCTCAATTTGGTATTCGCATAACATCCCGAGCAGGACCGAATAACTCGATAACTGGCCTTAGTATTTATGAGCTCAGATTAAGAGGTAAAATACCTGAGGATAATACCATAAAATTGTACCCACAATGTTATGCGAATACCAAATTGAGGTAAGACAATACCAAAATAGTACCTCTCAGGTATCCCCAGGTATCCAAAATAACAAGTTTTGGTATTCGAGAGATATTTCGCATGCAATTCTTAGGTATTTTGCTTAGGTTTTCTACCTCTTAATCTGAGCTCTTTAATACCAAGGCCAGTTATCAAGATCAAAATTAGGTGGGAACATTGTTATGATATTATCCTCAGGTATTTTACCTCTTGTGCAGCGCTCTTAAATACCAAGACCAGTTATCAAGTTATTTGTTCCTGCTCGAGTCGAGGCGCTGATATGATGGAGATAGGATAACGTACAATAACGTGAGGCGAACATAGACAAGTTGTTTGACCATGCTAGCAGAAGTCACTCCTCCACATCATCAGTGGGTGCCGGCTGACAGAATTTTATGACTGAAGTAAATGTGTAAGCTGTTTTACCAAGATTGTCCAATCCAATGCCCAAACTTTTGCAATCATTTGAAATCCTTAAAGGACCTCATGTAGAAAGGCAGTGGTAGGCAGTAGTAAAATAGTTTAAGAAAAAAACGAATATCTCAGTCCGAGATGAGGCCAAAAAAGTGAAAATATCTGCATCGTTCGTCCAGAAAATGAAGAAACGTGCGGATCTAAAGTCCTTCAAAGTTTGTAAGTAAGTAAGTAAGTAAGTAAGTAAGTAAGTAAGAAAGCAAGTAAGTAAGTGAGTAGGTGAGTTAGTAAGTAAGTAAGAAAGTATGTAAGTTATTAAGTAAGTATGTTAGTAAGTAAGTAAATAAGTAAGTAAGTAAGTAAGTAAGTAGTTACTCGAAATCGTAACGATACGCAGAACAAATACGCAAATTATATGACACTATGTTGAAGAAGTTCGGCTGCTACGAGCCGATTTAACATAATGATGAGGATGATGATTATACAAAATCATCGTGATTTAATTTATTTATACCAACAATAATCATGTAGATGCGACTTTCCACTTAAGATGCTGTTAGGGTTCACAATTAGGAGGATGTTTTTTTAAACTACGTTTATTAGCCTCAAACTTCAGACTTAAGAAGGGCGCCCAAGAACATCGAAGAATAAAAAAAGTCACGAATAATTTCTCATCGAATTGATTCAAAGCTTCAGTTCCCTTAGATGTTGTGAAATAAGGGTACGCTGAGAATTGTGTTTGAATAAAGATTGCAGTCATTTTTCCTCAGAATACAAAAAGAGCCTAGATAATCTATGAAACATTTTCAAAATACTTTTACACTGCTGCTCGAGATTTAGCCAACTTTCACCAAGGTGTTCTTCGATTGATTTCGATTTATCGCCACTTCGAAAAAAATATTTGTTCGAATTGCTGGAAAATTAGATGTTTGATGTTATGTTGCTTTGTCATCTCCGAAAACTTCGTTCTCATTTGCACCGAAACGGAGGGACAGCAAGAGATAATTTGAACACCGGAAGGTAAAAAAACTTCCCATCGTGTGTGAATGGTAACTTATCAGCCCAATTCAATTAAATCAAAAGACGTTATCTCCGGACACAATACCCCGTGCACAATTCCGCCAAGTCATTTTCAGTCATAACATCTGTCTGTCTGTCTAAACTTGCCTGTTTTCTAAATCGGGTACAAGTCCTCAGATAGCTATATTTTCAATTACCTTGAACAATCCAGTTTTAAATCGCAAAGCTGCACAATATGTTGTACTCGTGGACTACGCGATAACAATATTGATGGTAATCATTACCACTTTCAATTGATACTTTAGCTAGAGAACCATCAGTCTCGTGTCTATTGTCGGCAGAAACGCGTGGCACCAATCCACCGTCCATTACTTTCGACAATGGCAGAAAACTGTTTCACTACCGTTCCCTCGGTAGAGGCCTACTTTTCCGGTTTGTTTGGCTTCCAACGTGTGAATAATAGAAAATTTAATAATACAATTTTCCAACCGTAGAATATTCATCACCGCTGGCAGTGCTTCTAGTGATTTCCGCAATTTTGTTAGTTCTGGCAGCCGTCTTGTTCTACCAAAATGCGAAAATTATTGTGGATCTCTACGCAAAGAATTGCCAGGCTGAGCTTATCATCGCTAATGGAATCTATACGGTATGGAATCGGAACAATCAAATAAATATTCAATTCATTCTCAGACGCAATCACCGCGTTCAATACTTTCCAACAGGTGGTGGTGGCATTTTGCCTTATCTCGTTGGCCGTTCCGTGGCTGTCGGAGATATTCAATCTGGCGACACACATCGTTTTCTCGTGGTGTATATTTGCATTGTACAGGTAAACAACGTACCGATAGGAAGTCGCTCGGTGATAGATATGATTGGCAAACGGTTGAACTAGTTGTGCGTTGGCTGCTTTGAATTGAAATGAAATGAAAATTCGCCTACAGGTATATCCTAGTGACGGCCGGTGGGCATGGCGCTTTAAAACAGATGTACGAATCCAATACCGATTGGTTGAAAAACGGAGGACGATTGAGGAGTTTGCTGCATTGGATCTTGTGAGTTTTTTGCTTCTTTTATTGATTAGTAAGGGAACGGTGAAGTTGTACTTATTTACCTCGATTGCGTGGGCTCAAAGCCTTGAACTGCATTAATTAGATAAACATAGACATGATCGATTTATAGTCGATCATCCTTTACTTAGTTGAAATTTCAAGCATTTTGTTTATTACAACTAGCTTATTACCGGTCTTCAACTTAGTGTTCAAAATGCGCTTCGACAGTTATTGATTGAAAGCTTTCGTTTCCAGTACCATTTTTACATAAAAACAATTCCTCTTCGAAAAACTTTTAGACCAGACCGGGAATCGTTCGCAATCACTTCCAGTATAGCCTTTGCTTTGTAGGTACGCCATTGCCGACTAGCTAAGAAGGAAGTTCGAATGGATATCGATTGTTTTGCTTTTTAGTGTAAAATTAAGAAAAATTGGCTAAATAAGCAACTAACTACCGTCTGTCCTAAACAAAAGAAACAACATTCAATACCATGGAAATTTTTCGTTCGTAATGAGCATTGTACAGGAAAAATTCGGCGGCACTTCGAAGGAGGGCTGATTGTTTTGCATACGCTCTTCGATTTAGTTGGAATTTGTCTCACGATTCATTTACAATTTGTCCACAAGAAATGGGCAATTCATTTCGAGCGTAAATCACGAACAAAACAGTCTGTATATTTTTTACAAAGCTTCATGGTAAAATTAGTGGAAAAAAACATTCAACTGCTGTTTGGGAGAACTTTTGATGTTTTTTCGCTGAATTCCACTCATCATTTTTTGCACACCTAATCTGCCTTTTTTTTTCACCGTTTCTACAAATCAGAAGACTTTTTGATTGTTTTGCCACATTTCTTTATTTTACGCTTGATAATTGCCCAATATTTTTCGATGGAAAAAAAATCTGGACAATTTAGTGCATTGATACTTTTGTCAGTACAATCGACACTATTTTGCTTATATCGTTCCACGACCTCATGGCTATTAAAGCAGCTGACTAAGTAGGGCCAGGACTTCACGAAACCTTCGTGCGATTGAACAAATGACAACATTCTTCTCTGAACTCAATTCTCCTTGTAAACTTGCCCAGTTATAGGCCCTCTCACAAAATCTTTTTCATAATTGGGGATACCTTGCTAAATCATCAACTTGAATTTATCTGCAAAGACATATTTACGTTTAGCAAAGTAAAATGTTCGACCCAGGATTTGTTCAAAGTCCATTTGCATGCAAGATTCATCGTTCATCAAAACACACCCGTTCTCCAGTATGTCCCACAAAAAAATGCGAAAATCCATACCTCAGTTTCCATTAAGTTTTTTTTATAGAAAATGATAAAAAAAATCATAATTTTATTTAGGGAATCGTTTATTAAGCTTTTCATGATTACATTAATTAATATGTCCGGCATTTTTCTCGATCACCTTCTCCAAACGAGGACGGACCCGAGAGCAAACCTTCTCAATGTATGAGTCAGCCATCGAGTTCCATGCCTTGGTAATGGAAGCTTTCAGGACGCCAAGAGTGTGGTGAGAACGTTCACAGGCGTTAGCCTGAACATATGCCCATATTGAATAATCCAAAGGATTCAAGTCCCGACTGCTAGGAGACGAAATGTCCTTGGGCTAAAATTCCATGTTTTCCTTCAGCCACGCTTGAGTCCTTTTTGAGGTGGGACACGGTGCTCCGTTATATTGGAAAATGACGTGTTGGTGTGCTCAAAAGTTGGCTTTCATCCATGGCAGAACGTGGTCCTTCAAAATTTTCATGTAAAGCTCGGTATTAACTTTTAATCATCAAGCTATTGGACGCAACTGCCCGAAAACCATGACTCCGGCCGGATGTTGTAAACATGAATTTCACTTTCTCTGGAACATCATCAATCTGTCTGTACGTGTGTTAGATACGGAGAATACGAACGTTTCGAGCCCTCCAGCCATAGTTGTTTGATTCGGTCAGTTACAAGGTGGCGCTTTACTCTTACCATGGACAAACATTTCAAGTCATCTTTGACCAACCGTTGCATGGTAGTTTATCGACTTCCTTAGCCAATTTCCGGATCAATCTGATAGGATTTCGCCTCAGTTTGTCTCTCACTGATCTGATGACTTTCGGTGTGCAACCGAACCATGGACGGCCACTTCCCGGCGTCCGTGGACGTGGTCCATCAAGGAGTGAACGTTGGATACGGTAAACGGTAGCCAGGTGGTATCCCACAATCGTTGCAATTTGTTTTACGGGTTTTTGGGCGAGCAGCAAACTAGTCACAACCTCCTTTGCGTACATTTTTCTCAACTTTGTTATTCGCGAACCACTGTTTTGTTTACATCGTCTCAGAGTATACAGTCAGATGATTACACACATGCAGTAAAAACAGTAAAAATAACATTTAAATCTACCCAAAAATAAGTATTGAAAACTTTCTCATTTCTTTATGGGAAATACTGTACATGGCCAGTATTTGCTCGTACAACTTCCTTGTACAGGTTTTGGCAACCAGCTTTCGTTTCAGCATCCTGTTGAGATGTTTGTTGGGTTGGTACGGGTTCGCCGAACTGCACTGTGACACACGCAGTGAACTTTTGCTCCAAATCACGTCCGGTGATCCCAGGATTATTTAGGACTGCCCTGATAATTATCGCTCGTAGGTTCCGGTCGTATGTTTTCTTTACTCGATCGTTTTGTTTTACTCGATCCAACGATAGTGTTTCCTGTTAACGCCTAAACACGGTAATTAACAGTCGATTTTGGAAATTTGAGAATCCTTGCGATCATTCCTCCCGACCACGCTGAGTTTTTCGCGTTCATTATTCGATAAGGCTGATAGTTTGTATGAATCTATCTCTGGACAAACAATTCTTCCGGGTCGAAACGCTGTCGTAAATATCTCGCTATGCCAACTAGAGGCGCAACAGTAATTATAAAGAAGTGGCCAATTACTAACTGAAACGGACTTTATCAGTATGAAGTTGTGAGAATAAGGGTCGATTTCTTTTCCGTGGCAAAATTTGCCGAGGTAGACGGCAAGTAGGTTTGGTCCATGCAAGTATGCCGAAACCACAATTTTGCCTCAGGTGGGCTCTGGAAACCTTTGAATGCGTTTATCTCCGTAAATAAGCGTCTAATCACTTAAATAGGGTGTTTTAAATCTTCGATTTTCGATACCCCGATTTTTGGCCATATAAGAATGCCGAAACCTCAATTTTGCCTCAGATGAGCTCTGGAAAACTTTATATATGTTTATCTCCGTAAATAAGCGTCTAATCACTTAAAAAGGGTGTTTTAAATCTTATATTTTCGATACCCCGATTTTGGTCCATATAAGAATGCCGAAACCTCAATTTTTCCTCAATTTGCCGTGTAGACAGTTTGTATGACAGTGCAGTTGAGTTTCAGTTCTTTTTTAACCCGGCGATGCTCTTCTAAACTGGCCTACACGCATGACGCTTGGGCCTTTTACTACCCGAAAGTTGGTTTTGCTTTCAAACAGCGAGTTCTAAAACGTTTCGACTACTTAGATATGAAATCTTGGCTAGCTCCAAGGAAATAAAGAATTGGTTGTTGCTGTGCACTGAATCGCTTATCTTGCTTATTTTCATAGGAGTACTGTCATTAAACTACATCGATCCTTCACCTGAACAGGAGCATACGTCGTCGTCTATCGATATATCCGCCTGAAAGAACCAACAACCATTCATTTGACCAAGTTGGAACAAACACAAAGTAAAGTTCAATAACCTCAAATTCCTCTACAGATTAAAGCCTGAAACCCCTTTCGGGTACAAAGATCGAACACTCGAGAGAACAAATTAACAAAGGCTAGAACGGCGAACTGGCTGTTGATAACTGCCGGATCCGTATTGGACGTCTCGGCAGAAAAGCCGAAACGATTCACTTGTGCGTCTGCCGAAATATCATCGATGTTTCCTATGATGGCGTATGGGTGGCTTCAAGACTCTGGTGTGGCTTTCGTATGGTTGCCAATCCAATGAAGCTGGGGAGAGACCTGAATTTCTGGAAATTGAACGGAATTGAAAAGACTCGATCCTTGGCTCCGTTTTTTCTCAGATCATTGTTGAGTCGACGAAATTGCGCAAACGAAGTATGAAAATTGTTCACTTGTGGCGGTTGCCAATTGTTAATGGCTTGGAAATCTCTGGTGGCTACTTAAGAAGCGTTAACATTTTGGCTCAAATCACTGCAACAAACAACAAATTTGGTTTATACAACAGGTACTCTTATGTGCTCGGCGACGGCTCTACACATTTCAATGACAGCTTTGGATTCATCTGCCAGTAAGGGTGCCTGATATGTGATCAGGTTTGAAGTTAGGATTTAGTTACTCACTGGTAGGTGTGATGAATGAAATTAGGATTTCTTGTGGGGTATTTGGAACTTTGGTTACAATTTTCAATACAATTTAAGCACAATGTTTCGCCAAGAAACTCGGTTTAAAGCTGCTTGGCTCCAGGCTCCAGCTCTCCTTCTCCCCAAGCCTGGTTTGCTGCTCAAAAATTGACTGGATTTATTGAAAATCGTACCCCGCATAATAATTCCCGCGTAATACTCACAGGAAGGAAAAACCATCGCCTTGTCAAAGTCCTTCCCACAGCAATGTACATCATCTATCTAAGCCTTGATCGGTTTAATCTAGTCTACAGGTGGTGCTTCTTATCCCGGCAAAAAATAAGTTTGCTGTCTTCGCATCTGTTTGTGTCGCTGCATATTTTGACGGGCCCATACGGCGTTCTTCTCGTCTAAAACCGTCTGACATTCTTTGTCGAACCAGTACCCAGGTAACCAATAAGTTGTTCCAAAGCGTCATTATGGCAGCTTATCAAGCATTTAAGTCACATTAAGTACAACATAAATGTCGCTTTTAGCCCAATATACTGCAATATTTACTATGATAATGCTTCATCAACGCTATTTTGCAAAATAGCATTTGAAATCCAACAAATTGCATTCAAGATGTTGATATAAGGCTAATATAATGCTTTCAGCATTTGAAATGCAGATTTAGGGTTGATTTACTGCATATGCTAATGCTTATTGGTTACCTGTGTAGTTCCATGGATTTCTATCCAAAAACTCAATGGCACCTTCTGCTGCGTTATTAATGGCTGCTTTGACACTACTCCAACAGTCTTCAAGAGGAGCGTCAAACAGCTCTCCCTCATCCGGCAACTGCTAGGCTTAGCGTTCCAGATTTTGACCATAACCAAGAAGTGGTCCGAATCGATGTTTGCGCCTCGATAGCACCTGACGTCGAGAATAACCGAGAAGTGCCTTCCATAAATTAAAACGTCGAATTGTGACTTGGTCTTTTGTTGTGAACTTTAGTTGTATCGATATGGGATACTGTGCTGAAAATAAGTACTACGTATGGCCATATTCTTGGAGGCGGCAAAGTCGATGAGTCTGAGACCGTTTTACTTCGTATGTTGATGTGCGCTTAACTACCTATAGCCGGCTGAGCATTGAGAGCTCCGATAATGATTCTGACGTCATGGCTTGGGCAGCTGTCGTTGAGTAGCTGCGCTTAAAAAGCATCCTTATCGTTGTCGTCACTTCCTAGGTGTGGATTGCGTCCGTTTATAATGCTGACATTGAAGAAGCGGCCTGTTCTTCTTAATTTGCACATTCTGTTGTCGATTGGTCACCCCTCATGTTCCGCTTTTGGATTTCGTTCCCAGCCGGTGTGTTTCGCACAGGTCTTGTGGATGGTATAATTATGCCCTATATGTATGTATGTACCGTCGATCCCTTCCAGCAAACCTCCTGCAGAACTACAATGTTGAACTTGCAGAGCCTCAATAAGTCGGAAAGAATGCGGGTACTTCTCAAAAAATTGAGAGACTTTTAGTTTCATGTTCCCAGTTTCCAATTGTTAGTCCGGTTTCATCGCCGGATGAACATCGTGCTTACTTACCTTAGCAATCAGACCACAGCCGGTTTGGTCTCTGCTGTACACAGAAGTTCCCAATTGAATTCGGTCCATGGCTGTACCTCGCCAACCTCGCTGTCTGCGGAGAGTCCGCAGGTTGCACACTACTTGGTCGATCATTTTAACAGGGCTGTCGTCCAACATTCTTACGACATGCTCAGCCCATCGTAGACGACCGATTTTAACACATCGTACGATAGGAGGTTCTCCCTACAACTGATGCAATTCGTGGTTCATTTGCTTCCTCCACGTTCCGTCTTCCATCTGCACTCCAACACAAATCGTGCGCAGAACCTTCCGCTCAAAGACACCAACGTGTTGTCCATGTTTCGTGACCGTAGAGAACTACCGATCTAACTAATGTCTTGTAGATGGTCAACTTTGTAGTTCGACGAACTTTGTTCGATCTTAGATGAACATCGTGCACAACACTGATTAGAGTCCCACGCTGGCATGAGGACGATAACCAGCCGCCCCTTACATGGAAAACAGACAGTGTTTTGAGCCGTCCCTAATTACAAAAACAGACGTTCGAATAGGCTACGCGGTTCGGAAAGAGGTTCTATTTATAATTTTGTTTTGGATTACATTCCTACTTTTGTAACAATGAATTATAATAATATGACAAAATATTTGTTGATTCGAATCCTAATGATGGGGGTAAAGTACATTTCACTTGAAGAATTCAGGATGGTCATGACTACATCGTTTATCTGGTGTATAGCAAAAATAGGAAACAATAGTCACACACTTTCCCTAATACCTTAATTATTTGAACAAACTTATAACAAAATCATATAAATGACAAAATCTCTCCTTCCAGCGGAACATACAGCGTTGTACAATTGAGCATCATCCAATTTCCAGTCATCAGCACAGTTTTGTCTATAATTCAGATAGTTTTACATCTAATCGACATTGTAAGTACACTATTTAAAGGCTATTCAACTAATAACATTACAATCATTTCTCCAAATCAACCATTTCAGGATCGATATCATAGAACTGTATACATTTTCCTACCGATATCGATAACCTCAGTCGTGCTGTATCTGATCTCGTTTTCCCTCCTGGTGAATTTGATCCAACCATCGTTTCCGGATCCTAAAATTGTGGTAGGTTGACAATTCAAAAAAAAATGTAAAAGCACGCACAATCAAGGGCCATTTTTTAATTACAGAAAAAGTTCAAATATCTCCGGTTGGTTGTGTTGGTGATCCAAATTCAGGTTGCCATCATGGAAATCATTTTCCGACAGGTGCACATAGAATGCACCGAGTTTGGCGCGGAAGCCTGGTCATGGTTTAATAGTAAGTTTAAGTTCCTAAGCAGGTCCTGTACCCAGAACTAATCTCTATTACTTTTCCAGTAATCAAACAACCACTGATAATGGTGCAAATGGTGATACTTGGTTCTACAACGTGGTCGCTTTATCGAAAGGAAAGCGGTGCTACGAATGGTTCATAGAAGCTAAGAAATGCATTTTTTTTTTAATCTGAACAAATCTCATTCAAATAGAAAGACAGTCATCTCTGTGTACGACACAGCATCCGAAGGTCAGTGCTTATATTAATCACACGATGATGACGGCATAATAATGGAAAAGGGTACCACCTCAGATGATCGTACAGAAGAGCGAGCAAAGCGGCTGGCGAGGGTTTTCGTCAATTCTCGCGTTTTCAACTACAAATATGATTATTTTGCAACACGGCGTCGCGTGGTTTAACACATCGTCTGACCATTAAACAAACCGCCTCGCTTAGTAGGTTTTTTTCTAGTCTCTCTTCTGCCAACAGCTGTGACTAAATGTCTACCAGCGCTAAACAATATCTCAGTACCTGTTTAGCGGGCTTCGACATACCGAGTGTGACAGCATGGATGGTGTGTAGACTGGTTCAAAGTTTGGAGCATTGGAAATCAATTTTATGAGAAACGTGCATCTTTAGACTTTGGTCGTCTGTAATACGTTTACTTTTAAAGTGAATCTGATCAGCATTATCGGCTACGGTAATTATCGACTTCAACCTAAATGTACATTTTCGAATGTTCCAGGGAAAAAACATAATTTAATGGAAATCAATCCTAAATCCAAGTTTGTTAGGTTTTTAGTGTGCTTATGTTCCATTCGCAATATTCGGAAAACCCGGGAACCTCCCAACATCGATCCAATATAGACGCTGAAAAGAAGCACAGAAAGCAGGATCGAAAACAAATACCTAGAAACTAGAAGTTCTTTTGTGTACTTCTGTGGACAAGCTGAGAACCTAGTTCATGAACATTTACCATTGTCAAGCACCGAACACAGTAAAGGAAATTTTCAATGGATCCGAGGACATAATCCAGCATCAAGCATGAACAGTGCTAAAAGCACCTCACAATTTCTTTTGGTTCCTTTTTACTCATCTATGTTTTATATGCACTACTCGTGCTTGATTGTGAGAGTGGATCCTGAATGCTTTGGTAGGCAGTAGTTTTGGGAAGTTGTATCTATCACATTTCAATAGATCATTTATGTTTTACAACCATTGCATATTAAATGAACTTAAGCGCAGGGTGAGAGGAACCAATTTCTCAAAATTTAAGCGATTCGGATGTGGAGGATGTAATTTTCACCTTCCTGTTGTTACAAATACATACATTTATTTGTTCAACCTCACATTTAGGATAAGACATAATCAACAATAGTACGCCACAATAATCGGTTTGCGGTTGCTGCTCTCCAACGGTCACGCCCATTGCTCGTCAGATCACGCTCCACCTGGTCCGCCCACCGTGCTCTCTGCGCTCCACGCCTTCTTGTGCCGACCGGATCAGTAGCGAACACCAACTTTGCAGGGTTGTTGTCGGGCATTCTTGCAACATGCCCTGCCCACCGTATCGTTCCGGCTTTGGCCAGCTTCTGGATGCTGGGTTCGCCGTAGAGTGCAGCGGGCTCGTGATTCATCCTTCGCCGCCACACACCGTTCTTCTGCACACCACCGAAGATCGCCGCAGTTTCTTCCGGAGCCCAACTGATGATGCCTTCGAATTTCACGACTCGTATTGTTGCCAGCCGTCAGTAAGGATCCGAGGTAGACAAATTCCTTCACCACCTCGAAGGTATCCCCGTCTATCGTGGCATTACTTCCTAGGCGGATCCGGTCGTGTTCGATTCCGCCTACCAGCATGTACTTTGTTTTGGACGCATTCATCACCAGTCCGACCTTTGTTGTTTCGTGTTTCAGGCGGGTGTACAGCTCTGCCACCGTTCCAAATGTTCTTGCGATAATGTCCATGTCGTCCGCAAAGCACACAAATTAACCAGATTTCGTGAAAATCGTACCCCAGCTGTTGAGCCCGGCTCGTCACATTACACCTATACCATCGTTAAAAACATGTGTATTTTTATTTATGGCAACTTATGCTTACATATGGTTTCTAAACATTGTTTCTCAGCAGTTCATGAATGATTTTTGATGACTTTTTCATGTATAAGCAAGTTGCCGACCTTTTCCTCTAACGTTCTTCATAAGGTTCTGCACAAATTGATTAGCAACGATTTAGACACTCTTGTCCAATCTCGTCAGCTGTTTAGTCTTTTGATGTAGTCTGTTAGGGGTTTCCATGGAGTTTTTTATTTGAAGTTAGTCTACAAGTTTGTAAAACATTGATAATCACTTTGTGAGAGACGCAGCAGCATCCTTGCTGTTGATATAAATCGGCGCAAATTATATCCCAAGCACTACTAAATGTTGCCTTGTTTTTCCTATGAAAAGAACTGCGAATACACTTTGTGAGTGGTCCAAACAGCATTCTTTCTTTTGGTTTGAATAGGCCATCGAATATTTATTAAAGGCTTTTTCAATGAGCATCTTCCGTCACACTTTATGAGAGGCCCCACCATTTCTGTTGACAATTCGACCCATTTGCGGCCCCATTGCTGGCACTCTCAGGTTTCATTATAAATAACCTTTTACAAAGGGAAAACCACTGTATCACTCTGTGAGTGGCCCTAACAACATGTTATTGTTGATTGATTACTTTTGATTTGAATCGAATTTCATGCGTTATTAAAACCAAATCTTCACAATTTGATGAAATAGCAGAATCAGACGACCCAGATCTAAGTATGAACATATAAAAATACGTGAAAATGAAACATTAAGCGGCAATAACCACACAATTGAAATCACATTGTTGTAAAACGCAACCTTAGGTGTGGCCCATTTAGTAATGGAACACAGATTTTTGATTTTTATAGCGACCTTAGTGGTCGGATTTGTAAACTATGACATCTTATGTGTTCCCTATAACAATAAAAACATCAGAAGTTTTTTTCGCGGTGCAGTTCAAACGTGTTTCAGAGAAATACAAAATGGAAGAAAGAGAAGAAAAATAATTGTGCGCAATAATTTGGAAAACCCTTCGTGGTCTGGGCCAAAATTTGCTAAAGTTTTGGGTTTTCCCCTTAATACCGTGTGGCGTGTTTTTAAAAAGTACAGAGAAATTTTGTCGACGGACCACAAGCCTCAAAGCAAGCGTCAGGTGGGTACAGTACTAAACTGTCAACCGTCAACTGCGCAACGAAGTCATCAAGAACATTAAGGCAAACCCCAACATCTCAGACCGCGATTTGGCCAAAAAGTTTCGCGCTGCACGGAGTACCGTGCAACGGATTCGTCTCCGGGAAGGCTTCAAGTTATACCGTGCCTGTAGACAACCACATAGGGATCAAAAGCAGAACAGTGTGGCCAGAATTCGTGCCAGAAAACTGTATGATCAGGTGTTGACAAAATGCAATGGCTGTCGGCTCATGGATACACCTTTGCAAAGAACGATACCGCTACCGGGACAAAATTCAAAGTTAGTGTTTGCAAATTCAAGTTAGTGTTTGCAGATAAATTTGAACGTAAATACATGATTTGGCAAGGCTGCAGTAGAAAGACCAAGGTTTTCATCACTAATAAAATATTTAATTCAGAGCTGTACAGAACGGAATGTCTCCAAAAGCGAATATTGCCATTCATCAGATCCCACAATGACCCTGTCATGTTTTGGTCAGAAAAAGTGTGTGAGAATGTACCTCGATTGTTTGACCTATAGACTGTTCCGATAATTATAAATACACTATTGATTAATCGTCAATTCAAAACGGGTGCAGTATTCAACTAATTTTTGGCTGCGTTGTCTGATGTTGTCATTTTTTTCAATTCGCACGGAAGTTGAAAAATGCGTGGTCTTTCTCCCGAGCAAAGAAAACGGATTGTAAACAAACGTCAGTAAACTGGCTAAGGAAGAAAGTGTGAGCGTCGGAGCAGTTCAAACCGCATCACGGAAGTTTCAACGACATGATGATGATTATGATGATGATGATGTAATACTACCATCTATTGTAGCAAGGTAACTCTACATAGCAGTGGAATAATCTGAAAAACGATTTGATCAGGGTTCTATTTGGACAGGCCCGTAAGCAGCGGCATTTACGCGAAACCCGCGAATATAGGAAAGAGAATCTTCTTCCAAAACCAAGTTTACACTAACAGCACTAGAATCGAGCTCTCGATTGACAGAATAAACCCAATAGATGGGATCGAAGAGCCGCCCTCGTTCCGCGAAATGTTAACAATAGGGAGGAGGCAGTCCAATGCTCCCTATCCAACTCGTTTCACTTGGGTGCCCTGATGGTCCTACCCTTTCCCGGTTGTATGATATGTAATAAATTTTTATTATATTTTGGCTTGGTCTAATGATCTAAAATAAAACAAAAATATCATATGATACAAGGCAATGAAGTGTCTATACTACCTGAAATAACCTTTGCTGTAACATTGATGAAGATAAAATTTATTTAATCTTATTATTTCGAGAAAAAAAAACCACGCCAGAGCACCAGACGATGACTACAAAAATGTCCCCTTCAATCTAAACACAAAATTTTGTATGCAAAAACTGGTATGTATCCATTTAATAATATACATGAATTAAAACAGTTTAAACAGTAAATTCTACATCCTGAAAATTCAGTATGATTATAACAATACACAAAGATGATATGATGAAAATAATATAAAGTCATAATGAAATACGAAATATACTAACTACATATAATAATTAAACGCTAATTGCATCTTCAACTCATGCGGTGTAACATGTTTGTAACTCTGAAATGGCAAAAAAAATGAAAGTCTGCTATTGATTGTTGTATCTAAACATTTGTTGAAATAATAAAAGAAAATTGATATGGCAGTCTAGCGAAACAGCAAAGAAAATTTCAGCTAACAATACTGCCGTTATTAGCATAACTGTCCCATGTACATAGGGAAACCCATAGAACATGGGACAATTATGCGTAGAACGGCAGAATAGGTGCAATAAATTTTATATGAATGTCAATAATGTCAAAAACGGAAAATTAATAAATCTGCATAAAAAAACAAAAGGGAGATTCGAATTTTCCGATTCCTCTTGCTTGCTACTGGAGAATTCTATTTATAATGACATGTCGGACTTCCGTATCCATTATTTTATTAACTAGAATTATTATTAACTAGAATGTTTAGATAATGTAAATAATTTAAAATTATTCTACAATACTTCGAAGTTCCATGGATGATCTGAAATTATATACCGTATAAAGAATAGCATAACTAAAATTTCGATGTACTGCTCCGAGGAGCATTAGCTCAAATGCTAGAAAACGATTTAAATACAATGTTAGGAAGTACACTTAGTTTAAAAATTAAGGTACAAATAAAAGTTGATTTCAAGAATTTCTTTCAAAAGATTTTCAACCAGTCTAACGTGGATATGCACGCACGAATCCCGTATCTCTTCCATCAACGAACTAACCAAGCAAGCAGCACATGGTCAGTTATGCTCTCTGCCATCAGCTGGTAGAGACTCTGCAGCAGCAAAGCAGCATGGCGTGGTAACCTCTGGGTTGATTCACTCTCTCGGTCTCGACTCTACCGTTTGGTGCGGCGGGGGGTAGGGTGGGTTTGTATGTCGATAGAAGAATACCATTCTCAAGGCAGCCGCAGCCAACCAAGAAACACAAACGTTAGACTCGATTTCTCTTGCCTTCGTATTTTGGTTCTGCGTTGTGTGTCGCTCACCCGTTTGGCACCGTTCGTCCGACTGCTTCTATTTGGTTAGTCTAGAGTTGACTGCCGGGTCGATTGGATCGGGAAACCGCGAGCGTGTGCTGTCGGGATTGCTTGAGCCAGGACTCGTAGTGGACGGGGTCGAACCAGTGGGAGCATAGTGCTCCAGACAGGGCTGCAGATTTGCAACAGCAGGACGATTGCGACAAAGGCTTCTCGAACGGTCAGTTCCAGTTTTCCAGACAGTGTTGTTTTGAATGGTAAATATCGGAAGATGGTTTAGAACCGGTTTCTTGTTCTCGAGTGAAATGCATACATATGTGAACTAAGTATTTTTTTTCGTGATGCTTCCTGGTTTGTTTTCGAAGGGATTGATGAACAGTGCCCAAGAAGAGAGACAAAAATAGCGCGCTCAAGCGTTCACTTCGAGGGAAAACAAACCTGCTAAATGGCTTGGCTATGACATAACTTTTCTACTGTTGCAAGTTTGTTTGCACATATAAAAAACCACTTACTAAGAAGGTTGGTATATTAACTAACCAACCGATCTGTGTTTCTTGCTCTCTGTGTTTTGCTCGGTTAGATGTTGTTTACCAGCACTAGTGTGACACGGACGGTCGGTTCGGTGAACGGTGGTTCTTGTGGGTGAAATTATATCGCCGTTTAAGGCACGTCTCGCGTGGTTTAAGTCGACATCATATTTTCGGGAAAATTTTGGATTGAAAATTTAAATTCTGAATAGATTTCTTTTTAAATTACCGAAGGCGTTACATTAATAAATTAAGGAAGTCTGTGCTTGACGAGCTATTTACTCCGGCTACGGCTTGTTAGACAAGGATCAGTTACAGAAGTAATTCGCGTTGCCCCCGGCAACACGGTTCAAAAACAAAGTTTACATTTTGAATATCAATGCATTGGCATTGGGCCAACTGTTGAACAATGGTCGCAATAGTTTAATTAATTCGTCTTTGAAAAACAAACACGAATGGCTTTTTATTAACTTTCAATCTGCCCAAATCCAAGACCTTGAAATCTCAATGCAGCAGTGAGCTAGTTAATGGGTATCTTGCGACTGAAAGACGCCGTGGAGTTGTTAGTGCTTTACAACCCAGTTACCCCAGTTTGGCTAACATTGCAAGTGTTCACGTTTAGTAACTTGATGACTTAAGCAGTCGACGAAAAATATATATAAATAATAAACCCAAATCGAAAGCACGTATCAGGCAACTGTTGTAAGGTAAGTACTTTTTCGTCGATTGAAAATTATGAAGTTGTTTGCAAATAAATCAAAAACAACCGAGAAAAATTAAGACAGTCTCGGAAACTCTAACTACCAGTGACAAATACCAATGAAGAAAACAACGTTTTTGTTACTGAAAGTGAAACAAAAATCAGTAAAAGCGTCTTCTGTGTCCTGTTCAACGTGGGCCACTAACTTTAAATTTCAGTATCAAGATTCCGTACGGTATTTACTAGGTCCACCTGTATGTTCCTTTTTTCCCAATGTGGTATGAATCTAATGGCTTGGCATTATTTTTATTACACGTCCAGCATTCACCAATATAGAATCATCGTAAAGCAGAGGCGCTTATGTAAATTCAAAAGCAAACATGATTTTCAAAATATTATAATAAAATCACTTCCTATTCCGACAAAACATCGATAAGCGATAAAACTTGATTCTAGGCGGAAAAGTTACTAAACTTAATGTTAAATTTTGAAACACCTTCAACCAAATGCTTTGTCCCTGAACGGTCTTTATTGCTGTCGTGTTTTGAGTCCGGATTTATCTTTGTGCCGGGAAATCCAAGCAAGGTGATCGCCAGTCGATAAAAAGGTGATGCTTAGACAAGATATTTTCGTGGCATTTATTTAGTCACCAATCGCGGTAAGGTTGAATCGATTTTTACGGTACCGGTGAATCGATGCTTTAAACATGTTCACTGTGAGTTTCCAATCTAGTGAATTCAATTAAAATGTTCAGCATCACAGCGTTCACCTTTTGATTGATGGCCTGGTTAACCGGCAAGGGCGACTGAAAGCCCAAACATAACGCGTAATGTGGACGGAATGAAAACGGTCACTTTGATAGTTGTCCAATATGTCCAATTGAAATGGATCTGATTAGTTTTCTATCCGACAAGCAGGTACAGTCAGATAGGACTCCTCCGCTGTCATTGCCATTGCTTCCGTTATCACCGCGTTCGAGCCTTTAGAGTACAATGTTTCCAAATCCGATTGACTTAAGGATATAATGAATTACAAATACGCGGTTTCCGTTTTTTAATTGGAAATCATCACGAGCAATAATACTTATACACTGACCGAAATAAATATAAGGACAATGCTCGAAAGGTTTTCGTTGCGTTTATAATTTCTTTTACCTATGTTTTGGTCAACATTCTAAAGGGTGTATTCGATAAAAATGGTACACACATATATACTCATCAAAATTCAACTGATTATCGGTTTGTCTTGAAATTTTCAGGGAATGAAGAACTACTAATGAGTTTTGATTTACAACATTTGTTTTATTCAATTTCGTCTCCCATCCCGAATGCCCGCACCTTCCTTTTCACTCCACCCATCAAATTTTGTACAACCGATTTTCCCAGTGTTTTTGTTGTTTTTACCCAAATTTTCTTCAATTCTAGCTCTGTTTTTATAGTTTTGGGATGTTTGCGAAGTTCCGTTTTCATAATTGCCCAGAATTTTTCAATTGGACGAAGTTACGGTGAATTTGGTGGGTTCATATCCTTTGGCACAAAATTGACTCCGTTGGCTCGGTACCACTCCAATACGTTTCGAGCGTAGTGGCAGGATGCTAGATCAGGCCAAAACAGAGTTGATCCTTTGTGCTTCTTAATGAATGGCAAGAGACGCTTCTTAAGGCACTCTTCCGTCTAAATCGCACCGTTTATTGTTCCGGAAGTGATGAAGGGAGCACTTATTTCACCACATCCGCAAATCGCCTGCCAGATTAGAAACTTCTTTGCAAATTTCGATAGTTTCTTCTTTCGAACATCTTCCGGAACATCGAACTTCGACTTGGCAATGAAATATTCTTGCCCAGGAAGTTGACGGAAGTCGGCCTTGACGTATGTTTCGTCATTCATCACGATGCAACCGGATTTGGTGAGCAGCTTCGTGTAAAGTTTCCGGGCGCGGGTTTTTGCAGTGATGTTTTGTTTTTCATTCCGGTTTAGGGCTTTTTGCACTTTGTAAACATGTAACCCAGCCCGCTTCATGGTTTTCTGCTCAAAACCGACTGACACCCTAGACTTTTTAGCGACATCTCGAATTGACATGTTTGGACGGTTCTTGAATTGTTGTACGACTTTCCTGGCCATTTTACTGTCCATTGGACCACTTTTACGACCACTCCCTTCCTTTCTTTGGACACTCAGACGCTCCTTGAAGGTTCTTATTACACGAGACACAGTTGTATTTGCAATTCCAAGCCTTTTAGCAATCCACCGGTGGGACGCCCCTGGATTTTGATTGTGAGTGCACAAAATTTTCTCACGGACAATTTCTTGTTTCGACGACATGACTGGAACTACTGAATGAATAACTATGAAACATGGCAGATGTAAATAATACACTATGGATAAGATCTACTCAAATTTCTAGGTTTTTTACTCATACGATTCAAAAGTTACAGAAGATTTTCTGTGTGCCATTTTTATCGAATACACCCTTTAGAATTTACATAAAACACTGCTCAACTGGTTTGATTACTTTATGATACAAACTCTAAATTAATGATTGAACATTAAAATTCTTCCACAGGAAATAAGTATAAGTATAAGGACAAAGTTAAAATTTCTACAAAAACGTAGTCTTTTGCATGAAATTTGGAGTAATTGATAATGCGATGCTCCTCCTTTGTTTTTATGACCTCACTCAGTCATCTCGGCATTGAAGTGATGTACGATTTTAGAACATCACTGTTCAACCTGCTCCATTCTTCGGCAATAGCAGTTCGGAGTTGAAGAAGGATGTCAAACATACGTCCATGTTTGAAAACACTTCGGGAAAGTAGACCCCAAACATTGGATTGAGATCTGGGCTACATGCTGGCCATTCGAGAACAGGGATGTTACTATTCGCCAGAAACGAGTTCGTGTTACGTGCAACAGGGTAAGCGGCGTTGTCCTGCTGAAGTATCATATTGGACAACATGGACAACATGGATTTCACCCCACAAGATCGATCTCAACCAATCTCGCACCTTTTGTTTCCTCGTGTCTCCGGAATATGGAAACTGGATCTCATGTCGACGTTGTTTACACGGATCTCAAGGCTGCTTTTGACCGGGTCGACCATGCTATACTTTTGGCAAAGTTAGACAAACTTGGCATGTCAAATAACTCAGTTCGTTGGTTTAAATCGTACCTAACGGACAGGGTACTCTGTGTGAAGATCGGCTCAGCTCAATCGAACTACTTTGCGAATATGTCAGGCGTACCTCAAGGCAGCAACTTGGGACCACTGCTGTTCTACATTTTCATCAACGAGGTTGGATTGATACTTCCACCTAACTGCAGGTCGTTCTATGCAGACGATGTGAAAATTTATGTGGTTGTGCGATGCTTCGCTGATTGTTTACGACTACAGCACTTGATCAGCAGCTTTGAAGAGTGGTGTTCCAGGAATTTCCTCACTCTGAGTATTAGTAAATGCTTCATTATCACATTCCATCGAAAATTGCACCCAATTGCGTTTGATTACATGATAAACAATCAACTTCTGCAGAAAGTTGATACTGTTCGTGACCTTGGAATCACGCTTGACTCTGGTTTGACATTTAGACAACACTACACAGATATGATTACCAAAGTCAACAGACAGCTCGGATTCACGTTTAAGATCTCCGACGAGTTTCGTGATCCCACCTGTCTGAAAGTATTGTTCTGTTCTCTCGGGCGTTCTATCCTGGAATTTGGAGGCTTGGTGTGGTGCCTCTATCAAATAATCTGGATTGCGAGGATTGAAGCTGTCCAAAGAAAATTTGTTTGTTATGCTCTACGTCATCTGGCGTGAATTGATCCTGTCAACCTTCCATCGTACCAGGATCGTTGCTCACTCTTGGGTATTGAAACGTTTGAACATAGGCGTACAGTCATGCAAGCAGTCTTCGCGTCAAAAGTGCTGCTAGGTGAAATCGACTCTCCAGCAATTCTGGCAGAACTATCCATCTACGCTCCTGAAGGAGTTCTGCGAACAAGAAATTTTCTGCAGCTTGGAACTCGTACTGCAAACTACGGCCAACACGATCCAATTCGATTCAGGTCATCGCGCTTCAATGAACTCTACGCTCTGTTTGACTTCAACTGTTCCGCTGAGACCTTCCGTCGCCGTATTCAGCGTAGTTGGATGGAAAGCCGCTAGTTCGGAAATGCTGACAAATACTACATACTGGATACCAGACGACTGATGCCACGAAAGATAATTTTAATTTTTCTTACAAGTTTTGTATGTTTACTAGAATTAATTCTGTTAACTTGCTTTGTATTCCTTCTATTTTTGTTGATGAATGTAGTGTACGGTTTAGCGATAGGGGGTTTTTACGCCATGGCTTTTCCCCATTACATTTCAATAAGATGTTCAATCAGTTGGAATTATGTAAATAAATACATAAATAACTAAATATTATCATCCATAATATTTTCAGCGATCGGGATCAAGACTTCGCCCAAGAGCTGCACCTACTTTTCAGAATTCATTCTGGTCGAAATGAAACACACTGGTGTTTTTTCAGCAAGACTAACCACCTAACCAGATCATCAGAGTGCCCCCTCGAAAATTTCTCGATTCCCTTTGTGGCTTTTCGCCTTATATCCTGCCAACAGTTAGTTGATCCATCCGGTTCATCTAAATTGAATTCCTTTTCATCGCAGAACACCACATTTTTCTACTCTTGTTCCAGATGGTCAGATGGAATATATATAATTAATAAATAAATAAATTGACCCGTAACGCTGGTAGATCACCTTTTCGTGGTGCGTTACGGGGTATCAGATCTACCACTGAACCCTAGTCCGAATTAATTCAAACTAGGGAACATATTTGTTATTTGTAGTCAAAGGAACATATTTTAGTCCTTATTACATTTTATGTCTTATGAAAAGTGACAATACTCGTTTTGCAATTGTGCGAGGATGAGCTTAGAATAAGTAAAACATGGTTAGTCTTCATTTATGTGAATTCTCATTGTCTATTTGATGTTCTATAGTTTGAATTGATTATGACTAGGGTTCTGATGCATGGTCAGTATCGGAGTCATAGTTTGTTTTCTTTGTAATGAATCTGATTTTGACTGATAAAGGGGCGCGCCTTTGAAGAGTGCTCTCACTCCTCAAAGGGTTTAAATAGCGGAAACTTTCAATAAAATTTGATTCATTGCCAACAAAACAAACAATGACAACTGTAACAACGCCGAATACCTCATCATTTCTCAATAGTGATGAGGTAAATCGACATGCACTAAACAAAGGACACGGGATATACTACAATAGATCAAATTACTGGTCTCAGTGGTTTATGTCCCGAACAGAGGAAAAAAAAAATAAAAAAATTAATAAATAAATAAATAAATATCAACCGGAAAAGGCCTACGAGTATTTGTCAATCGCTTAATTTCATGTTTTGCGTGTTCTGAAACTGATGCTGGATGCCCTTTTTGCTAGATGGCCGCATATTTCTCACCCTTTTTCACGAAATTATGTACCACCGTTTTGCTCCTTTCTATTCTGCTTGCGATCTCACGGATTGTCAGTCCATTTTCACGATGGGCCTGAGATTGTCCACGCTCAAACTCTGAAATTGTGGTTAATTTCGGCATTTTCTGAATTTTTCGGTCATAATTTAGGTTGAATTGATGAGTACAACATTATAACAAGGGTAATATTTGTTTAGAAAACTTACGAGGCCAGCGAACACAAATCAGCTTGCTTCCGATATCCCACGTTTAAAGACAAGTCATCATCGAAACTGTGTAGAAAACGAACGATGACATTATAATTATAAAGATGACATTTATAAAGATGACATTTATAATTATCATTATAAACATACAAAACTGGAAAACAAAAGTTTGCGTAAATAAATCAAATTTTGAAGAATTGCACATTTTCGGTTGTCCTTATTAGTATAATAAGTACTAATAAGTATAATTAGTATATTTCACTAAATATAAAGACACCAGTATATATAGCCAATAGAAGCCACCTGAACCTAGGATCCATTTTTTTAATTAGATAAGGATACGGTAAGGACACCTTACATTACGAAACAGGCTAAACTTTGCCAGTCTCGCAGTCTCCAAAGGGTTAGAAGATCAATCCACTTTGCGCCTTCCGGGCCTCTTCTTCTAGTGCCCGTCGGTTCGTTATCGAGAATCATTTTAACTGCGCCATCGTTTAATATTCTTACGACATGTCCAGCCCATCGTAGTCGACCGTAGTGGTGTGAACGATAAAAAAAACTCTTCTAGCAAATGATGCAATTCGTGGTTCATTCGCCTCCTCCACGTTCCGTCATTGATCTGCACTCCACCGAAGATCGGATGCTGCACCGTCCGTTCAAAGAGACCAAGGCGCGTTGTTCCTCCACGAGCATTAACCATGTTGTGTGGATGTAGAGAACTACCGGTCTAATTACTGTCTAGTAAATGATCAACCTTGTAGCTTGGAGCACTTTGTACGATCTTAGCTTCCTTCGGAGACAAAGTAGGCTCGTATGCTAGCCATAATGCGCCATATTTAGTCTCTGCTGGTATCGTTATCAGCGGTCATCAATGAGCTCGGAGCAAGAATTCATCTATCGCCTCGATTTCATCACTATCGATCTGAACTCTTGGTAGGAGGCTAACATTGTCATCTCGTGAACCTTTTTCCTTCATGTATGTTGGCTTTGACGTATCAGTGACAAGCCCAATCTTAATAGCTTCAGCCTTAAGTCTGATATATGTTTCCGCCACCATTTCAAACTTGCGTGGTACGATATCAACGACATCGGCGACTATTCCTGCTCTTGGAATCAAACCCTCCAATTCAAACGCGATAATTATCACATTGTCGTAGCCCTCTCGGAGATTCGAATAGACTCAAGAGTGTCCCTGAGACTCGGACGACGAACATCACTCGATCCTCCGAGAGTATAATTTTAGAATCTCATATGCCGTCGTCGTCTTTCATTCTGTGGGATAACAAGGGGATTTGGCCACATTCAAAACACTTTGGAGCCGAGTCCCATGTATAGGTACTGATCGACGGCTCAAAATTCATGATATTCCATATAGATATCCGATAACATCAAACCGAGGACCTACCAGGGCATTTAGCTGTTTTCGAAGACTTCCCAAAAAAAACAATATTTTAACCTGGTATATTAAGTGATATCATTCAGTGGCTTTTTGTTGCATATGCAACTGATCGACGAACCCCCTGAAGACATATGATCATGTTTTTGTGTTTGTTTACCGCATTCATATTGTGGTTTGTGACGTCCGTGTTGTTAATATTTACTATCACGTGAAAGCAAGCGTGATGGCACGTGCGCTTTGGAAGGATAAAATGTTATCCAAGAATTGAAAACACCGAAATTGTAAGTGTACTTTTAATAACAATGAATCGATTAATAAACCAAAGATTTTAGCTTTGTAGCATGTGGCAAAAACTGCAACTGAGTGTTTCATTTGCTCTGCTGAAAGATCGGTGCCGGTGTCTCTCGCCATTGTTTTCAACAGTCGCGTTAAGACGAAAGAACAACAACAACATTAATATGTTTATATAAATCCTTGGGTCCTCCCTTAGCTCCCTTAGCTTAAATCCGCAGCTACAAAGCAACACCACGCTAGAGGTGGCTGAGTTCGATTCTGGTATAAGAATTTTTCGTTAATGAAAATTGCTTGACTCCCTGGGCAAAGCGTATGATTGTACTTGCCACACAATCATACTAATACAAACATGGTACTTGGCATCGAAAGCTCTCAATTAATAACTGTGGAAGTGCATTTAGAACACTAAGTTGAGAGCTAGCAATAAGCTAATTGTGAAAGCAATACGCTTGAAATGCTAAAGAAGAAGAAGAAGAATATACATCATGAGCTTCATGCATCATTAGGAAACAACTTTGCTCCTCTGAAATCGGAGTAAAAGAGCGGAAGATTTGTATACCAGTAATTTGATTGTTTGTTTAGGAATACAACTCCATCTGTTAACCCTATTTGTTTCTTCATGTGGAACAGAAATTAGTTTAAAGGAACGTTAATACCGAAACCATCTATATTCACAGATTGCTCCTCTGTTTGAACTTTACAGTTAGTTGCCCTCGGTCATATTAATTAACTTTTAGGAACAATCTAGTACAGTTTTAAATGTTATAGAATAAATTATACAGCAAATTATTAAAGATCAAAAAACATCACCTAACTCGAAATAATAGCTTTTATATAAAATAAAAAAAAACATTCTTAACGAAAAACATACACACTTCTTAAGCGCCAACATTAATTGAAACAATATTTTTCAAAGAATAGCTAATCTTTGAAAGACGCAAATCACTTATATAAATATAAACAGAAATTTTTTAACAAAACGTTATACCTGTTCTCAAACTCCAAAATAAGTTCTTGAATTTTTCTTTATTGAAAACAATCAGGCATGTATTTGTTTTTATTTCTCAATTAGAGTCACCCTGTCAGTGTTAGAGGGGTTCTAAAATTCAATTTTTTTCAAAATTTAGAAAAATACATTTTAAATAAATTCCTATCACATGAACCACCAGATATTAAGTACGTAAATGAATGGAGATCGAATGTAATTTATGAAGAAGGAAAAACTGGTAAATGAAAGGAAATCGAATGTCAATTATGAAGAAGGAAAAACTGGTGTTGTTGTTGACCGAACCATTTCTGAGTTTTGATTTTTTTTTAAATTTACCAAGTCTTATATTTTCTTTCAAGGATCTCATGCGTTTTCAAGCAACCATACGTCTACATGAGTATTAAATACAATTTATTCATTATTTTTTATGGTTTCTACTTAGCTCTAGAATAAATAATTTTTAACTGGATACTATTTAACTGTTTCGAACAGAGTGAAAGCTTGGTTTAAGATCGATTCGTGTATTGTTTTTTCTTGGGTTTATTTATTGTAGATTTACAAATACTTAGATTTAATTTTACATTCTTATGCAATGCTCTTCATCTGACAACGAAAACCGGTTATCAATTATATAATTTTCATCTGCTGAACTAAAACTATCACAGGACTGGGTTCCAGAAATTTGCTTTAGACGAGTGTACCGGATAATTAGTTTTCTTTCGATTGCACTTGCTGTATAAATGTAATAGAATGTAATAGACAGAAAAATCTCTCATAAAAAATATAATTTGAACCCATACAACGTGAACTACTGTTTTAAAGAAACATTTCCAATAAGTACTAAATGTTGATTTTTTGTGATATACCCGTGTCTGAGTTGCTAAACTCCGTTAACATCTACACAAATAAAAAGAAACATTTAATTTTATGCGTTCTCTAATGCTAGATTTGGCAGAAAATAATTGGATATTTCATGTAAATTTTAGCCAGATAACGCCGAAATCTAGCCTGTTGCATGAAAGATTGCGAACAATTTCGTTATTTACGCGTCCTTTGGCTTGACATTAAACAAGGGGAAATTATACGAGCTTGTTAGAATTATTTGTTTTTCTGTATAGAAATGAACAGAGTAGGTGCCATTCACTTATTATGTAACACAGCAAGGGTGGCGGGGAGAAATTTTGAAACAATTCAATTCTTGCGTTGCGGTGTCATTATACACTGGGATACGCGAAACATATCCGCACAGAAAAAAATAATAATGAATTTTAACAAGCGCGTAAAATGTCCTTTCATTTAATCCCAAGCCAAAGAAGGCGTTTGTTTGCAATCTTTCATTCGCCATGCAACAATTTTTGCATTCTTTCATACAACAGGCTAGATTCAGGCGTTATCTGGCTTTGCATAAGATGACGCAGAAAATTCAATGTTTCTTTTTATCTGTGCGTAATGTGTTCCTTAGCGATCGATCTGACTAAGAACAGACTTGTTTTTTTTTATCTTATTTGATTTGAGGTGTCACATGATGAGTATACCACAATTGATCTCAATTAAAGAGTAACGACGCATATTCATCGGAACCTCGAAGCCAATAGACCAATTCCAACAAAAGTCAATAGCGTTCTATGAAAATAATGTAGCTGGCATTTGCAGCTAACAGACAGAAACAGACAGAAAACAGCAACAGTTTCAAGTGCATGTGGATTGTTTGAAGAAAAATATGGTTTAACCTTTCTCCGAAATGTAATCAAATTAAGGCTAAATAACCAAGTTATCATATGAATACATTCCGTGAAATGCTTTGACGGAAGAATATATACAATTAGAAGATTGTAAAACGGTTGCCGAGAATAGTCACCATTGCCGAAGCCAACACCTCCGTTACTTCAAACTGATGAAACGACGAGAATAATTCTGCTTATAAAACGCTCCCACCAACTCACTAGTTTTCACCGCATTAAAACATGTCAAAATATTGCCTTAGTTTACTAGCTAGCACTTTAAATACCTTGAACAATGGATCTTTTTCATTCGGCATCAAGCAGTACATAGCCAGTAAACGCAAAGACGTGTTTATGGCTTCTGCTATAATTATTTGACACTCCCCTAAGATCGTTTGTTTTAAAATTTCTAAGAACCTAGACCAGCATCAATCCTACCATCCCCACCCTTTAACCTTCAACTTCTCAAAACTGCGCATTCATAATCATTCTTGTCCATTGCGAAACATGAACTTTCAACTTTTGCACAGATGTCAAAGTTACAAAGCCGAACAAGTCTCGTTGTTATCCCATTGAAGAAAAACGTGCAAACAGCACGGTTTCAGTTACTCTAATCAAAGTTGTTTCTTGACCAGATCTACAGGTAGAAACAGTGCCGCTTTACAGTTACATACACCAGTAAACAAAACCCCTTGTTCCAAAGAATCCTACTTCAGACATTCAATGACAGCAACTTTGAAGTAGAGCACGGTCAGCAGTGTATGGTTGTTGACATCAAATCAAAACTACAAGTTTTTCTAATGCTCGGATAATACACGCAACGCAGTTCCTAACATCTCATCGTAGAATTTAAAACCACGCTCACCACTTCCTTCGTTGAACGGTGTGCGTGCAAATCTCCGACCATGTGCCGATCAAACGAATCCGGTATCGCTGGGGTTTTGAACGCATCGGCGTTGTCGTCACCGTTCGTGAATTTTGTGTATGCACACAGCATGGGAAACCCGCCACGATACACACACACGACATTGACCTCGAAAAAAGCATGAAAATTTACTTATTCTCTTTGCATCTTGATTCGCGCTGTATCGTCTTCTACCGGTACTTTTGTTTTGGTGGTGGGTGCGGACTTGAACTTTCAAAGCCACGATGACTTCCGTTTGAAGGATCTTGTTATGGTTTCTGTTTCATTTTTTTTTTCAAAGGACGCAAGCAGGGGAAAGCGAGAAAAACCTTTGGTCAATACAGTACTTTGGTGTTAATTGGTGTTTTAATTGGCGTTTCAGTTGGCGTTTCCAGTGTCTCATTCGAAACATCACATAAATATGTGTGTTTTGGTAATTCGCGAACAAACAACAGTTGCATTCAGACGACATAGCGGCTTGTAATTTTATATAAAAGTTGACGTTCGCTTGGTAATAAGTGATTTTTTATTATTCCTAGGGATTGCGCTTCATCCGATGAGTTTGGACAGAAAACGGTGATTCTTCTTTGGTTTTATACTCTTACACGAGGCATTAATTGGTCCACATATTGTGTAGCTATTTTCAGAAACAACCTTACGGTTAGTAGGTTTGATGCACCGGCTTACATATAATTGGTTCGTTGTTCTCTTTAAATGTTTAACATATATTTGAATCTTTTAACGAGGATTAAAAAAAAAGGAACTTATAGAGTCAAATATTAGATTTTTTTTTCAATAAAGAACCAGGCCAGGACTCATGGCGTAATTGATAAATCGGCCTTGGTTATCTAATCCGGACGTCAAGGGTTCGATTCACGATACACTCGAATGGCTTTTCAACCAAAATGCACGTATATTGAAAGTTGTTTTCGTTATATTCAAACATATATTTAAACAATCAATTCGTATATCATGCAAAAATATGGCTCACATATAAGCCAGAGGTTCCACTTTGATTTTAAATAGCATTTTGGGTCCTATGATATCTGTGCAAAACTTTATCTCGATCCATGAAATTATATCTCTGCACCCACGGTTTTGATTTTCCACATTTTCAAGGGAAAACTTACATTTACGAAGAAAAATCTGGTGAGGTGAACCGTTATCCTCCAAAAATAAATCAAGCCAATCGCTCCCTGGGAAATTTTCCAAGGAAACTTTTCTTCAAAGATGTCTGCTACTGCCTGCACGAAGCAAGCGTGTTGTTTTGAGCGTTCTCTCAATTGTTAGTTAAAAAAAACGTTCCAATGAACCGTTCGTTTGGATAGCAACCAGTTTTTGCTTAATAACTTTTTCCACTAACACCAAATCACATTGCGGCCATGGAAGAAAAGTTTTCTTGAAACATTCCGCAGGGAATGATTGGATTGGTTTATTTTAAGAGGGCAACGGGTCACCTTGCTAAATTTTTCTCAGTAAAAGTAAGTTTTCCCATTTAAATTTCTAGGTAAAAGTAAAGCCGCGGACGCAATAATATTGTTTCGCCGATCGAGCCGAAATTGTGAACTGTTATTAAAGAAGAAAATCATACTGAAGTGGAAATTAAATTTTGTCGC
This sequence comes from Aedes japonicus, assembly GCA_034211315.2. Taxonomy (NCBI): domain Eukaryota; kingdom Metazoa; phylum Arthropoda; class Insecta; order Diptera; family Culicidae; genus Aedes; species Aedes japonicus. The sequence continues at coordinate 173,016 of JASCZW010001821.1, read as the reverse complement.
AGGCTACTACATATACGTGTAACCGAAAAAAAAACAAATTGGCCATAATTTGGTTGATTCTTAAACGAGTTTATTTGACATCGTATACGAATTAATCTGTAATAACAAGTTCGGCTTGAAAACTCTTACAATGTAATCCTATGTTGTTCGAGATGCAGTACGATCGCGTACGACTGAAAAATGCCGCATCGTATATAATTCAAAAAATTGCACAATTTACGAATGCCGGCAAGACACATAAAACTCAAATCAAGAACTGTGGAAGCGTTTGAAAGAACACTAATTTGAGCGACGTTTAAATAAAAATATAGGAACGGTGCACAAGGCACGATCCTAGTAGAGTCTATTACCAAATAGAAAACTAAACACGATGCTGTAATGATGCTGACAATGTTTACTCAGGTTGCTGTTGTTTTGGTCGTTTCAACGTTAGAAGATCAAAATTGAGAGCATAAATGTGTTCCTGTTAAATCAAATTTAAAACTGATCCTGCTATCAATGAGAGCAAATTGAAAAGCAAAGTTGATGTCCTGTTGGTAGCAAAATGAGTATTCCACTTGACGTCATGTCAAGACAATGAAACCAAAACAAATTTTCTCAAAGTAAAGTTAACACAAGATTACAGCAAGTTGAAAACTAAATTTGACAACAAATTGAAAATTTGCGCAGTGAAATGAAATTTTTATTTCAATTTGATGTATACACGTTATCGAATTGCTATCTTTATGGTGTTAGACTTTCCTCGGGACTGCACAGTTGACGTTGGGTAACGCAAGAATTTCAGTTGATTTATTATTTTACTGGCTGAACCCGGTGCGAGCGATATCCTGCCAGTTTGTACGTAATTTTCTCTTGCATAATCTAAGATTAACTTCAAATCTCTATCAGAATATGCTTCTTACCCGAGGAAAACACATTTTGTTGCCTGAATAATCCTCATTTTTGGATGAAATTTGTATTTCATTTGTACGAGAGCTTCCCTCCCCTTCCAGATGGGGGAGGGGTTTCGAACCTCTATGGTGGTTATCTTCAAAAACCACACATGCCAAATTTAGTTCAGTTCACTAGATAAGATCTTGAGTTATGCAGAAACTCCTGTTTCATTTTTATGAGAGCTATCCCTTCTTGATAGGAGAAGGGTCTTAAACCACCATGGACAAATTTCTTGTCTTCGAAAACCCCCTGATGCCACATTTGGTTCTATTAGCTTGATTAGTTCTTGAGTTATGCAGACACTTCTTGTTCATGTGTATGAGAGCCTTTTCTTTTAGAGAGGGGAGGGATCTCAAACCACCATATAAATATTTTTTGCCTCCGAAAACTCCCACATGCTGAATTTGGTTTCCTTTGCTTGATTAGTTCTTGAGTCATGCGAAAAAAAAATGTTTCATATGTATAGGAGTCCTCCCTTCCAGAGATGGGAGGGGTCTCTAACTATAATAAAAACCTTTTTCCGGCCCCAAAAACCCCTACATACAAAATTTCACGCCAATCGGTGCAGTAGTTTTCGAGCCTATTAGGTTCAGACAGACAGAAATTCATTTTTATATATATAGACTAGCTGAACCCGGTGCGAGCCTTGCTACGCATGCAACAAAATGAATGAAAATTTAATAGAACCTGCTCATTTATGTTGTTTTTGTGAATGCATCTGGTTAAAATATTTTCGTTTACTAATGTAATTTCTGAAAAAAAAAAAAGATTTATGTTTTTAATTAAACTTTTGGATCGGTAGTTTCTATAGGTCTTTCTTTCTGCGTAGAAGCATTTCATTGACAAAAAAATGTATCATCAAACGAAGCCGTATCCTGTCAGTTTGAATGTAATTTTCCCTTGCATAACCTTTGATCAACTTCTTGTGCATAATGTAGCACTGAGAGTAACTCAAGCATCCCCCATTCTTGGCTAAGCAGGGGTCAAACTTCTATCAGTACATGCTTCTTACCGGAGAAATACACATTTTGAGTTTAAGTTGCATGGATAATTCTCATGTTTGGTTCCAATTTCTGTTCCGTTTGTTTGAGAGGCCACCCCCCCCTGCTTCCCACCAGAGAGACTGAGGTCTCAAACCACCTTAGAACCTCTTGTCTAAAAACTCCCCACATGCCAAAGTTGGTTCCATTTGCTTGATTGGTTTTCGAGTGATGTGGCAATTTGTGTTTCATTGGTGTGGGAGCACCCCCTTCCAGATGAGGGAGGAGTCTCGAATCATCATAAGGACCTTCACCGACTCAAAAAATCCCAGCATAAAAATCCGGACATACTGCATACAAATTTTCCGGCCATACTGCATACAAATTTGCATAGCAGTAGGCATTGTTCTCATATTTGTTTGAAATTTGTGTTTCATTTGTATGAGGACCCCCGCTTTTCAGAGAGAGGAGGGGCTTCAAACTACAATAAAAACATTTCTTGCCTTCAAAAACTCGCCTATACCAAATTTGGTTCCATTTGCATGATTAGTTCTCGAGTTATGCAGAAATTTGTATTTCATTTGCATGGAGCACCCTTTTCTAGAGGCGGGAGGGGTCTCGAACTATCATAGGATACTTTTCCAAACCATAAACCCTTGCATACAAATTTCCATGGCAGTAGGGATAGTTCTCATGTTTGGTTGAAATTTGTGTTTCATTTGTATGGGAGCCCCCCTTTCCAGAGGGTGGCGGGGTCTCAAGAAACCATAGAAACATAGCTTGTCTCCAAAAACTCACACATGCTAAATTTGGTTTCCTTTGCTTGATTAGTTCTCGAGTTATGCAGAAATGTGTGTTTCATTTGTATGGGAGCCCCCCCCCCTTCCAGATATTGGAGGGGTTCCAGACTATCATAAGAACCTTCTACGACCCCAAAAACCCCTCCACGCAAAATTTCACGCCGATCGGTTCAGTAGTTTTCGATTCTATAAGGTTCAGACAGACAGAAATTCATTGTTATATATATAATAGCTGCGTCCGATGCGTGCGCTGCTACGCTGCAGCTAAATGAAGGAAATTTAATATAACTGGCATCTTTATGGTTTTTTACCTTCAAAACCCCCACATGCCAAATTTGATTCGATTTGCTTGTTTAGTTCTCGAGTTATGAAGTAATTTGTGTCTTATTTGTATGAGAGCCTCCTTTCTGAGAGAGTAGGGGTCTTAAACAATCATAAGAACCTTGTCTCCAGAAAACCCCACATGCAAAATTTGGTTCCATGTATGCATTGATTAGTTCTTGTGAGATATGCAGAAAATTCTGTTTCATTTGTGTGTGGAGCCTCCACTTTTTAGGAGAGGAGGAGGGTCTCTGACTGCCATATACACATTTTTGCCTCCAAAAGCTTCCGCATGCTTAATTTGGGTTCCTTTGCTTGATCAGTTCTCGGAGTTATGCAGAAATTTGTGCTTCATTTATGTGGGAGCCCCCTTTCCAGAGAAGGAGGGTCTCAAATCACCATAGAAAAAAAATTGTCTCCAGCATACCCCACATGCAAAATTTGGTTCCATTTGCTTGATTAGTTCTTGAGATATGCAGAAAATTCTTGTTTCATTTGTATGGAAGCCTCCCTTTTAGAGAGGGAGGGGTCTCTGACTGCCATATAAACATTTATTGCCTCCAAAAACTTCCACATGCTAAATTTGGGTTTCTTTGCTTGATCAGTTCTCGAGTTATGCATAAATTTATGCTTCATTTGTATGGGAGCCCTCCTTTCCAGAGAAGGAAGGGTCTCAAACCATCATAAGAACCTTCACCGGTACCAAAACCTTTTCCATACAAAATTTCACGCTGATCGGTACAGTAGTTTTCGAGCCTATTAGGTTCAGACAGACAGACAGAATGACAGACAGACAGACAGACAGAAATCCATTTTTATATATATAGATATAGATATCACAATATGGTATCGATATATTATTTTATATCTATATATTCTATATATATTCCTTTAGATTATGTAGGTATATTATTTTACATCTATAAAAAGCAAATATATCTCATTTATAGTCATTTTGTGGTCCTGAAAAGGGCCGCTTGTTTGGCTTATAAAGAATTTCGCATCGGAAGATTTTCTTGATATGTCTAATGCATCGATGAAATGACATCTGATTATATATATATATAAAGTGAAAAATAGCATTGCAACATTGATATCAGCCATCATATATCTCCAAAACTAATTCTTTGTGGGAAATTTGGTGGCTGAAAAGGACCGTTAGTTTCGCTGGCTTAAAGCCAATTAAATTATGCTAAAGATATACAGGGTGGAAATATGAAAGTGATACACTCATTTGTGACTCCTTTGGTACAATTTATACCGTTATCGGTGAATCCCTTACATACGTTTTCAAACAGTAAATTATTGTCAGTCCATTCGTAAACAACCAATGAAATTTGTGTTTTTTAATTTATGAAAACAAAAATGGATTCGTGTAACGAATACTTTCGGATCTTGCATCTTCACGAATTCACAAACATGGAAATCAGACGGAAATTGTGGCATTTGAAGTTGAACAGAATGTATGTGTACAGGACCATTAAACGTGTTGAAAATACTGGGCACTGTTGTTCCTAAGACGAAACCCGGAACACGGTAAATTTGAAGTATGCAATTACGACTTTAGAGTAGGCACTTTGCTTAAATATTAATAAAATGCCTTAAAAGGTTGTACGTCAAAAAGTAAATAAATTTCAGTCATTTTGTGGCATGTGAAAAAGAATAGAAACTAGGAAGTTTTAGAACGTGTATTTCAAATACATCATAAGGTACGATAATGTTTTTTCTTGCAGTTGAGATTGTTGATTTGAAGGAGAAAGTTGTCATGTCTTTCTTGGGCGGTTATAGTAATTGTTTACAGCAGATCCGCCCTTTTGAATTGATGGAGCACTGAACTAGTCTTAGAAAATGGCGCTATAGATACAGATTTGAGTTTAAAAAAAAGGAAAAATACATTTCCTACAATATAACAATATACATACAATATGGACAGCGAAATTGCACCACGTTCCTCAAAGTCCACATAAACCACAGCCAGTGAAACGACACTGGATACCTGTAGAATCATTATTTTTATTAGAATACAACAATAACCTTTTCAAGATCACTTGCCTCATAGCTTGTCAATGATACTGGGTTTAAGTTTTGCTTACAAGAACTCAGTTTTTTTAATTCTCACTTTTGTTCAAGCCAAATCCAGTCAACTAGCACATATTGATATTTTCACTTTGTTGATAGCATTATTTTTATCACACAAAAGTTGTTTATTTTTTGAGATTGAAAAGTAGGCATATCTTGACGTACGATGGATTTTTATTAAAATGCATAGAATGTAGTCAAAAAATGACTACCTTACACGGAAAAAAATTCGGTGATCGAAACTAGCAAAATGGTTCATGATATCATAAAAAACGTGTATTTTCATGTTATGAATATACACTATGAATAAAAGTCATGAAATCATGAACCAGCTTGTTATGATCCAACAAAACGCCGCTTTGGCGTTATGTTTTTGATTTTTGATGACGAAAAGTGGACACTTGATTCATGAAAACATGAAGCATCTGATTAGTAACCATAAATTAAATTCATGGAAACATGCACAACTGTTCATGGTTATTGGCACATGTCATTTATGATTCAAATTTTAGTGACGAAAACGGGCAGGTTCATTCATGAAATCATGAAGCATTTCATTTGGAACTACGAAATAAATCATGAAAACATAAACATTATTCTTGATTCCACATAGTACCATGGTAACATGAAACACATTTATGAATATGAGAAAAAACAGATTCCTTTAAGTATTTAAAACGGATTCTTTCGGGTATTTGATAAGTAAATTCATTCAATAGTTTTTGGATTTGTTTCATTTCTAGACAAAATCGTCATAAGGTCGAAAGTAACAATTGTAAACAATGACTTAAAACGTATATTTCCTGGAAATGTCAGGTTCATTACAGCTATATCCACTACCGACAGAAAGGTAATTACTACCTGTATCTGTTTCTAGTGCTTTTTTGTTTGTAGGAGCAAGCAGATCGCAGAAAAGTACGCTACAAGTCATTGTTTACAAATGTTACTTTCGACCTTTTGACTATTTTGTTTAGATTTTATGTATGTATGCTGCTGTTGCTGGATGATGGTAGTGATATTTGGTAACTGTGTTGATTGAGGTTAACTGTGGATTTAGCACAGGAGGGATTCCATCCAGAATGTGCCGGAAATCATACCCGATCATCATTGATTTGGATGAAACTTGGCACATGAGTTCGGTACGTTGGAAAAAAAATTCCACTGGTGTTAAGATAATTTGGGTTCAAGAGTAACTTTTGAGATGGGCGTATGTGTTTTTCCAACATTTTACTTGAAAAATCGTAGTTCAAAAACCATTACATTTGAGAAAAACTTTATATAAGGGAATTGTAGAGAACTAAAAAGCCTTTCTTAAAAAAATATACACAGAAAAAAATTTTTTTTTCATCAAGAAAAATCAAAAATAATTACTAAAAATAAAATATCTAAAAAAACATATTTTTAATATTTTTTAATTTGTTGTATGGAAATTTGAGGAAAAAGACACGTTTTAAAAAAACTCTAGGATGGACGCTCTTATAATAAAAAAGTTTTCAAATAGCGAACTTTGGTGTATATTTCAAATTTTGGTTATTCATTCTTATAAATAAATTTTGATGTTACAATATGGTTTTGGAGATCATTACAAACAATAATGATGATAATGATAAACCACGTAAACGCAACCGTTTTCAAGATATTTCTGATTTTCTTTCAATAAAATTTCAAAACCTCAAAAAATACGCCCTTTTCATAAATTACTCGTGATATTAAAACAACAATAGCTAACGATTGTTTCTCTTGTGTTTTTAGCCTTTTTAAAACACATGTTTGTGCCTCTTACTTACTCTTAACAGCTCGTCGATTGAAAAAGCTTCACTTAAAGTTATAAGACAAAAATAATGAATTATGGTTGGATTTATATTTATATATACCATTTATTAGTCTCGGTCATTGATAATATTACATAAACATTATATAAACTATTGATTGCTTTTATATATATTATGAATCCTGCCTTCTTCGTCATTCGAAAACAGTTTTACAAAAACTTCGTTTTCTGAAATTGGAACGAATGAGTGGTACTTTTGTGTACCTGCAATCGTTTTAGTCTGTCGGTAAATTTCATTCCATTCTGCTACCCCTGTTCATACTCTTCATGTGATACATAACAAAACGACATTTTTGTTAAACAATCATCACTTTTTTGGTTCGCCCATTCGAATAACTCTAATGCACTTTTTATAGGGTGTTCATGTTGTACAGCAAGGCTTGCATATCTTGCCATTCGTTTTAATGTACCACCAATTGCATCGCAAGGTCCCTTACCGTGGGATGTTGCGAAAAAATGCCATTCAGCATCAATATTGTATTTCTTTTAAACTTACAAAGGCTTGCAAAGTTCTTCCTATTTTTATATTGGGATGCTGCCCCGTCAGACATAAACGTAGCTTTCTTTACTTTAATTTTTGTTTGCAAAAAGCTTATTAGTTTTGAAATAAACACCTGCACCGCAATCGTATCATGTTTCAACACTTCTGAGATAACAATGAAACTGATATTTTAAGTATTCCAGATTCCGTGTAATAAATGACAAAAGGGTGAATAGTGGCTTGCTCATTACTCCAATAACTACTTTGAACAGTATCTTGAAAAACAAATGAATAATTTTCAGAAAAAATCACAAATTATTATTACTTCGCCGTCTTTAAGACAACTTTTATAATCTCTCAAGAAACTAGACTGCTGAGATTTGACAAAATCGTGGGATACTAATTGTTCCAACTTTTCACAAAAATAAGCAATAAATTCATCAATTGGTTTAACAAGTGTCTCTAAACTACATCTATCAGTTGAAATCCATTGCTCAAAGATATTTCAACTAAACCACGTTTTTCTAATTTGTCTGTTAAACTACTCTCAAAATCTGAAAAGCCTGGACATCGTTCGCATTCACGGAGGTAACATTTTTTAGTTCTAGTTGATGAGCTACATAATATTTCTTCAAAACACAATTTATAATCATTCTCGAATGAATATTTTCTAAGACCATGAAGCATCAAGTTAATGTTCTCATGAATGGTGCAAACACAAATGTTATGAGAACCTGTGCTGCCAAGTAATTTGCAATGCTTTGGTCTTAGTGCTGCAAAGAACTAAACCCAACAGCATTTTGATGCATCTCTTGAAATTTAATGAAAGCTTCTCTTAATGAACAAACTAAAGGCGCTTTTGAATATGAACCCTCTTACCTTCACTCCTCACTGAAACGTAGTCGTTCATACCAGGGGTTGCTCGTGTAATCTCATCACTGTCGTAAAATTGCAAAATTTGGTTTTTATTTCCGGGTTCAGACCGTGTCCCAGCTTTTCGTTAGGGGCAGCTAAAACACCTTCGTGCTTTGCAAGGAATTTAGCTTGTGATACGATGTACTTGTTTGTTATTCCAAATTCTGCCATTACTCTTTGATTTGTCCAAGATTGTGGTAAAACCGAAAGTATCCTTACTTGATCGTCCCTCGAAGTTTCTGGATCAGCATACCGGTCCTTTAGCTGCGCGATTATTTCGTCATATTCGGCTGCTTTCACTTTCAATTGTTCCAGGTCATCCTCCTCCGCTTGATCCCCAAATATGTGTGTCCGAATGCCGTTTGAAACATCTTTGAACTTTTTGCGGGCATAATTTACGTTCAGGAACTTTTAGCCGATATTGGCGAAACGTTGATTCCAGCTACGCCCTTGTTAAATAGCTCAATATTATGGCGCCTTGAATAATCTTGCACACTGCTATCAGATGGCACTGACATTAATGATATTGCCGATGGCGTTTCCTCGAGACCATACAAGTCTACTTGCCGTGATGTAGATGGTTGTGGATCCATAATGTTAGTAATTGATGGTTTCTCACTAGGCTCCGAAATTGCAGCATGGGATTGTTCCGTTCTATTTAAATGCAAACGACAATTATCACAAATCATCAAGAAGTGTCCAAATGTGTTTTGCCCATAAACTTGAGTTTTTGACATTTTGTTCGGTTAATTTACGAAGGTTTTTTGAGCACCGTTTAGTGGGAAACGGCATACAACACTTCTTCATGTTAAACTCCATTTTCAGTTCACTCAGATAGATTTTACTGATGAATGCGACTATGTATGAGCATATATATTGGCTGTGGTACCTTTGGAAATGCAGGTATAAAACATCTCTGGTAGTTTACAGGCAGCGTACATTAGCTGTTTTTTATGAGAAGATATACCTGACATACGTTATAGCTGCTATTTGTCTACCTACCTTAAACAATATGTGTTACTTTCATCGCTACATCACCGAACTGTTCGAGTGTAGTTTTCACACACTACACCCGACCTCTAACATCGTTGGAGCTTGGCAAAATAGTCAGCAGTTCGATTAATATGCTTCTTCTATATGACCCTCCGCATAATTTCATCATCTGTCCATTTCACACTTGTCGCCCCTGCGACATCTATCTCGCTGTTACTTTCATCGCTTTAGCAAATTCGCTCCCTTCATTCTCTGAGCGGCCCGACCGATACAGCCATAAAACAATTATAAATATATTGATTGCAATATTAAAACAATAGTGCTATTTATCTTGTTCTTTTCAAATGAGTCTTCTTATCATCCTGATATCAAAAGAAAAGAGGACATTAGAGTAATGTGAACGTTATAATATGAAGATCTTGGAAAATTTATCATTTTCTGGTGGAAATCTCGATTAACTTAAGAAAAGAGCAGAATTTTCTGAGGTTTTTCATTCTATTGAAATAAAATCCGAAAAATCTCGAAAACAGTTTGCGTTCAGGTGATTTATCATTATCATCATTATTGTTTTTAATGATCTCCAAAATCATATTGTATAATTAATTTTCATTTATAATAATGAATAACCAAAATTTGAAATATGCACCAAAGTTCGCTCTTCGGAAAACTTTTTTATTATAAGAGCGTCCATCTAGAGTTTTTTCAAAACGTGTCTTTTTTCTCAAATTTCCACAAAACAAATTTGAAAAAATATTAAAAAATATGTTTTTTATATTTGATTTTTAGTATTTATTTTCGATTTTTCTTTATGAAAAAAAATTTTTTCGGTGTACATTTTTTTACAAAGCCTTTTTAGTTCTCTACAACTCCCCCATATAAAGATTTTTCTCTAAATGTAATGGTTTTGAACTACGATTTTTCAAGTAAAATGTTGGAAAAAAAACATACACCCATCTCAAGAAGTTACTCTTGAATCAAATAATCTTGACACCAGTGGATTTTTTCAACATACCGAAGACGTGTGCCAAGTTTCATCAAAATCGAAGATAGTTGAGGTTTGGTGACCGACCGATTTGGCGTGGAATCAGTCACAGGGATGTTGATCTGAGTAGCTTGAGCCAGTGCCTGTTGCAGGCTAGCGGCGGTAAACCAGAGATCAGCATGGTTTGCAGAGCGGCACCGTTGTGGAGGATTTGCCCACATGGCATCATGTACATCGGCTGCGGAATGAAAGTCGCTGCAGAAGAGGCATAAGCCTGTTAGTACAGCTGCGATGGTTGCTGAGCATGGAGGGAAAAGGTCTTGGCTGGCAGTGCCGGTGTCTTTGTCAGGAGACCGTTGAGACACATACTGACGGCTTTCGTTTCCATGGACAAGTTCTGTTGATACGTTTTGACCTGTTGAGGTTACCGCCTGTTGTTGTTGACAGTGTATTCTTTGGTAGTAGCCTCATTGCGACCTGAACTGACCGGCACCAGACTGGGTCGACCCGGAAGCCGTGTTCGTTCCGACCAATTTGATATCTTTCTCCACATTGCTCGTACGTATTCGTTTGGTACTGTTGACGATGGTGTTGGTGATATTGCTTCGAGTATTGCCACTGGCCTCCGAGTGGACCGATTGCAAGCGATTCAGCTTGTTGATCGGAGTTTCCTATACGGAAGCAGTCAAGACAGTGTTTTTGTGTTTTTTAAACATTTTCAGGGTTTTTAAAACCTTACCTGAAAATCACCGCCGATCGGTAGGACCGCTTCGGTTGAATTGATGAAATTTTTTGACAGGTTGGCAACTTTGCGGTACACGGAAAAAAATCCGTGCCCGGATCCGTGAACTGCAGTCATGAATTCGAGAACAAGCAAAAATACACCGTGAACTGAATCACGTAATCATGAACTAAATCACGTTTTTAGGTAAAAATCCTGAAAACGTGAACTAGTTCACGGTCCGTTTTCATTTTCGCGAACGCTTTTGTTTCTGTGTACGCTTATAGAGCGACCAAGAATCGAGTTCATAGATGCGTTTGTTCTATTCATGATTTTTGGAATTTCAGTTATGAAGCATGAATGAGGGTAGGGTCATGATTTCATAACTCAGCGGTATGATTTTATTCCGAGTTAGATTCATCAAAACGGGAATTGATTTATAATAACGCTTGTGGCGATCATGGCTTGTGTTCATGCGAGCAGTTGTTATTATGCGTGATAATTGTGGTTTTCGTCATGATATCATGAAGCATAGTCATAATGTCATGAAGTGACACATTTTATGATTTCATGAATTTTTACTCGTGAACCCGGTAACAGATTTTTTTGTAAGAAACGGTCAAGGCAGTGAAGGAACGAATTCGAAGGAATCTTGCCTGGTTGGCGAGAAAAATGGCGTATGAAATGAAAACGAGCCACACATCCATGCAAAATTTATTGAAACGGGACCTTTGATATAAGGCTTTTAAAAACAGAGGATGCACAGAGAGCGTTTTCTGGGAGAGAGCGAAGATGGTAAGAAAAGTCTCGATTCCTTTGAGCTGGCACGTGTTGATCCCCAGCCTGAAATATAAAATCGTCGATTTTCTACAGGCACTGGTCTTCACACGACTCAGGCTGGGTGCTATAGTCAACAGATGAGTGAACGCACTGCTGAAGTTGCGCCCAATCAGTACGATGGCAATTTCGCCGCAAAGCTTGGAACCGGTTGCCGGAGGAACTTATTTCAGCATCCACCGGTTCGTTGATCTGAAAAATATCGATGGTAATATGAGCACCGAACCGGTTCAACCGGGTGGGAGAATCTTGGCTGAAGGTGGTATAGTGTCCTTCCTAGAAACCTTACTGGACTATGGTTCTATTAGGACTCTTGCGGGTGGTACGCCAGATCTGGCGTTTCGCCGCCAAGTTAACTTGATGATGTCTTACCGTAGGGCCACTGTCAAGCAGTCGCGGATTTTTATTTGCTTGGTGCAGCCGGAAGCGATAGGGCCGGAGGGAGTGTCCACTTCGACTCCTATGGCCTCGATGACTTCGAGCCCGAAACTGAGCAGCGAACAGCAGTTGCTTGTGTGTCGCAACACGAAAATTACTCCTCCTCCTAAGCTTGAAATGTTACAATAAGTAAAAAGCTTCTAGAGCTCAATAAGAGAGTTTTTTGTTCCTATACTGGCCTAGTAACCGGACATTGCCCGAGTAGATATCATTTGAAAAGCATTGGCCAGGTTCAGAATGATATCTGTCGTTTCTGTAACATGGAACGTGAAACCTCGAAGCATCTGCTTTGCAGTTATGATGGTTTGTACAAGAGCAGACTTAAATTTCTGTACAGTGGTTACATGAAACCTAAAGAAATTTGGCGAACCTTTGGAAAGGTGGTGGTGGGTTTTATAAATTCAATTTTGCCTGACTGGGAGACGCATCTTAAGCTGGTCACTTGACAAATGGTGATCTAGCTTTAAGATGTGAGTTAGAATAGTAAACAGGGGTATACCACAAAAGTTCAACTCAGTGGACGCAGTGGTTCTACGCCCCAACAAAAAATAAAAACTTGAAATGCCAAGAAAGAAAAGACAAACGTTGTAACTGAGGAAAACTTCAACTATTTTAATATCAATTCAATTATTACAGTACTTCAACGGAATTCTGCTGCCGTATAATGTTAAAAAATAAGCAGTTACCTAATAACAATAATGCCGATTATTCCTGTTTATTTTTTCAAAGTGCATATTAACTCACACAATTTTCGAGTAAGCCGGGTTCTTCTGGTTTATTTTCCACCTGTGAGAGACAAGGCAAAAGCTAGCAGCTGGAGCGTTAAAATTTGGTAGATGTATTTTCAAGCAGGGGTAGGACAGCCATTATCCAGTATAGAAAAAATAATTTTAAAATGCTTTTACATTTTGTGCAAACGGATTCGCCATTGAATTTGATGATTTTTTTATGAGTTGTCTCTGTTAAAATGTTAACAGTTTCTTCTAAAAATAACAAGTTCTCGAGAAGTTATCGTCGTTTTATATCATCAACATGTTTATCGATCGGTTTGACGGTTACATTAAAATCATTTAATGGGTGTCAAGAGAATGTGTATCAAATTCAATTCTCACTCAATTCCGTTCTTGTGCTGAAAATCGCACATTTTTCCTCGTTCGATTTGTCATCATAAAACTGGAGCACTAGGGAACCACTTAAACCCATTTCGCTAAGTGCTACAACGAGACATCTTAATTTTTTGTGCCGAAAATAGAACTGATAGATTCTATCGGATTGAGAAAAAGTAATCTCATAGGCATAAGTAAGACGTTAATACAACACAAGCACAGTGGAGATGCTTCAACCAACCATTAAGATCATATCAAACTAATAACTTGAGAAGCACCCTCGACTTCGCGCAATTGAGAACAAGAAAAAACACACGTGAGAAGCTTAGCTTAGCAAATCGGTTTTACGCCATTTCAGCACCGATTTAAGTGCCTCTTCCCCTCACCAATGTAACCCCCATGTGTGATGAGTCGTTAGTGTTGCCTAGAAGACGATCAAGTGCGTAAATTGCCGGGCCAATAAAGACGAGGTAGTAGTTACCTAGTGTAAAAAAATCTACGTGCTTAGCTTTCGGATAGGACTCGTGCACCATGGCTAGTTGCAGTCAGTGTTTGTTTACAAACAATTCATTCGTTTGTTTCAATATCACGGTTGGTCAAAGCATATAGTACATAGCGCAGCCACGTTAAAATTTGGCCTACTATGATGTGGTTTAATAGGTGATTGAAAAAAAGACGTTCATCGGCGGAACTGCCGCTTAAGAAGCGTGCCGAGCATTAGGCTGGCTAACGACGATTGTGTCATTGAACTCTACTACTGACGGTTTGGTTCGGTCTTCGACGTGTGCGGTGAACGTGTGCAGTGCACGATGCATTGATAATTGCCGACCTTTGCGATGATACGATTTCCGATGACATGTGAAGGAAGTTATGAGAACGAATTATCGATGCATATTGAATAGCTGCTGTGCCGAAAACTGCTGGAACACATTCCGATTCGCTGTGATATCGAAAGATGGCACACCATGAGAAAATCAATCGTCTACATTCCATCAATTAATTAAACACCACCAACGGTTACGCTACTCACGCTGATTTCTAACAGCATGGATGCAATACATTCAATTGAGCGGTACATCAATCTAAATTAACGAGCTCATAGTCACGTTTTGTTTTCCAGGGAAATCAGCGTAGCAAATCCTGAAACATCCAACGTCACAAGTGGTATCAAAATGGTTTAGGAGGGTTCGATCTTGGACTCAGTTGACGTATTTCCACCAGTGCATTCTAGTAGCTCTCGAGCCTTTTACAGCCCACAATGGAAAACGAAAGTATTGTAGTGGTGGAATTCGCCGACAACCGCACGCTGTCCAGGGATTGTCCCACGCAACTACCGACGATTATCGAATATTTCAATGGTAAGAACTTTACTCCATTACCAGCAGCATTTCATATCAATTGCAATCATTTCTACCGACAGGATTGGACATCATAATAACAGTGATCATAGCCATTACCATCGTACTGAGCTTTGCAACGTTTGTGATATGTGGCAACAACATCCGACAGGTACTCCGGTACACGCCCAAGCGGTTCAAATCCAAGACCATCGTGGTGCTGATTATATACCCGGTAATTTTACACCATTAGAGAAATTACTATCATCATGGACATACCTTATGTACTGGATTCGTTTGATAGGGTTGAAGGCTAATTAAAGGATAAAAAGGATTTTTTTTACTTTCCATTGAAATCAAATTTATCCTTTTATTTAATTTTTATATTCTAGTAGATTAAAAAAAAAGTTTTTATCATTGACCCAAACCTTTAAATGCAGCCAACATTAGAACGATATTCGTTCGATTCGAACGTAATAGAGCCAACTTTGTACTAATCACATGTTATACTTTACTCACCACGCCCTCCCACGATGTTAATGATGATGATGATGATGATGATGATGATGATGGCGATGACAACAGATAGTGACAGCACTGGCGATAGTATCGACCCTCATCCCCAAGTCATACTTCATATGCGATACGGCATCGCATATCTACTTTATGATCTGCGCCTATGTCTTCTACAGGTGGGTATTACAACATAGATATATACATTGTTTACGAGAAGCGTTATTTGCTTATAATTGTGGCCTTCTGGATCACTACTATTCAATTTCCTTTTCGAATTTTATTTAATAAATAGCTTCCTATAAACATATATCATTCCCGCATTCGTTTGTGATGTGGCAAGTTAAATTACACATCATGCCAATGAGAATCGATAGTTTGTCCAACCCAAAAAAATAACTCATCCGCAATGTTGGCTTATTATTAGGAGGGGGCGGGAGAGGGGAGGGGTTTCAATACGGTGCCTCAAAAAATTCAGAAAGCTGATACTTTTTCGAATGTTTGATTCTCTGCAGCATATGCTACTGAACGGTCAATGATTTCGGTATAATGTTGAGCATATAAGTCTTCTCCTTCTTACTTAGCATTTCAAACTTATTGCTTTCGCAATTTGCTTATTGCTTGCTCGCAACTTAGTGTTCTAAATGCACTTCCACAGTTATTTATTGAGAGCTTTCGATGTCAGGTACCATTTTTGCAAAAGTATCGCTGTGTGGCAAGTACAATCACCCTATGCCCAACTGCCCTGGGATGCATAGTTGACGTAACCACCATCGGTATGATTGTTGAGAAAACGCGTTTTTCCGGGTTTAAGCTGAAATGCAATGTACACCAACAATTATGGACAAATGTTCTGTCCATTTGATGAAGTTTTACTAATAAAAGTGGGCCAGCAAGATAATTAGAATAGTTTCATTTTTTAATCATCTTTAAAACGCATACGCCAACTTATGCGGATAAACAGGCATATTACTGAACGTTTATTCTCATAGTTTGGCGTAAAAACCAGGCTGCTCTGTTCTGAAAAATATGTCGTACATTAGGCTTTCGCCGATTGGCTTCACGAATACCAACGAAAACTTTCACCTAGCAAAGCTCCCATTTGATTTTGACCATATCTACCATCAGACTTATCAGTCCAGAAAATGTTCCAGTTTCTACTGTAAGGTGTTGAGAGACCTGAACCTAAAATTTACCCAACTAGGACATGAAGAGTGCGAACGTTGTCAAGCCCATCTTGTTCACGAAAAGCAGACAGGGCACTCTGCTAAAGCTGATGCTACTGATCAGTGAGTATCAAAAACGAACGAAGTTCAATGCGAGTTGAGTTTGAGTTGGAAGTATCACGTATCACGAGCGATTGCTGGGCGAGATAAATATGATCGGTCAAATGCGAAAATCAACTAGTCGGTTTTCTCTGTTGATCTCAAAAAGGTAACCTTTTATGCATATCAGTCGTTCAAGGCACCTTCAGAATGGTCTTGCTTTGTAATCCTACACGCAGAGCGTTTGAATACCTTAAGGAAGGCCGAGGTGGTGTCATAGCGGCCTTTTAATTACTCGGAATGCTGTGAGCTTCCGAAACGTGTCCAATAAATGATGACGTCAATTTCAACACCCACTTGCTAGTTCCTTATGTAATTTTACAACCTGTGGTTTTGATTATATAGGGTATGTGTCCCTTGACTCAGCCTATTATGCAACCATCGATTACATTTTTTATTATAACTCATAAAGTTTTTAAGCTGCAGGCGAGATTCAACTAGTAAAACACTTGCAAAGATAAGTTTGATAAGACATTTGGTAGAATGTATCACGAAAAGTTACACAACTCTTTTTTATAAAGTCAGAAACATTCGAGGGATATGGATTTAATGTCGGTCTATTGGCGCCAAATTGGGTCTATTCATGGATGCAACTTCGTCCCATCCGATGGATTTATTACTGAATGCAGTCTTTGTTTGGTTTTTTTTCTAGTTTTATGAATTAAGGCATTGCTAGCTGTATTTGATTTACTTAATACAACATTCCACAAAACAAACTCAAGTAAAACTATCTCCAAACACTTAAGTGATGTTCATGTATGATTTATTAGCCAATCAATAATGAAAACATTATAATTCACTATACAATTATTTTGTTCCTTCGGTTTGTGTTAAGATGAGGCACTTGAATATAAACAACCGCAAATTCATGCAATTACACTTGAAATTTTACCAATAACAACCTCTTTTCTACGTTATTGATACAACAGGCCATAGTTGAGAACATACAAAAAAATATGTCCCCAACATTGGGTCTACGATTTTCTCGTAAAATCATTGTTATTTCAGCAATGTGAACAGTTAGTTTGTAACGTGTAACTATTTTCTGCACATCCAAAGTGCATTGCTTGCTTTATCGACTCAATTAAGCTTAATTTAGATCACTTGAAGATCGTGTAGATCATCGGTTCAGCTTAACCAGTAAAATCAAGATGCCCCAAAAGTTCAAGAAATCGAAAATTACGCGAAAGTGAACAACTATAAGTTGATTAATATTGTCTCAATTGCTTTGGATATCATCGGTCATCCTAATAGCAACGTGATTTTGTTGATTATCGCTAAATTAATGACACATTTGGTACATAGGCCGAATGAAGGAGCTAGGCTAACATTACATCCCCTTACCCTATCAGAATTCCAGGCTCATCCCTTTTCATTTTCTCGCCAAGGAAAAAAATCCACCAATTCTATCCCATTTTCAACTCCAGATGTCTATGAAGGCAGTATAAGGGATACAGTATCACTGATTGTAAGGAACTGGCCAGGTGTTTTCCAGAGGTCGATAGATGGCAAGTATGTATGTAATCTCTAATCTGATTTCCCAGGTGCATTCAACTTCGCTTACAGCCACCCGTGATGTAATATGTGGAGAGACGTCATTCATGCGACCAAATGGTGTTTACGCCAAACCATTCTTTTCAATTTATCTCACAATTTTTCGAAGAAACTTTTTTGTTTTTACTTGGAGGCAATGTATTATAGGGTAAAGAATGCAAAAAAAAACAAAAAAGTGAATTTTGGTCGTCTTGGCGCTTACGTTAACTATGCATCCCAGGGCAGCCAAGGAGTCGAGAAATTTTTCTTAATGAAAAATTCCTAGACCAGACCGGGAATCGAACCCAGTCGGCTCCATCGTGATGTTGCTTTGTAGCTGTGCCTTTCCCGACTGAGCTTAGAGAGGACCCATGTATGTACACTTTTCAAAATCAGAACATTTCCGAAATAAAATTCTCCAAAATAAGATGTAATGTTGATCCATTCTGGCCAAAACTTACTTTTTGTAAAGTTTTGTAGTGGAAATTCTAAGGACCTAATAAGACCTAATAACCATTCTTGGCACATATCGAATATTCGATCACAAGTTTCAATGGGTACAAAAATACGATGTAAATCAATTAATACAGTTCAAAAATTAAGCTCAACCATGCTAAAGAGCCTAGCTCAGTTCCTGTCGTAAAATGTGTTGTTAAAAATGGCGGAGATGTTCTTGCGAAGATGATTGACTGCCCGAGGATGCTACTCCGTTATTGCTAGATCAGCAATAACCCGGGCCTACGTGTGGGAGTGGGAAGAGGGTCTTTCAAAACGCTTCTTCAGGCAGGTACGACTCCACTATTTGCCCAGACAGACCTGATGCGCCCTTCGATTCCAGTCACTCTGATTGTACGCCTGCTTTGCTTAACGGTCTACTGGCTTATTACCAGAATGTTCGTGGTCTCCGAATGAAAATAGACGACTTTTTCTTAGCTTTCGTGATAGTTCTAACCAAAACCTAACTTAATGATCAAATTCATTCCGACAACTATTTGGAGATCAGTTCACTTTCCAAATAAGGAAAGGGGTTGGAACGTGTTGACGTGATACTCACTTTATTGGATGCCGAAGAGTCCTCTGCACTTCCACGAGAAGTCACTGGGATGTTGGATAAAAGGGTTGGTTTGGCTGCAGGATTCGTTTCAGTGAACCAAACGCTGAATTCTTGTTTATCTTTGCTTTCAGATTAAAACCTGTCCACGTTATATTATGGACACCAAAATAATAGCAGCAAAAAAAATTACGCATAATTCAAGAAAATTGATTGTTTATTTCTGCTTATATCTTATTTCTGAGTTATATCTACATACGAAACAGTAAAACGTTAATCTTTCTTTCTGTAAAATTCTCGAACTTTATGTGGTACACCCGCCTTCAAGTTCCGTACGGTATCCTCAGATATGTCCACCGTGGCGATTCTCCATATTCTCTAGAAAACATTGGTACCATTTGCTTTCTTCTTTGCTCAGAAGAGTTTCCGCTTAACTAGAGCCCATTACTTTTCTATAGGGCGACGTTCTGGATAGTTTGGTGGATTGGCTGTTATTGGCACGTATTTGACTTGTACCTTATACTATTCTAAGAAGGATTCCGCATAGTGACAAGAGGCCAAATCAGGTTAAAACATTCTTTCTCGTGCACATCCTTATTGATAGTACTGGTAGAGAAGATTTCGATTTTCGACCACAACTCCATATGGACTGCCAAATCAAATACTTTTTCGGAAATTTGGACACCTTCTTTGTCCGAAATGCTGTTTAAAGTCTTCAAGTACGTATGTTTCGTCGTCCATTATGATAAAAGAAAATGTCTGCAAAATATTGGTGTGAAGCTTCTTAGCACGACTGTTTGCATTGAAATTTTGCTTGTCATCACGGTTGGGCCCCTTTTTCACTTTTTACACCTTCAGTCCTTGCCCTTGCTTCACTTTTTGTACGTATAGTTTTGACTTCCTAACTTGCGAGCCACATTTCGCACAGAAAGATTGGAATTTTACCCAATAATTGCTACCACCTTCCTGTCTCTTTGTCGGAAGCATATTTTTCGATTTGTTCCACTTCCAACCATCCAATCCACAGTCAAGCGCTGGTCAAATGATTTGCAAACACAAAACACGATACTTTTCGGTAGTTTTGGTTTCTTGTCAAGATCGTGTATCGACAAATTCGGATTTTGCTGCCGTTCGAACAAAATGCGTTTGCGCACTTCCACTTGATTCGACACCATTTTACTTAATGTAAGAATAATGTGAACATGTTGCACCACGAAATAAAGTGGAGAGTTTCATATAAGTGAAACGTTTTAGCGATCCGTAAAATAATTCAAAATCTACACCAAAAGAAAAGTGTCCGAAATTTAATGTGGACAGGCTTTACTCCCTATTAATTTGGTTTTAAGGAGGTGAACAAACATATTTTTAGCTTATTAGTACCGATTTAAACCAACAGTAAGGATGCTATTGTGGCTACTCACAAAATGTGATAGTGGATCACATAATTTGGAAGACAAACAAATTTTAAACTACAAGTCGTTGTGAACCAATCCGTCAGTGAGGATCAAACTTTTTTATTTCAAGAAATATAGATAATCATGATTAAGCAAAGTTGTAGGTTAGCTAGTTTAAGGCAGCTTTAATCTTATAGTTTTTTTCCGGTGGCATCTCAAATGGGAGAAAGTTTGATCTTGGCATTTTTGCTTATTTTCTCAAATTTCCGAATTGAAGCAATTTTTAGTAGTTACGTTGGGCTTTACCTAGAAAAATCTGTTATTTGTCTCTAGCGTTTAAAGGTCAAATTCTTCAGCAAAGTTGTCTTCTAGAATATCTAAATATACAAGTTTCCATGTGCTGAACTTGTATGTGTCAGTTGGCAAACAAAAGTTATTATTGATTTTTTTTATAAAGAAATAGACCATTTTCAGATACCGATCTCTTTGGTTGAGGCTAAAGCAAAACAACATATTACTTGCTTACTTATGTTGGTCCAACGTCCTATTAAGACCGCACCCGCGTCACGATATTTGTCCATAAAACTCGGTTGAGGGCTGCTTGTCTCCAGTTCCTCGAGTGTCCCACACTTCCAAGGTCTTGCTCCACTTGGCTTAACCACCTAACGAGCTGCGCTCCTCTGCGTCTTGTACCGGTCGGATTCGAGGCAAACACCATTTTGCGGGGTTGTTGTCCGACATTCTTACAACATGTCCCGCCCATTTTACCCTTCCAGCTTTAGCGACTTATACTATGTTACTATGTTCGTCATACTCACAGTTTGAACAAACATGTAAATTTCTGCGTTGTCTAATGCACATAAAGGGGACACTAGATTTGGCAGAAATTGATGGAATATTTCATGTAAATTTAAGTCAAATAACGCCTGCATCTAGTCTGTTGTATGAAAGATGGCGAACATTGTTGAATGGCGCATGCAAGATTGCAAACAATTCCTTTGGCTTGAAATTAAACGAGGGGAAATTTTACGCGCCATTAATTAATTATTATTTTCTGTGTAGAGCTTCACCAGCTCGTGGTTCATCCTTCTTCCCCATACACCGTTTTCACATACACCGCCAACATGGTTCTAAGCACGGGTCGCTCGAAAACTCCAAGTGCTTGCAGGTCCTCTTCGAGCATTGTCCACGTCTCATGCCCGTAGAGAACTACCGGTCTTATCAGCGCTTTGTACATGGTACACTTTGTACGGGGGGTTATGTCTACCAGGCTTCAAGGTCTTGTGGAGTCCATAGTAGATACGACTTCCGGTAATAATGCATCTCCAAATTTCTCTGGTAAATAACAGATATTTTAGGCTAACTTGACTTCTGTGAATTGTGAAAGTTGTGCCTCAGGGATATCTTCTGTAATTGATTCATCGATAAAAGAAATTTCTTCAATTTCGACGTCTTCAACTGAAAACGGTCGCTGGACTATCAGAGCTGCCTGGCTTCCATAACTTGTTGTTACCGTGATCATACTCGGCATGCACCAAGTCGTCGGGTTAGAATTTTCGATGTACTGCTTCGTGTCGTTGATTGATCTGCTTGTTCTGTTTCTCATTTTTAGCACTTGGAACCCTGGTTTCTTGAGGAGATCCAAAGAGAGGTTCAGCTGGAGACTTCATGAAACTTGAACACTTGTTGGGTGTCGATCGAAACACAGAGAGGAATGTTTGGAGATGCTCTAGTGTAGGTGGGCTTCCCTCTTCACTTAAGTCCTCATTTCAGAGGATCGACAAACCGTGCATCCAACCCATTGGACTGTGGGTGATAAGGCGCAATCCGAATGTGCGAAACTCCATTGCTGCTACAAAACGTCTGGAAGCATTCGCTCATGAACTGTGTTCCATGGTCTGACGCCAGAGTGGTTGGATTACCGTAGCGGGCGAATGTATCTCGCAGCATTTCAATTGTTGCAGTAGTGTTGATTGAGCGTGTTCGGAAGACTTCAAGGCCAATTTGTAAAAAAAAACGTCCATAATTACCAGGTATTAGAATCCTACGTGATCAATGTGGAATCGGTCCCAGGGCTTGGTAGGAATTGCCCAGGATTCAATAGTGGTCTTCGTCGGTGACTTAACAGCTTCAGCACAGGAACGACACTGACGTTAATACTGCTCCACTTCGTCGTCCACGTTTGGCCAATAAACGTAGTTTCAAGCGACGGCTTCCATACGGGCCATGCCTTGAGGTCATCTTTATAACTGTCGAAGGATTTGTTTGCGGTATCTCTGGAAAACAACGGTTCTGTCACCGAGAACATCACGCAATTGTCGACAACTTTCCTCGATTTCAACTTGTAGGTGGCGTCTGACAAATCGCTGTGCGTGGAGTAACGAGAACCTGCTAGCTCGTCGAAGATATCGTCTGGGTGTGGTAACGAATGACGATCTGACTGGAGCGCTTCATTCCACCCGATTGGATAATCTCCACAAATCCGAACCGAAACATTGTCCGCTTCAGACAAACGCACAGGAGAAATGATGCCGTTGTCTGAAGTCGTTGGAATTCTGCTTCAGTTTTGGAACTGCATCGTATACTACGGGGCGCTTAGGACAGTAGACTGGACGTGCTTCGGGCTTCAAGTACAATTTCACTTGTGCTTTGATGCACCGGCCTAGCGTGCTCTGGAACACTTCAGAAAAATGCCGCTTGAGTCTCTCCACAGTTTCATCGGGTTGTTGATGAAGTACATTTACCAGGCTGCTGATCGGCATCGACCAAAGATCGAATAGGTCCATGGTTTCGAAGGACAGTTCTTTCATTCGGGATCTTCAGCAAGGACAGGCAGTTTTTGGAGAGACGCGTTACTGATCGGTTCAACGATTATTGAAAGTTCAACGTGTTTTCCTCAAAGTCCGTGACAACCAGGAAAAATCACCAAATCAATCACCAGCTGGTCTTCAATGTGTTATGCCTGTTCTGATATTAAAGTGATGTCGGATGCAGAATCGTGTTGGAGCTTGACCGCCACTCCGTTTAGGTGAACTGGAACGAATTTGGAACGAAAGCTGATTTCAATGTGTTCCTTCACTTCACGCAAGTATGATTGATAAAAGGACAGTTGCGAGTATAATGAAGATCACCGCAATTCCAGCAAGGGGTTTGGGGAAGCTTCTTCACAGGTTTCTTCTGGTTTTGAGTGATTGCGTTGACAGTGCGAGTATCCTTTCTCTCCTTCATTCTTCCACGAGGTTATCCAACGTAAATTTACTCTCCGGGTTTGCGGTCACTGCCTCGTCTGCTTCTAGCTTGTTAATCAACCCGGCTCAGATATCAGGGTCTCGGGTGATTGGAATCCTCAGATGAATCGCAAAGCCTTGAATTGGTCGCTTGAAAGCTTCGAAAGCTGGAATGCTTCACAGTTCTTGTGGACCATACGACGTAAAATCGTCCGCTTCGTTTTCGAGTACTGTAGGCATTGATACTGGGCATGAAAGATCCGTCCATCCTCATTGAAGACATACCTTACGTGCCAGTCGTTGAAGAATCGATTATAAAAAGTCACTCTTTTCATGACATAATTAATGGACGTCCCCCGACCAGTATTGTATGCGGTTTTGCTATCGATGAATAGGTAATGCGTAGCAACTTGATATTCGTGATACTTTTGGAGAATCTACCGCAACAAATAGATTTGGTCTGTTGTCGATAGTCCGTTTACAAAACACATAACTTCCCACAAATCTGCTTGCTAGCAGCGATAGACGAAAGAAGATCATTTTGGAATGCACTTTGTAGGCCGGGTTGAGTATAGTGATCGCTCAGTAGTTCTCACATTCCAACTGATTTCCTTTCTAACCTTCTCTTTTAAGCCCTCCGGTAGCGGTAATGTATCCTAGATCCTGACTATCAACCGTAACAGGCAATTTGTCAACGTATCCTGGCCCATTTTTATAAGTTCTGCTCCGACACTATCCTCCTCATCTGCCTTGTTGTTCTGAAACTGTTTAACGATATTCTGAACTACGTTTACTGTGGGAGTTGGCATATCTCGTCCGCCGTTCCGATGAAATCATTTCTAATTAAAATCTAATTAATATTCCATCCAAATCCAACCCAAGTCAAATCCTAATTCAAACCCAATCCAAACCCCAAACCAAATCAATTTCCTACTGATAAGCTGGGTATTATTGTGCTCGTTGTTTGCTTCGTTTGCTTCGTTGTACTCTATTGAATTAATTTTCTATTAAATTGTAAATTGGAAGTTCTTCGAAATCCGAGTCCTAGGGAATTAAAAGGAGAATCATTGAATTAAAGCATGATTCCCAATAATAACTGTATACATCATGCCAACGCAATTTCCCTTACCAGTCAGTCTAAGGCTTGTATGCCTTCTATTGTACTCAAAAATCGACAAACATTTTAGATTAGGGCCTAACTGACTAACGTGAACAATAGTTTTTCCGCGAGTTTTTCGTTATTGAAAACTCGCCTATTCAATCCACCACGATCGTTTCGAAGAGGAAGATTTCACCTATCCGATAGAATAGGAGGCTTACATCGGTAGTTTTTGTGACACGAGAAACTTGCGGAAGAAGCCATTGTTTATGTTTGTCAGTTAGGCCGTAATGAAAAATCTTTGTCGAAATCATTTCCACCAGGCTATCATCCGATATTCTGACGACGTGCCAGCTCACCGAATTGACTTTTTCGTTTGAAGTAAAATTAAGTATTCTAATTCAATCCAAAAATCCAGGAAAATGATTGAATATACTTCAATCATGTTTCATCGAACCTGTTTAAATCGAATATTTAAACACGATGATTGGAAGTCGAGTAGATTGAACGGACCTAAACATCTCGTCCCGTACGTTTCGGTTTGGATCATTTGCTAAAGATTGGTCGTTGGGAGCATCTATTCCAGAAAGGTTAAGTGGTGCTCTTTCTGCTATCTGACAGTTGGAACAAGAACACTAACTTTTGTCCTAACGTTCAATGCTTATAGTTTCTGCTAAATCGCCCTATTTTTTTCAAAAAGTTTAGATAATATTATACCAGTTTTTTGTTATAATAACTATTCTTTAAATATTTCACAGCCTAATCATCGAATACGTGGGAGGAGACGAAGCATTCATCCGTTCTAGTGACTCGCGAACATTCAACATCAGGACGCCTCCTTGCTGTTGCTGCTTGCCCTTCCTCAAACGGTCTGCTGTTACCAAGTGAGATTGTTCTATTCTTCCAAATCGTCAGGCTAGTAAAAGAATTTTCTTCTAGGAACCGCCTTTTGCTCACGAGACTTCTCGTACTGCAGCTACCGATCGTTCAAAGTTTGCTTTTCGTGGGATTGAATGTGGTGTTTATAGAAGATGTCGTAAGTCCCTTAATTTTATTTAAAAAAAAATGTTATTTTCATCCACTAAATTGATTGTTTCAGGAAAATTTCAACCGGATTATCCTCTATTTCGTCCCGTTCATCGTCCTTTCGATTATTCTTGGTGTTTGGGGGTTGAACATAATCGTTCGCATGGTTAGTCCTCTGTACAGTGAATTCAAATTGATGGTATGGCGACTATTTTAGAGAAAAACTCTTTACTAACAAGATTTCTTTCGTTTTAGGGCAAGTACGTGGTTCTGCAAGCTGTTCTGCTTCTTTGCAAAATCCAACCGCTCGTCATCATGGCCATTGTAACGTACGTCACTCCGTCGTGTGACTTTCCACTGACCTTACAAGTACAAAAGAACGGTATGTGAATCCTTTCCTGAACTTTAATCCAATAACAAACTTGCGTATTCTATTTCAGCCGTATTCCAAATGTGCCTGTGTGTGGAAATGCTGGTGCTCTCTCTGTGGGCTTTCGCGTTGTACAAAACACCAAACAAGAACCAAAATCTGCTAGAGAAACCAGAATCATCCTAGAGATCCTGCGGCTTCTACCGTTACTTCGGATTTTAAAGATTCCTTATAAACATGAATAGCATTCATACGAATTCTTGTCGTGCCTATTTGTAGTGATTTTATGTGATAAAAGTAATAAACGTAAGATGAAAAATATAAAAACATTATTATAGAAAGAAAATCCAGCTCACGTTGTTCTTTTCATTATATTTTACCATAAGAAATTACTGTTACAAGCTTCTGCTTGAAGTAACTTAGCAAAAAAGAGAATTTATTTTTATTTGCCCCACCACAGAACAGCATTCAGAAGAAGAACCAATTTAAATTTCATTATCACTGTCATCTTCATCGACTGCTTCCTGTCCTGCTCTGGTGGCCGCGCTATACATCTCATCCGGTACCATCTGGTGTCGACCGTTCGATGCTTGGCAAACCCAACTAAGCTCTAGTTTGAAATCCTTATCCTTCAGCTCATCGTGGACTTGATAGATGCTGAAACAAAAAACAAACTGCTAATTCGGAATCTCTCAGCGGAACCGAAGTCATCGCAACTCACATTTTTCCGGCGGTGGTAATCAAATCATTTACGGTCATATCAGCCAACTTCAGCTTCTCGATTTCAGTCTTGGCAGTCTGTTTTGCCTTTCCAATGGCGCATCCGTAATATCCCTGAAAAACGAGTCTTATATCAGAACCTTCATAACAACCATCCAATGATCGATCGACACTTACGCAAGCCACACCGGACGGATCGATCATGTACATTTCTGGGCCTGTTTCCTCCGTCCACGATGCCAGGATTACGCTCACTCCAAACGGTCGCACGGCACTGTACAGAGTGTACGCATGGAAATAGCTGGACAAACGGTCGTTCAGTTGTTTCAGTGGAATTGGCCGGTCGTACTGTTGTCTGTAGTTGCCTGCTTCCTGTCGTGCAATGTCGACAATTGCGCGACCATCAGCAATCATCCCACTGATGGCCATCCCGATGGAGGTATCGATGGTGAAAATACGCGTACCGGATTCCGGTTCGTATAACTTACTGGTAATCAGCTTCTCCACAGCCAGAACAATACCATCTTTACCTCGTAGACCGATCACCGTGCCGCTATTTTCCACCGATTTGCCAGCATACTCGATCTGGAATACTCGTCCGTCTGGCGAGAACTGCGATGCGGACAAATCGTACTGTGGAACCAGAATTCACGGGACAAACAAAACATTAGTCCATAACCTCAATGACGGTGGTGAGCAAGCAGTATATGAAATAAATACCTATAATAATAAATCAATACTTACACCTGTTCCAATTGAACTCATCCTATAGACAACGCACTATTCAGTGATAAATACTATTGATTAACAATGATATTCTTCGGTGCGATCGCAAGCCTCGAGATGAAACAGCAGAAAACCGACGATGATGATGAGAAAACACAAACTTAACAATTTTGACAGTTCATGCAAGCCATGGCAGATGCATCGCATTGGGGCTAAGTTCGCGCACAAGTGAACGACGTGTGAAATGCCCAAGTAGAAATATGCTCAAGTTGGATTATTTCCGGGATTTTATTTTCACGGCGAAGTTCGATTTACAGGGTACCACTCAATTTTTATTTTCAAATTCCCGGTTTTTTCCCGGTTTTCTCGGACCAAATGTTAAAAATTTCCCGGGTTAAGTCGCGGATCATGTAGTAATGAACTAGAATAACGAATAGAAAACAGTTACTTTAAGCAAACAATGTTGAATGTTCAGTATAAATAATATAAAAATGACTACATTTTAGGACCCAACGATTTACAAATTCTCATTGCAGTTTTAGGCCCATGAAGCTAAAGAAAATAATTTAGATGATAGTCTAAAAGTCAGTTTGTGTGTGTACCGCCAAATGATTTCTTTATAATTTTTTTAAGAAACTTTTCCCAAAGATTCTATGGAAAGTTCTCAGCCATTGCTTGAGAAATTCCTTCTGGCGTTTCTATAGGTATTCTTCAGGCGTTTGTAGCCATTCCTCCAGCGATTCTTTCAGCAGTTTCTTCTGGCAGTTCATTGGCTGTTCTGTTAAACTTTCTTGTAATGACATTTATGGTGGAATCTCTGAACTTATGAAGTTTTGTGATTGTAAAGGAATCCCTGGAAGACACCTGAAAGAACTAAAAACTAAAAGGTTTAGATATAAATCTCTAAACATTTCTTCAAGTATTCCGCTGGAGCAGTGTTTTTTTGAAGTTCCTAAATCGATTGCTCCACAAAATTCGACAGAGTTTCCTACAAGGATTTCTGTAAAAATATTGTTCTTCTAATTTAGAAATATCTTCATGCATTTATTCCGAATAGAAGAATGTTCTCGATATTTATTTTTGTTATTCGAAGCATAATATTTTGAAAATGATTTTTGGTTATCTTTAATATCATATTGCCGTGCGAAAACCTATATATCGACATGGAATTTTCGTGAGGGCCAATGTCGCAAACGTAAACAATGGCTTCTTCCGCAAATTTCTTGAAAATGCAAACTCACTCAAGTAAACTACAACTTCTATTCTAAAGGGAACTCCGCTTTTGTACAATCATCGTGGTAATTCCCTATGATTAAGTTAGCATTCTCGAGAAATTTGCGGTAGAAGCCATTGTTTATGATTGCGACCCAATGTCCCCTTATGAAAACTCCATTTCAATATATATTGTGCAATTGTTGAACAACACCAGATCGATGGCACGATTACAAAAAAAGGCTTGTTGGCTGTCGATCAGATGGAGCATCGGTAATGATGGGTTCTGACCAATCCGTCAAAAAGCTGTTGAAACGTGTCAGTTCTCATTTGATAATTATCAAATGTACTTGCCACTTTTTGGTTCTTTGTGAAAGCAATAAATGCAAGAAGCTAATACTGGAACAGTTGATGCAAGATATGTATAGTTACTTATCATGCAGGCTCAAATGATCCAAGGAATTCCAGATGATACAAAATATCTTGGATTTGAAGCATCGTTCTGCATCGATCTGCCACCAAATGGCTATCGTTCTAGTCAGTTGTCAACAGGAACTGCATCGTTTGTTGAACCCAAGAAGCTGTACACTTTGAAGGAGTTCAACTCAATTTCTAAACAATATCCGTACTTTTACGAAAAATATGAGATACAGGCCATCGAAGATCATGACTTGGAAACTTGTTGGAGAAAACTGCTGTGTTTCAAACAAGCAGATGGGAAGCTGGCTTTTATCTTGCTTAGAAAGTTCATTGCGAACTTTCTACAATCTGAAAAAGACGATCTAAATTCGAATGTTTGAAGCAAGGTTCTTGCCAAGATTTTCTGCTGTTAAACACAGATAAAAAAGATTTTTTGGTGAAAATTAAAGATGGGCAATAAAAATATTGTGGCAACTCTGGTCGCTACTAACTTACAAGAATGATCCACACGCAAAAAAAACCACAATAGGAACTACCATTTCAAGGGTCAAATTGAGCGCAAACACCAAAATTTTCACCTGACTATAAATGCGTTTGATTTTACCATGCCTGCGATTGAAGTCAACCATAGTAGAGTTGGTATCAACGTAAGGTCTGTCAAATATTCCACAAACGTTGAAGGTTTGAAGATAAACGTAGTAAATTTGACTGAAATTTCATGGTAGTTTTAAAGATAGGCGTAGTCGGGTAAAATGGTAGTTTCTACTACAAGATTTTTTTCTGTGCAGGATATTTATACAAGGTAAATCAATTGACATACTCTAAAATTTCACAGATCGTTATAGATGAACACGCTAAGAAAGGAATACCTTGAGCTCGATGATAATAACACACAATCTAAATTATGAACAATCATGTGAACATAAATTCCAGGTTTTCCAGTTTCTCTCCAGTTTTTTAAATTCCCGGTTAATTCCGGTTTTCCCGGTTCTGTGGCCACCTGGATTTATTTAATTTGTATTATTTTTTAAGATTTTTTTTTATAAGATGGCTGTAACATGTCAGTAACACTCAGCCAAATAATCTTAAGAATTTTATAAGGTTCAACGAATGCTATGGAATTTCATACGGCTGACCTATGAATGGATTTTGTTTCACACGACGTTGTTCTTGTACGCCTTTATGCTTTCCTTATTACAAGTGTTTATATATACTAGTGGGCATGTCACTGGACCCATAACCTCAACGTTCAAGATTCGAATCCCGGTTGCTCCATAATTTTATTTTTTCGACAACATTATAATTCATAAGATAAATTTATGAAATTCATACAGATTTCTCATAGCAAATAATCTTAATGCAATCTTATGAATATCGAAAGTTTATTTCTCTGAGTGAACAATTGGTCATATGAATAAAGTGAGTAAAAGTTTTTGCTTAACTAAAATGCGTGCGTTGAACCTGAGGAGTTTCACTGCGGAACGCCAATCAGACGCAGACCCCCTGTGCTCGCGAAAAAGTCCGTAATCTGCGGGTGAAATCGCACTCGAAATCGCCTGAAAAGTGTTCTCCAGGCTAGCAGAATTCGCGTACGTTGTGGAAGAGATATTTTCCGTCGCTAAAAAGTTTGGAAAAGTGGTGAAAAAATAGTGTTTTGCTTGGCTCTCAGCCTCCATTGGCAGTGAAGAAAAGTTGTCTTGCTGATTTTTTTTTTCGCTCAACCTCTCCCTCTCGCGCTGAGGTGATAGCGCTCTCTCTACGTCTGTCGGTTTCGTTTGCACTTTTTGGGAGAAGCGCAGTGGTGCTGGTGTGAGATTGGTGGATTGGATTATTGTTTTTATTCGCCCACCCTGGATGCGATTCATTAAAACGTAAAGATATAGAGGTACGTGGTTGTGTGTGTGTTGGCAGTAGTTTGCATCGCATCAGCGGAAACAACAACACAACGGTATTATGTAGCGCGACGTCGGCGGCAGTAGCACCTCGTCGCGCGTCACGTTGTTCTGCGTCGCGGATTACTAGTGTGCGTGTGCAATTGGTTCCGGTGAGCTGAAAATAGAAGTGTATTGCGTGTCGTGGGATCGCGCCATGCTCGCGATTCATTTAAAAAATGACATACAATCAATTGCGCTGTTGTGTGTTGGTGATTCTCCCTCAAGCGAGCTTAGGTTCAAAGTGTCGTCGTTCGCGGGTATTGTGGGGGAAGATATGCCAGTATCTAGAACTAGATTTTAGAGAAAAATACAACAACCGTGCCAAAGTGAATTTTGATTCGGTGTTCAGGATTAGTTTGTAAATTAATCAGTGCAAGAAGAGTGTATTAGACACACATATCATGTTACTACCGGAAGGTTTCCTACACGTCGGCGACGGACGGGTGCCGACGGCAGCAGCTGCGGTCCAGCAACACTTGGCCATCTAGGATATCGAGGAGAGCTGGTTTGCAAAGCAACAAATAATTTGATGTTGAAGGAGATGTTCGCTCATCACCATGAGGCACCAAGAGTGAACAACAATGTTTTTGGCTAGAATTGAAGATATGAAGAAAGTTTTCGATAGTTCCGCTAGTGTGCGGTAGGCTTGGAAACATAGCAGATGTTTTTAGGAAAATTGAGCGAAAAGGGCATGTGTAGCTATTTTCCTAAAAAACATCTGCTATGTTTCCAAGCCTGCCGCACACTAGCGGAACTATCAAAAACTTTCTCTTCATATCTTTCAATTCTAGCCAAAAACATTGTTGTTCACTATTGGTGCCTCATGGTGATGAGCGAACATCTCCTTCAACATCATAATCGTTACTCCTCGCACGGAGAATATATAAAATAACAATTAATGTAAACAAATAATTTGTTTCTACCATATTTTGAAGACAATTAGATATTCCTCCTGTTTTATTTTATTTTGTCTATTTCGTTTTGTTTTGTTTTTCGTTATGCTTGTCTCTTTTCAGTAACATTGGAGTGGCCCATTGCTTATGGCGAGAAGTGCTACATATTTTCAGCGTATCGTTAACCAAAACAAACCCAGCTTCTAACCTTTCCCCAACTATCCAACATCCCAGTGATTTCTCGTGGAAGTGCAGAGGATTTCTCGGCTTCCTAAAAAGCGAGTATCATGTCAACACGTTCCTTTCCATTCCCTACTTGACCAGCATTCGGACACGGCCGGCGCCGGTATTGCTTTATAATGGGTCACCAGTTTTTACACATTGAAGATGTATGTTAGTCCCAAACATCATCTGTTGGTTCTTTGTGCAAATACAGCTGATCTGGCAATAACGGAATTGCATCCGTGGGCGGTCAATCATGCTCATGCTCATGCTCAAATGCGTGCGTTAAACCTTTTACTTGAGTATTTACTCACGTCGATATGACAGAAGCAATAAATTGAGTATTTACTTTGCGAACATCCAAATCCATATGAATAAAATGTATAATCTGAGTATATGTTCATAAAATCTGGATTCTCTCTGGGCTCGCTCTCTTTCATTCATAAACCAATCACATTTACGTTTTTAATTCTACTATTTGTAGAGTTTGCTAGCCAGCACTGTTTTGTTTCGATCTGTTCTAAAGAATCCCTCAAAAGTGTTATAATGGCGCTGTAATGAATGAAAGAGAGCGAGCCCGGAGAGAATCTCTCAATTGTAGATTCGCCCTAATGAAAAAAAACCCTAAAATTGTCCTTTATTATTCATAAGTTCTTGGGTTTCGTACATTTCCAAATTCAATAGTTTGTATGTCTCAGAAAGAGTAGGCTAATATGTTAAGGAGACGACTGGAATGACAAATGGCCAAAAGTGCCTATCCTTGCATTATCGGTTTACATGGGTTATTTGCTTCAAGCACCATGGCTTGTTATATGATTCCCCCGCGGTGCATGCTATCGGCCCTCGAGCCTCACCTGTAGAGGTAGAGAGAGAGTCGATAGAACGATGCATTCTTTGGTGAATGACTTCCAGATGTGTTGTTTGTAATTGCATAATTATGCACTTCCGCGCCCGTTCGTTACTTTAGTACTGGTATTATTGGTGTGTTAAATTTATTACAGTTAGTTTGCTATTTTATGGAACCTATGATTTAAGGTATGCTACATACGTTTATGGTACAGCCTTCAACATTTGTGGTATATTTGAAAGACCTCATGTTGATATCAACCCCACCATGCTTGATCAATTCGCAAGACATAGTAAAATCAAACGCATCTATAGGCAGTTGTAAATTGTTGGTGTTTGTGCTTAATTTAACTCTCTAAATGGTAGTTTCTACTACAAAATCGTGTGTTGCGTGCAAAAAACAACATAAAATGAGAGTGGAAGGTTTTGTAAATTTACCATTCTCAATAGTAGTTAACGTAAACAGTGTTTATCAAAGTTTGGATCTTTCATTGACATTTTATACAACACGACGAGAAGGAACCGATGAAAGCTTTAAGTAACTCTATCGGTTTACTGTAGGAAATGTTCACTTATTGGCACAAACAATCGAATCTAACATTGAGATACTCTCTTTGATTACTTTCTCTTTTATTCATATTTCAATCACCTTTACGTTTTTCATTCTATTATTTTTAGAGTATGCTAGCCAGCACTGTTGGGTTTCGATCTATACCAAAGAATCCCTCGAAAGTTTTATAATGGTACTGTACTAAATGAAAGAGAGCGAGACAGGAGAAAATCTCTCATTGTTAGATTCGCCCTATTAAAAAAGTTCCTAGAAATATACTAAGAATGGAGTGTTTTTTATTATATGTGGGTGGTCCCGAATTCCAGGTAACAGATGAATATTTTAGTGGAAACGATATATTCGCTTTACACTACAGGTAGGTGTGGTCAAAGATGTTGGCATTCATTAAATTATTGTAAAACGATATGGCTCACTTTCAAAGCAATCGTCGATAAATCAGCTGATTGGATTCACTTTAACTGTACAACGAAATTGAATCCAATCAGTTGATTTACTTAAATGGAACACGAATAGAAGTTGTGACAGCAAAAAATCAGATTCCTTGGCGTCAAAGATTGCACTCATATCTGGGCATAACTGCTTTGATTGATTGTCTTCATCGGCTTTCTTTCGATAATATCTCAGCTTCAGAACGTTGACACTAAGTTTTTTTCGCCGAGAATCTAACAGCCGATTATTTTGGCACTAAAGTTTACTTGAGACTCGAATAAATAAATAAATCGAATAAATTACCGAGATTCAGCTAACATATGACAAATTTGCAAAAATCAGCTAAAGATCAAAAATTTTACAGATATATCAGTAAAAGTAACTGCCAACGTGATCGGCTGTTGGAAGAAATTTTGCCGGAGTAAATTGAGTTTGTTTTTTTTTTGTTCGAAATCTTTAGTGTTAAATAACAGCTATTGCCGGCGTCAGTGGTGTAGTGGTAAGCGTGACTGCTACTGGCACCCCAGTGGGTCTGGGTTCAATCCCAGTCGACGTCGGTGATTTTTCTGAGGCGAAAAAATCTTGGTCACGTCTTCCTTCGGAAGGGAAGTAAGCCGTTGGTCCCGGTTCATAGTCATGAGTCGTTAGGTAGGGTCCAGGTGGTGGAGTCGTCTCCTTGGCGTCGGTGATTGTCAACATGTGAGGAAATAGGCCGACGGAAAATAAAGTAAAAAAAAAAAACAGCTACGATAGTGTGTGAACAATTTGAAACAAAATAAGGGTTATCAAAAGAGAAAGACTAATTTGAGAAAAAAAAAGTCAACTAACTAACTTAGTTCATTGCGATTGTACTACATAAACTCGACTTCAAAGTCGAGTTATTAGTACGAGACACTGAAGAAGTCTGCACATTGTAGACGAAATACGCGTATCTGTCGAAGATAAGCAAAGGTAGTTGGAATTAAATGGAGAATACTAATTTTTCTTCTTACTTCTAGTTACAGGCATTCTACTAAACAGCTCAAACCCTCTAGGATTCATAGTTCATAAGTTGAACCTTATGAAATGCTTAAGTTTATTTGCCTTAGTATGCAGATGCATGGTTCCACTGTGGGCACTAATTCACCATTGATGAACTGAACTGAAGCATAGAGGAAATATACTCAAATAATTGGTATAATTGTTTGGAAAGAGTGCTTCATCAATGTAACAACCGACATCCTGAATTGCTTCCGCATTTTATGCAAAGCAATTCACGTCTTTGATTGTGCTGTGAGTCCTGATAACAAACAACAGTTCTATTCTTTCATTATCTCATCCGAATATTGGTACGGTTTCCACCACCGGTGAAGAGTTTTTCCGACCGATCTAATTAATGGTTTCAAATGGGTAATTTGAAAGATGGGTGATTTACCCTGCTTTTTGAATATTTTTTTTTTTTGGTATATTTTGATGGAATTTACTGGAGTGATTTAAAATTGAACTCAGAACAAGTGTCTAGCCTGTGACCTAGTTTTTTATTATTACTGCAAGAAATGGGGGCATAAGATGGTTTGGCATAAGGTTTTTGGCATAAAATCGTTTGGCATAATGTAAATTGGCATAAGAAGTTGAACAATCAGTGGTCATTTGGCATGAAGGCCGTTTGGCATAATGAACATTTGGCATAAAATAAAAATATTATAGTCATTTGGCATAAACATCGGTAAATGAAAACTGCTTCAGGTTCAGCGGGCATAATTATAATTTGCCATAACTTAGATATTCAAAATTCAATTGGTATAAACTTCTTTTGGCGGTGCACTGAACAGTTTGAAAAAGATTTCTTGGATTGAAAATCTGTAAATCTCGAGTAATTCATGTTAAGGGCCTAAAAGCCATTTGTAAACAATAACTTTAAATGTCAATTTCTCTTGAATTTCAAATCACTCACATGAAATGAAAGCAGCATTTGGTAGAAGAATGTTAGTTCTACCATATGGAGTAGCAGGCTATAGTGGAATTCTCGTGATTCGTGAGAAATCAACGTTTAAAGTCATTGTTTACAAATGGCTTTTAGGCCCTTAACATGAATTACTCGAGAAATTAACTTTTCATTAGAAACAAATGGCGTAATGACAATTTGGCAACAACACTTGGATATAAGATCAATTTCCCAATTTTCCAATTAACCAATTTTATTTGGCATTATGGTTTCGGCAAAAAAAAATGAATTTCAGAGAAAAACAAATTATTTAGTAAAATAAGTATATCCCAGATTGTAAAATAATTTAAATTTTTTTCAAAGAACAGCCTAATTAATAAAGAAGGGAACTTACAATTATTCGCATATCGAATGAATTATTCCAAACATATCTAAGCAATACATACTTTTAGTCAATCCATAAATTTACTGTTCGACTTCAGTGAAGAATACATTTAATTTTCAAATTTCAATTTTAACCATGAAATCTAGAAATGCCATATTTTGAAGAATAGCTCATTTAAAAAGAAGGTAATATTATAACGGATAAAAACATATGCCAATAATATTATGCCAATGACATTATGCCAAATGGTCTTTAGGCCAAATTGGATTCTGTATTCTCGTTCCAGTTGAGTTGAGTCTTTCCTGGCAGAGGAATTTTTTTCGGCTCGATATGTTAAACCTATCATCGGAGATAGTGCGCTACACAGCACTCCAGATGCTCTATACAGCGCATTATGTCCGACTTTAGGTTCAGAGTATAGAACGAGAGGAAAATCAATTGTCGGTTGTGACTTATTCCAGGTTTCAAATACAACGGCAATATTATTTGAAGAGTGTTATGCCAAATGGTCATTATGCCAGGTGGCATTATGCCAAATTAACACTTAACTCAAGTTATTATTATGCTAAACGATCTTATGCCATATGGGATTCCCCTATAAATTATCATGTTGTTCGGTATTTGATTTTACAGATATTCCGCACTAATTTTACAGGTACGGATTTACAGGTAGTAAATTACAAAAAAATAACTGTTAAAAGAATACTAATATTCGGGTTTTTCTTGGATTGTTCAGTTAATTTTGAAGATCAGTTCACTATTATAGACACATCGCAAAAGGTTATGCAGTTCCGAGGATTCGGTAGAAGAAATTGATTACCGAGGTATCCAACGAGAGCTCAGCTGTTGAGAAATCGGTAATTTTTTAACAGAGCCCGGTAAAAATATATAATTGTGCAAACCACAAGGGCATACTGCATGAATGTTCAAGTAAATATCTGATGCATGGATGATTTACTTACTCTAGCGTCGAAGACAAGATACATGAGTGACAAAATATGCTGGGATGTCAAAGATTAAGAAACAGCGGAGTTAAAAGGATATACCCGGATAAAAATAACCATACAATTACAATAAAATAATATAAAGTAACATTTAAATCTATTGCCGACCATGAATCTTATTGTTCATGTATCAGGTAAATGAAAAATGAATATTGTCATTACAATAGATCTACTATTCACCCTATATGCTAGAATTTTCAACAAATGTAAAACAATAAAATTAATAGTAATTGACTCAAATTTGTTCGGAGAAAAACGATTTTTTCTATAGTTAAGATACATAACAACCCCCTGATTCTATTGTCGATGTCGCAATTTACATTAGATTCTATTGTGCAAACAATAACTTTTATTGTCATCTTATCGTCATGAACAATATAGTCAATTTTACATGCGATTGATTCTATCGTATGGTTACAATACATTTAATTGTAAATCTATGAGAATTTTTTTTACGGGTAGTCAAGTACTCAAAACAAAGATTTGATCAAGCAAATAAAAAAAACAAAAAATTCCCGGGAGCATAGGCAAGCCTTCACAATCGACCAAGTAGTTTCTGATACCGTGCCTAGTTAACATGACGTTTCTAAACGTCAAATGCGCGTGTCTGTCGAGTCGCATAAAAAAAATACTCAGGACTTTCGATCCTGATCCTTGTCTGGTGTTTCTTCTATTGTGTGTGAAAAATCAATTTTCCTGCAGTAGACATTGAGCACGAGTAATAAAGTATCCGTGAGACGAATGGCGAAAAATAAGTGCACTATTCTGCTAGGATACGACGATGAACCGGTTATGGACAAGGATAAAGCCTATTTAAACCATACGGTGAACAAAATAGGTGGCACTGCTGTATGTATTATAATATGGATTTTTAAGATTTTCTTATCCGAGGTAGAGATAATCGATTTGATTCCCTGTTACAGAATTGGCCCTCTTCAGAGATTGCTATTGCGCCGTGTCCATTATGCGGCCAGCGCCGTCCGCTGATTTTGCAAATCTATGCGCCGCTGGAGAATTCTCAATTTCACAGGACACTATATATTTTTGCCTGTTTAAATGCTCCTTGCTCTACCCAGTCACAGAGCTGGATTTGCGTAAGGACTCAAGCACTAGAGAAAAGCCCTGTGGAAAAAGAGACTGTCCAGGTTGTAAGAACCCCTGCCAGTCATGTTGCTTGGTGCAGCGGAGCGGATGATTGGGATGATGAAGAAACAGGCGCAGAGAACACCTTCATGCGAGTAGATACCGTTAACTTACCGGATATGGCAATGGAAGAAAATGGAAATGTTATACGGTATGACAATAGTAAGATATCAGACGAGGATGAGGAAAGTAATTCATTAGAGAACGACCTGGTACCAGGATTCGGGAATATGCATGTCGACGAAAGAAACGCTAACGGGGGTGGGGCTAGGGGAG
Source organism: Aedes japonicus (assembly GCA_034211315.2). Classification (NCBI taxonomy): domain Eukaryota; kingdom Metazoa; phylum Arthropoda; class Insecta; order Diptera; family Culicidae; genus Aedes; species Aedes japonicus. The sequence continues at coordinate 134,019 of JASCZW010001821.1, read as the reverse complement.
GTTTGATTGATAATTTATATATCAGTAAGGCAACGGCGGAAATCGAAGGGGCGGAAGGCGATGTGGTGGTAGTGGAAACACCTGTTTCGCCCAAAAGAGACTTGTTGGCTTTGCTCAAGCAACCGCAAATTATTCCAAGAGATCTGCAAGATATTACCCTGAAGAGCTTTTACATAAGTGTTGATGAGGAACGCTCACCCTCGCCGGTTATAAGCGAACATGTACGTGAGTTACTTCAGGAATACCAAAAAAATGAGGAAGGTGAGTTGTGTTATGACTTCGATCAAGGTTCAAAGTAATTATGATCGTTGCTGTTTCAGTTAAGACAAGCCCAGACAGCCCAATTGGCCAGGGAGCAGTGGGCGGAGTTGATCCGGCGCCAATAGACCTAGAACTCTATGAAAAAGGCGTTCCGATTCATGGCGACCTAATGTTTCACAACTTTATGTCAAAGATACAGGAAAACCCAGGACAAATATTGCGATATTCGCGCAATGCCCCACCCATCTTGATTGCTCCGCTGAAAGAGCTGCTACCACCAATCTGTCAGCATTGTGGCCATGAACTGCTGTGCGAAGTTCAAATTCTGCCAACGATTATCGAAAAGCTGCGCTTAGATGCTACCGGCGAGATTGTTCCCATCGAATTTGGGAACGCCATGGTGTGGACTTGCGTCAAAAGCTGCTGGGATACGCCGGATAGAATGCGAACCGAGCACGTTTTGGTACAGCAGGAATCTTAAAATGGTTGCCTTTTAAAAGGTGATGTTACAGTAGAAAAAGTATGAAAAGTGATCTTACCAATTATTCAAGCAGATTATCTCATGACCGATATTCTGTTTTCGCTCTTAATACCAACTTATCTGTGACTTTCAATCGTTTTCTAGATACCCTAGATGTAAACGTAATCTGCTGAAACGAGAAAAGTAAATATGCAACATTAGACAGGTTCGAATATCGAAATTTTAAAGGCATTTGCAACAAACATTATCCGTCTTATGTCAATTGAACACGTTACCTTAGCGTCGGTAGAATAAACTAGAGGGAGAGAAAGCAAAAACGACGACCCAACCGAATGTTTAACGTAAACGTATCGAAAAAAGAAACCTAAAAGCATGTGCGCAACTGAACACGTTGATCGCTTTTGTGGACAGTTTTTTGATAGAACATTTTAATCTGAACTGTTGAAAGTTTTAGCAATAGGTCTTCCTACGTTTTACCTATATAACCATCAAATACCAAACCGGGGCAGATTTACTCTTTAAAAGTGAAACATTCTGGTAGACTTTACAATGCAAATAAACAAATAGACTACAATGTTCGCAGTTCATTTCGATGAAGAAGAAATCAACTTCAACTAGAATCACGGTAATGTGTAACGTTTTATCCCGCATTTCAAAATTAGGATTTTGCAATAGCTGCAGTAAATTTATAAGATTCATGTTCAAATTTAGTTGAAACAGTCAGCAATGTTTAGTAGCAGTTAAATTAACCATTATTATTCAGCAGAACAATGCAACGTACTAAATAATTAAACGATAACTGAGCCAAAGTTCAAACAGTCGTGTATTTTCTGGTAGAACTCTATGAGATTATCCTTTCGGCAGTAGTAAACAATAAAATAATAATGGCAGTGACCACCTGAACATCGAACTTCAGACAACTTCTCCGCCTCTCAAGCGCAACACCAGATGCAGCGTAGATCGGTTGATGATGCTGTACTCGTCCAACGTGCGGCCATCTTCCAGCTGCTTGCCGGAGAAAATTATCCGCTGCTGATTCGGTGGGACATCCTCTCGTTGTTCGATCTTCTTCTTCAAGCTGTCCACCGTTTCGTCTGGTTCAACGCTCATCACGATGGTTCTCCCGGCCAGCGTTTTCAGATAGATCTGCATCCTGCACTGCGGTCAAGGTGATACTGATTGTTCTTATGTGCTGACCGTTCTCGGATTGATTGACTTAAAGCTGGGCAGGAGCATCAGGCCTTTTATAGTCGGTATCTGAAGGAGCAAGGACATTGTAGCATGCCCCACCTCTAGAATGCATGCTGTGAAGTAGTATGAGTCACTAGAACATTCAAGCTGCTGTTCGCTGACTTTGCTTCAACCATTCTTAAGGGGACCGGGGTGTGAATTTAGTCTAATTTTAACCAACGGGTATTGATTGATTGCTCGTGAAATTGTAAACGTGCAAGTAGGGTGATAGTAGTAGAATTTAGAACATTGATCAAGTTTGGCACTTGAACCACGAGTTAATGTTTGTAATATTGTAATAGATTGAGAATGTGGTGTCGTTATTTATGTTGGTTACTCTGTATAGAATAGATAAAACAATAAACCTTGAATCCATACATGGATACACGAGAAAGTATAACAACGTCTTTTAATAGCGACAGTGTTGTGGCAGTTCCCGTCTCGCTTGCATTTGCGAGTGTACTGCTATTTTATCCCAATGCCGTTACAAGAGCCAGTCGGTTCGTTATCGAGTGCCCTTTTCACCGGACTGTGGTTGGTTAGGATCATACCGTTTTGTCCAGTAGACAGTTCAACATGGGTTTTCAATCAGCTTAGTGAATATTCATTTATCAGGCCTTATTTCGGACAGATCAAATGTCCAAGAAAGCGCTATGAAGCCAAGTGTAGAGAAAACTTCAATTACGATAAGATTATCAGGAGGAATATTTAAGAATTCCATTTTCAATCGATTTCTATTCCATATAAAAAGGCTTTCAGCCATTTTTTTCAATATTATTTCGAATTGATTGCAACACTGCGCTTAGTTTGAAAGCAGGTACGGTGTCTCATCATAGTTTCCTTCTTTGTAGTAGTAATATGTTTGTTCTCGATCTTAAGTTAAAATTTTGTTTTCCGAAATTTCAATTATTTAACCTTAAACCCAAGTAACTGCTACGACTCAATTGGTTGTACTAACTGATTCTGACTTAGCAGAGTCAGATTTATGTATCTCAACTGAGGGCACCAAATGTGCCTAGAGGGTTGCCTCATGGTAACTCTTCGCTAGAGCAGAAGATCGGGAATTCACTTCCGTGCCATTTTTCACTTTACCTCTATTTATCCTCAGGTTGAAAATAAAAAAAGCAGTCTACTGGCCATTCATTGATCGCATCACAGTGAATCCCTGATCTAAAAATCCTTCGAGGGGTAAAGACCGTGATTGTAGAGGATGGCATTAACAAAATGTTGTTAGACCGTATTTTATTCTAGGCTACTAGGTACTCCCTCACTCCTTCTCAAAGCGATCGAGGCCAATATTTCTTCCGCAAACTGTACCAGTTTGACTCTCGCTTACGACTTTGTGCGATCGTCAGCAATAATCAGCCCCGGGGGACAATGAACGACATTCATGACTTCGGTACCCACCAGATCTTAGACGCAATGGCACCGTCTGTCGGTGTGCTTCATTCGGTTAATGCTACTTTGGTTGTCTACCTGTACCGTGATGGGTTTGGTAACGATGTCTACTTCGTTCATTAGTTTGAAAATCCGAATCAACTTACGGTTAGCTGCAGGTAGTGCAACATATTCCACCTCGGTTGAAGAGTGTGTGAGACACAGTTGCTTATTAGCTCATCAGCTGATAGGCCCATTGAGCCGAAAACACAAGACCAATGCTGCTTTTCTGATCCACGCAATCACCAACACAGTCGGCATCCACATGCGCTATAACCTCTCAGCTTTAACTTCAAGTGTGCAGCTGTGTAGAGATACCGCAGCGTTCGTTTGGCTTCTCTCCAGTCAGCTTTAATGGTTCGGATAGGAAAATCTGGCTTAATATTCAGCACAATATACAGCAAAGCAAATAACCATACAATTACAATACAATAATATAAAAATACATTAAAATCAATGTTTGACCATGAATCTTATTGTTCATGAATCAGATAAATGAAAAATGCATCTTTGTCTTTACACTAGATCTACAATTCACCTCATATGCTAGTATTTACAACAATTGTGAAACAATACAATTAATAGTAATTGACTCACATTTGTTCGGAAAATAATTATTTTTTCTACAGTTAAGATAGATTACTGTTAAGATGGTAACAATAACTCCTTTTGACATCTTATCGTTGTGAACAATACTATTAATTGTACATACTATAGATTCTCCATAATATGAGCCTGGAGGTTCTGGCAGGAGTAAAACCCTTACAGAACCGCTTCTGGGAGCTCTCATCTAGAATACTGATCAAGTGTGGAATCAGTAACAACCTTGTGATTGAAAACTTCGAAAAAATGCTCTAATTGAGTACCCAGTCTAGATTCTTGCGAATCTATATTAACTATATGTCATCCATTATTAGTCTTCCATGCTATAATTCTCCTAGTGTACGCTTCCCTTATCACAGTTCCTCCGTTGAGTATGATCTATCCATAAAACAGGCTATTCAAGGAGTTCCAGATCAACTTCGACCTCTTTTAATTCCCCATATTTTTATTGAAAAGTACCAACATGTCAGTTGCAATAGAAAAAATTTCACTGATGGGTCGCGCATTGATGGATCCACTGGTTTCGGTGTTTACAATGAATACTTATCTGCCTTCCGGAAATGTCAGGAACCTTGTTCTGTATATGTTGCTGAGCTGGCAGCAATAAATTTCGCATTGGGGATAGTTTCCGACATGCCCATAGACCATTATTTCATCGTCTCAGATAGTCTCAGTTCTTTTGAGGCCCTGCAAACGATGAAAACAGTGAGGCACTCATCGTACTTCCTTGCACTAATAAGGGAGCAGATGTGTGCGTTGGTCGAAAGATCATTTAAGATTACCTTTATATGGGTCCTCTAACATTGCTCAATTCCAGGCAATGAGAAGGCGGACTCTCAAGAAGGCGAGATTTTTGAAAGAAGAATTTCACCTGATGAATTTTTCCCATTAGCACGTCAAAGTTCTTTTCAAAGTTGGCAAAACGATTGGACAAGTAATTCTCTATTCCAAATGTTTGGTCGAGTCGCGGTTTCATTCGTGTGATGTAAAGACTTATGTCAAACCATTAGACGCACGTCTCTACAGAATTAACCTCGTCGATAGCAATATATGTAGATGCGGAACCGGTTATGATGACATCGCTCACGCAGTTTGGCATTGCCCTGATAATGATGCCTCCAGAGTACGACTATTGGATACCCTAGTGGCCCGAGGTAGACAACCATTCCGTGAGACAAGAGATGTTTTGGGAATACGTGATCTTGCCTACATGCAAGCAATTTACGAAATTCTTTGTTTATCAGATCTGTCGCAACCATGAGCAATGGTTTAAATAAGTAACCTGCCTAGCCCTTTCCAAACGACAATGTGACCCATAAACCTCGAGCTAGCCACGAGTAATTGGCACCCCACTAATATCGAAAAATAAAATTTAATTAACAATATTGAATATCGTCTTCGTAACACACGCCTGAGCCTAGCAAATAAACGAACCAACTAAAAAAACACTTTAGCTAGGAAAAACAATATTGATCATCCTGAAAAGGATGTATTGGAGATGGTGAATATGGTCCGAGTTTAACTTCTCGTCGATTCGCTTGCCCAAGTACCTAACAACCGTCAGATAAGAAACGAAAGGTTCCAACAGGACAGCAACTTAGCCTACGCTTTGTCGTTGCACTTTGGCGTTCCACAGCTGGCTGCCAAATGATGAGAATATGCAACAATAAGTTAGATGACACCAAGAGAAATTCTCGTCAAACAAACTCTTTTTCTGACAAAATTGAATTGGTGGTCCTTGAATTGGTTTTGAACGGTAAGCATGTTGCGCGATTGAATTTAAATGTTCACGGTCTTATTTATTGTGCCTTACCTCAAAAAATAATAATATTATTTATTGTCTTCGCCTACTGGCTGGCTGAAAATCCTCTGTTGGGTCCGGATTAACCGACAAAACTAGCGTTACATTATCAACAGTTATTAGCAGATAATTGAAATTGTGACGCTAAACATTGTCGGTTAATGCATTTTTTGGAAATATTAGCGGTAATATGAACGCGGCTAGCTCACTCGGCTGTTTCACTGAACATCTGTCTTACGGGCTGGCTACAAATCCACCACTGGCTCCTGCTGCCTGGCAAACGACTACCTATCATTACTACCGCCATCTGCCAATCTAATGCAGGCTTCTCGCCGGCCCTATCAGCTCCAAGACTTTCGACGGATGAAGCTTTATTTATGTTATTTTCAATAAATTACATTAGTTTACAGTTGTGTTATTTTATTTAATATTGACTTGATAGTCGCGAAGATTTCGAATTGGTTGATGTAAATATGTAGGAAATTGAGACGGTAGGCCTTAACTGCGGTTAGACGGTACTTTGACCACAACCGTAGCTAAATTGATGCTGGGATATTCTTCAGCTAATTATTCGTTTTTTCGATCAACTGCTTCTCGAATTTGGCCACAATAATGTTGAAGGGGATCTTGCGTTTGAGGTTGGCTGAAAAATTTCTCGATTTACCGCAGTAGAAGAACGATCGGATGTTCGAGTTCTTTGTTACCACTGGGATGTTTACGCGGTCAATCTCTTCCAACAACCTTTTGGCATAGTGCACTTCTCATCCTCTCCCTCATGGGGCTTTCGGATGAAGGCTGCTAATTTCGGCAGGCATTTGGTACTGTAAATCTATTTCCATTAGCCAACTCCATCTTGAAAAACCTGTTAAGTCAAGACTCCATCTCTGAAATGTTCAGTCTGGCTAGAAAACAAACATAACACGAAATTTGACAGTCAGTACGCCGATCGTTAAGTGCTCCTCTTCAACGGACCCGAAGAAACGGCACGGGTGACTACCACGCGTGGCAAGCGTCGCTACCGTAGCGCGTGGTCTTTGCAGGTCGACCAAAGACATGCCGTCAGGTTGATAACATATCTATAGCTCTGTCTGTTTCCTATCATCAATGTTGTCTGGTGACACGTTGTACCAGTACACCAGTTTTAGGTAAGGTCATCATATGTACATAAACGATCCAAAAGCAAGTGTAGGAAGCCAATTCAGTGTTTTTATTCGACTGCAACTTCAACTTTTTCGCTAACTTTGTTGAATAAAAACACTGAATTGGCTTCCTTACACATACTTTTTGAATCGTTTTGTACATATGATGACCTTACCTAAAAACTGATGTACTGATGATAAAGTGTCCCAAACAACATTGATGATAAAAAACAAACAAACATAAAATGTTATCAACCCGACGGCACTAATCTTGGTCGACCTGCAAGACCATACACTACAGAAGCGTGCTTGCCACCGCGTGGGTAGTCACCCGTACTACCATTTCTTCAGGTCCGTTGGGGGAGCACTTAACGTCAACGTACGGTTTTCAAATTTAAGTATGTTTGTTTTCTAGTCAAGACGAACATTTCAAGAGGTGGAATTCTTGACTTGGCAATTTTTTTCAAAATAAGGGATGGCCTACTACCCATTCACAGCAAGTTTTATGGAAAAGAACAATTTTTTCAATTCCTTTTTCAGCGATGGATAATCTTCTACCGTGGTGGAGATATACTTGACCTGTTACTGCCGGCAAGGGTCAAATGAGTCCCACTGTTAATCACCGAGAAAATCTCCTTGACCATTGTCTTAAAACGCTGCTTCTGGGAGGTGACTTGCTGTTCCGAGATGGCCGGCTTGGACCTGCGCGTCCACATAATGATGTTCATATATTGGAGGTTGTCCAACGGTTTATCTGTTTGCACTGACCTCACGGCCCAAAACTCGGAAGTATTTAGCCACCTTCCCTTCGATTTTACGCTTCAGCGTCTGCTGTATCCTGTATCCCATCGACATGAAGTGAGGTAGAAGGGTACAACATATCAAGCACCAACAATTCTTCACATCTTGAAATTCAGCTTCTGGAATGAGCTATCAGTAAACGAATGTAAGTGAATCAAAAAGAGTGACCGCAATCCTTCTAATGCAAATATACTAAAGATATTGATATTATAGAATCAATCATTGTGAAACTGAATCTAAAACATTTCTTCTCTTCGGTTGTGGGCAATTGTTGACCAGCAATAAGCTTACGCGACGTACAATACGCTTGTAAAGCAAAGAAAATGAATATAAAGAGATTATTGCCATTTTCGAGCACCAGAAGCAGTATATGTACAAGTAAAACCGATCAAGTTATTGGTTTTCCGTGCCATGTACGCTGTAGATTAATAATATTATTTTGGAATTTTATTAATTTGATTTGATTGTGATAATTTCCGACAGATCGTTTTGTAGACCCTTATTAAACTGGTGTTAATAAGAACACTGAAGTGATTAAAGATCACACTCTTCAAGAAACATAAATTATGTTTCGTTGGCTCATAAAAGACCTTTGTTCAACTCAAATGGAATCGACATCGGACATCGGTTCAACTCACATGCTCTACATCAGGAGCAGACAAATTTTCATAATTCAGCCGTTTTCCAACCTAGTGAGTTGATTTTCTAAACATTTGAAGTGTCACACATACACTAAACATTTTATGAAATCAAGCTGTAGCGATGGTTGACAGGAATTAAGATAAGAATATGTTCAATCAAAATCATTAACCCAAAAGCCAATACCCTCCATCAGAGAACATTCACCCACAGCTTCAATTATCACTCTATTGCCTTGCCTAAAATTGCACCAATGGAACATTCGAGAAAATTCCACACCCCCCAGGTTACCTAAAGGAAGAATATTCCAATTGACTTTTTATAACTCCCCCTCCCCCCCTTGTCACGTTTTTTGTATGGACCTTAATTTTTTTTTTGTATGAATCGTCACGTTTTCCCAAACCCCCGCTCCCCCCTGACTGCGTGACATAATTAATGGACCTTCCCATATATGCAACATTTTGAAGAACTAAAAGATTACACAATGCAGTCCAGTTCTGGAAATTTCCCAAACAGATCAAATCTCGAACCTTCTGAAATAAAAGTTTTATCTATATAATGGAGAAGCACCGAAAATGCTACCCAGTTAATAAGAAGAACGCGAACAAAGTGCAACGGAAAATTGGTGTTGGTTGGTAAAGTCGAAAAACTGAGTCAAGCGCCACGCACGTTTTAATTCAATCGTAGTTCACTGTGCTGCATATCAGTTATTCCTATGTTGATTGACGAAATTCTTGGATGGTCGTATACGGATTGTTCCCGGCGGTGTCAATTTGTGCTCCAGACAACCTGAGAAGTCGCATTTTAGAGGATGGATAGATTTATACTCAGTAAGTCAACATTGTACGTTATTTATATGTATGGGCGATTTGCATCCCCATTTTGCATATTTGAAGATGATTTTGCAAATCCCAGAAAACCTTAATATTGCGTGCATGAAATATTGACCACTCGTACTGCAGCAAACGTGTGTTTGAAGTTTACCATGTAAAATCTATGCAGTTTTTTAGAATTTTGGCTTCAAAAATTTGAAGTGGTGATGCAAGTATCTCAACATTTTAAAATTTTTCTTTAGAGTGCTCACCAAAACAATATCACAAGCTTAGTAAGATATGTTTTTGATAGTCAGTAAGCTTACTTATAGCCCTCAGAGCTTTGAACAGAATACAATCTCTTATTTTAATTTCTTGATAATCGAGATGTTCATCTCCCATCGTAGTCACTCATATACCTTTTGGGATACAATATTATTCCTAATAAATTACATAGAAAAAGAAAAGAAAAATCTTAGCTGAATTCTAAAACAAAAGAAACTTGATTCAACCAACATCTCGACTCTGTCTCGAGATAGATAGATAGATAGATAGATAGAATGATGGATAGGACTCGATTTCAACTCAAGTAAAGTTCTATCCTAATCTTGGATAATACATGAAAATATCCGCAATCATCAATAAGAATCTGATTCAATCTGAATGTCCCGTATAATATCCAAGCTTTACAATTTAAGCAGAGCTTGAAACAAAGCCTTGAGCAATATCACCTCAAAATGATGAATGAAACTTAACAATTGTGAGAAAGCTTTGCTAATAATTCTGAGTTTCAATCAGTCGTTCAAAATACAGTAATTACACCTAAGTCGCACATAAGATTTGCACAAAATGTCCAGGAAAATCTGCTCAGACTGGTTCAGCATGAGTTTGTGTCATAGTTTGTGTCATGATAAAATCCTCTTAGAGATATTCTAATAAAATAAACTTATTCCAATTGAAACATGGAGAAGAATACGTGCAAACTTAATTTACTTTGGCAAAATTTCCAACAACCGATCAACTCGGAGTAACTTTTGCTGATATTTTTGTAAAATTTTTGTTCGATAACTGATTTTCGGCAAAGTTTTCATTTGTTTGCTGAATCTCGGTAACTTATTTGATGAGTCTCAGTAAACCGAAATGCCAAAATGATCGGCTATTTGATTCTCGGCAAAAAAAAACAAATTGTGTGCATTGAAGAATATTATTTAAAAAAATGGTCATTATTTTCAAATTTCGTAAAATTTTCTTCAGAATGTTGTATAAAAAATTCGTTCATTAGATTCCATTCAGAAATACCATGCAAACTATTCCAAAATGTAAAGAACGCTTATTTTGCTGAATATAGTAATCTCAAACCAAATTCATTAAGAACACAGAAAAAAATAATTAATTTTAACAAGCGTGTAAAATTTCCCCTCGTGTAATTCCAAGCCAAAGGAGCGTAAACAACGATATTGTTTGCAATCTTTCATACAACAGGCTCGATTCAGGCGTTATCTGGCTTAAATTTATATGAAATATCCCATTATGGTCTGCCAAATCTAGCATTCCCTTTATGTGCATTAGATAACGCAGAAAATTCAGTGTTTCTTTTTATCTGTGTATAATAAAATCCACTGGGATTTTAATATAACCTATAAGAAACATTCTGAACAGATTCTGATACAGAACAAGCATCCAATGTTTAACAATCCTTGCTTTGTATGTACAGTAAGATATGCAAGGGAGCTTAGTATGATTCATTTAGATTAACAATCAAGATTTGCTCGGAAAAATGCCAGAATGACAGAGACGCCCAGAATGCTTAAGAGACACGTACAAACAACCCATGCAATATTCACTAAGTAGTTAACCCAAATTAGATTGGGGCGAATCTGCTTTTGTAAACAATGGCTTTCGTAGTCATTTTCTCTTGAACAAAAGGTCGCAAATACAAATTAAACACTCCTTAAGGAAGAGGAACTTTATTTCTATCCGCTGATATATTCAATTTGAAGGAAGTGTATTCAACTTCCGATCAATTATCAGATAAAGTGTTGGTTTACAAAAGCAGATTCGTCCTAATCAAATGTTGGCGCTGAATTCTTCGACAGTCGAAAAACGCTCGCATTGTAGCTGTTAGTGGTTCATTGTTCAAAAGTTTAGCAACAAAAACCACCTGCGCTGCACTTTTCGATCCTCATTTTCGGCATTTTCTAGGATCTGTTGTACCAGTGAGCAATATAGAGCTTTCAGGTGGTACGGGTCAGTGATGTCTCTTTAGATTTTCGGCATAAACCCTAGCTGTCAATTGGCCTTAGAGATCACAGCAGAGTGGTGGAGATTAAGGACAACGATACAGTCGAAAACAATCGGTTGCTTGATGCGGTCATACGACACCAGCTTGAAGACTTCAGCATACCTGCAGCCATCTCCAAGTAGAAGCAATACGTCGTTGCAGTATAGAACAAACAGCAGCGGTCCAAGGTTGCTCCCCTGTGGAACACCTGACGAGCTCGTAAATAAAAAACAGGAAGTGCTAGTATCAAGTTTCACTCTCAAATACGAGCACAGCCATGATGTCAATCGTTCCGACGTACCGAGTTTGAATAGCTTTGCTAACAGAATTTCATGGCTGATTGTATCAAACGCTGCTTTTAGATAAGTATAGACGACGTCTACTTGTTCTCCTTGCTCCAGTTGCTCAAAACAGATCAAGGTAAAAACTATAAGATTGGTGGTAACCGAACGTTCAACCACAAACCAAAAGATTTATTGAAAATCCTGCAGAGCGGTTCGACAAGAGCGTCATTGGTGCGACAAATACACTGAAGACGGAATACCATCTGGTCGAGGCGAGAATGTACATTTAATTTTCTTGATGGCATTATTTACCATCAAGGGCGTTATTTCAAAAATATCCACGTCTACAAGGTTCATAGCAACGTCCAGAACAGCGGAGCTCAGTTCATTTGGCATAATAGTTTCTGTAGCAAACACTGGCGACACACGCTTCAACATCGTTCAAAAACACGCTAGTTAACATAGTAGTATGTTTCCTCTTGACATTTACAAGGGTATGGAACGGCTTAAGCACATCGAGTTATTCAGTTATCAGTGGTAAACGTTAATCCTACTACATCATTTTTAGCAGCGTGGTGCTCCATGTAGTGAAGCACCATACTGCAAAAAATGAGCGTTGCAGGTTAACGTTTACCCCGTGCTTGGAATAGGGTCTTGAAATGCTTAAGCCGTTCCCTACCATTGCTCCAAAAACTGTTGAGGTTTCGCCTTAAGTAAGTTTGAACCCGTAAAACGTACGAGTTATAGAGTGACGAGTTGAGTTTACGGAACTCATTACATGCCAAGGGAAAAACTACGATTATTTGCCACGAAACGGTTTCGCCGGAGTTTACGCTGCGAAGCATTTCGTGTTTGATTTAGTTTTCATAGCAAAGCAGAGCTCCATGGAGGAGAAACAGCAGGACGACGATATGAGACATTTGAATCCATCCAATCATTCAGTACAGCGCACAGCATTTCAGCCATTTTATCAGCACTCAGTCCATAAAAAAGAACGTCAATGGCAGAAAGAAAATCCCAAAGAGCATCGAAGTCACTTTTGTTATAGTCTTACGTCAGCTCAACGTTCTTATTCACTGAAATGGTACACCGTCAACAACGAGAGATGGTACAAAGATAACCAGTGGCGGGTGATGAAGGTGATGGGTTAAGGGCCTCCGTGGAACTGGATTTAAATGTTAGGCAAAATTAACATTCAAAAATCGCATTATGCAATCTAAGTGCCGCATTGCATTTGCACTTTCGCTATTTTAACCAAACTTCTAATATACAGGATGTCTAACAATAGACTGTCCGTAATACAAAATGGTATTACAGTAAAAGAAATCAACCAAACCATAGATTTTATTTTTCATTTGAAAGATAGAGAAATGACTCTAATTCGGGCTCTATGGATTCAGAATTGGGCCTATTGATAAAAGTTCGACCCTACATATTTCTCATATTGATATGACGTTCCAGGATAGTATATACAATCCAATGCCTACCGTCCAGCAGTGATTTTATGGAAGAAAAATGTATGCAGTTAAACGAACTGTTGTCGACTCGACAAACATTTTTAGCCCGGGAATTGGAAGGTGATAGCTCTGTTGGGTTCTAGTGACCCATTTCAGAATGCCTGGTTACTCACGTCTATTCTGAGGTCACTTTCACTTACAACAAGCTCCGCATAAACACAGTACAAACATCAAATGGATAAAGGTACTGTGCATACACTCCCATCGTCAAATCTTATTGTTTTGATGATGGCACGTATTTAGCAGTATCGTTCAAATTCAGAAAGATCTCACCGGATATTGTTGCTGATGTTCAGTCTTCATTTGGACGGCTTCCCTGTGATGCTCAAGGATGCATTTATGTCTCTACATAAGTAGCACTCTGTTATTCGGCAAATATTTTCACATCATCCTTTTCGATAGCAACAGCCCGAATACAATTAGTACTTCGCGCACAATGAAAATCACAGGTAAAAAAACACTTCCGAGAAAATATTTAATTTGAAAAATCACAATCATTGTTCAACGAAAATCAAAACTTCACAGCTCTCCATCTGTACACCATGTGGTGAGTGAGTGCATCTGGAATTATATGCCAGTCTCTCACACGCGCATGCGCGTTAGCCTCGTTTTTTGCTTCTGACCAGCAAATGGCCGTTTTCTACATTGCACTGGTTTTCATTTTTCTCTCTCCACACACTGCCAACAATCAAAATCCTCCGCTATGAGGCGACTCTCTATCGACTTCTAAACTGCTTATAATCATCAAGTCACTCGCGACAAAGCGGAAAAATACTCTAATTTAATCATTTATGTCCGCGTGGCACAATACTAACCGCACTAACAAACACAACTAAGCTGCTATTAACTCTTCCTCCGGGTGCGGGGGCGAAGCACAAAAAACAAAAAAAAAAAACGGGGAAAAACTACCGATGATCACAAATGTTTGGAAGGAATCGATTAAATTCACTACATCTTTCACAAAACACGTGGAGATTTTATGATTTCACTGTTCGTTTAGGTTGAATTTCGAATATACTTTTGATTTTATTTTCCACGAAAAGGACGCAGCAAAAACAAAACACATCAGTTTCCAAGCACGGCTTGCTGCGATCCGCCATAGCCCCAATCTTAGATCCATAACGGGTGTCCACTAAAAAATGAGAATGATTTCAATACTTTTCCATCAGAACAAAAACGGCCGCATAGAAATGTCACTTTAGATGAATGAATCGTTGCACTCTCCAGAAAATTTTCATACACTCTTATTTCACTCTAACATGTTCAGTCGTGTTCAGCATGCCGTCGAAACAGGAAGAACTGCGCGCGCGCGTTGTACAATTCTTTCAAGCGAACGAAGATCGTGGAAAAAATACACGGTGGACCATTTTGTCGTGAAAAAGTTCCGGTATCCACCGTATACCGTATCCTGGCATGCATGAGAGTAACCCGGAAGAAAGGTTGCGGCCGTCCAGCGAAAATAATGAATGAGAAAACGCTCCGCTCGCTGCGCAGCATGTTCAACAACAAGGATTCGGTAAGTCAACGGGAAGCAGCCCGAAAGTTCCATTGTTCGAAGTCACTCATCTGCAAGACGCTAAAGAAAGAAGGAATAGTGTAGAAAGAAAACCAGATCCCAGAGTACACAGATGAGCAGATTCAAACCGTGAAATCCCAATGCCGCTGGATGACTCGGAATTACGGCGGAAAATCTTTCGTTCTGGACGACGAAAGCTACTTTCCTCTTTCGAAGTCTCAGATACCGGGAAACGACCGATTCTACACTAAGGACAAATCTACTACTCCTCCAAAAGTAATGTATAAGTTCAAGCACAAATTTGAATCGAAGGTTATGTTATACATCGTAATATCCGATAAGGGTATTTCGAAGCCGTGGTTCAAACCAAGCGGTTTGGCCATCAACCAGGAGGTGTACCAAAGAGAGTGTTTGCAGAAAATACTCATCCCATTTCTTAAACAACATCACTCGGATGGCAAATACGTGTTTTGGCCGGACAAGGCATCATCGCACTACGCAAAAAAACGCTAACGTTTTTGGAGAGCCAAAATATACCATATGTCCCAAAAGACCGGAATCCGACAAATTTGCCACAGTGCCGTCCTATCGAGGATTTCTTCGGTCTTTTGAGCTCCATGGTATACAAGGATAATTGGAAGGCCAAGAACACCAAGCAACTTACCAACAGGATCAAAAGCTGCATCCGAAAAATCGATGTGGCTGCCGTCCAACGGTCATGTTCCAGCATAACGACTAAGCTGCGCCACTGGCGGACCACGGACCATATGACAATATTCACTAAACTTAGTTTGAAGATTTAAGTTGACCCTTTTAATAAAATAAATCAGTTTGAACTAAACTTCACTGGTATTTTTTTCCTGACCCATTCTTTTCGTTCTCATTATTTAGTGGACACCCGTTAGACCCAAATTAGAGCCATTTGTTCTGCATGTTATAGAAATCATAATAATTCGATTCAAGTGCCCTTTTTGCCGATCGCACGCAACCAAGTATTTCATAAATTCCTAAAATAAGCCCTTTCGTAGGACCTATATTGATTGGTGCACCCTAAACAAAGTAGTTAAGTGGATTGAGATCCTAAGAAGCAGGCCAATCTTCGCTTGTGATGATATCGGGATTTTTCACGCACAATGTTTGTGTCTTCTTCGCCTTGAGAGCTGGAGCTGAATCCTGTTGGAAATCATATGGTATCTTCCCATACAGCTTTAAAGCATGAGGAAGCAGATGGTTCTTCTAAACCAGCTCGAAATTATAGTTTATCTAGTTTATCTCTTGGAATAGTATCAAGACTTCTGTCATGTGATGTGATATGATGTGATAGGAAGCCACCACCAGTGCAGGACTTGCCATAGCGTACGGCTCTTCCCAATGGAATGATCAAACTGTACACATCTGTAATCCTCACTATTTCGTTGCATGAAGGGCCAAAAACGGGAGTGTGGACCCGTAAGAAGAAGCACTTATACAAAACCCACGTAAAGGATAGAGAATCTCCTTCCAACGAAACGCTTCTATTTCAGGTCATGAACGGTAAAGCAATACACATTAGGATTTCCGTCTGGTGGTTTGTTGAAAATAGAGCTAGCAAACTCCCTGTACACTGTCGGAAGACAATTAGATCTTCACTGATCTCGATCTGACGAGTTCCATCAAGGTAGGCATAATTGTCATGCATGACTTAAGCCAGATAACCACGAATCCATCATCCAGTGTACACTGCGTCTGGCACCCTGGCACCATGAATGTATGTAATGTAATATAATGTAACATAATATAATATATGTATTTACAAAGTATGTCTAACAACCACTGGATTGTTACTAAAAGATAAAAATTAGGTATGTAATAGTCCTGGGAGTGCTGAAACATAGATTAGGTCAATTCAATCCACAGATCAGGTCAGTTCAATATCAAAATCAACGATAATAACCATTGCACTATAACATTCAAAAATAAGTAACGGACAAAGCGACGGTTGAAGCTTCATATGAATACATAACGTGGGTTAGATGAGCTAAAACTTACAAAGATGCATTAATGTGAAGCTGAAAATGTCATTTAAAACAGCATATGTCTAATCGCACTTTAAAGAATTCAAATAGTCAAACAATTCAGAGAATTTTTTTTCATCAATTCACATTTGTTATCAGTCCCATCGATTGCCGAATTTTCACGATTAACAACTCAATTTCCATAAATAATGATCAGCTGAAAGTGAAGATCACAAGGAAATTGATGAAATCAAACATTCCAGACAATTTCTTATCCCGTCGTATTATTAACGGAAAAAACATTCATGAATACCATTTACTTACAATGCATTAGAAAAAAAAAATAGTAGAACAATCGACTAGAACCGAGACCACAAATATTCCAGAAAGTTCCATTTCGAATCATCTGGAATTATGTTTTCCTATATAATGGTGAAACGACGGCTGAGTTGGCCAGTGGTAAGAAGAAAGTGAACAAAGTGCAAGGCAAAATAGCATCGCACCGTTGCAGGCAGCATTGAGAAGTGATTGAAAATTCACACACAATTTTTACTCAACCGTAGTTGACAGTTCTATAAATTTTAAAAGGAGAAAACTTTCAATGGTTCTACTAATTACTTTCGGTAGCGGCAATCAAAACAATGTGAAGTCCCAACGACGGATGTTAGCGAAGGGATAGAATCAAAACAGTAAGTCGGAATCACACTTGACATTCGAGAGTTCGTTTTCTTAAATAGCAACATGAAATTTAGACTGTAAACTTCATCAGTTGTGAAAGAGGTAGTTATAGCTACATTCAATTGGAAAAGTCCCCAACTTTGAAGCAAAAATGAGTGCCACGGGGAATTGTTTTATGATATCTAGGGTTTTTTTTTCATTAGGGCGAATCTACAATTGAGAGACTCTCTCCGGGCTCGCTCTCTTTCATTCATTACAGCGCCATTATAAAACTTACGAGGCATTCTTTAGTACAGATCGAAACACAACAGTGCTGGCTAGCATACTCTACAAACAGTAGAATGAAAAACGTAAAGGTGATTGGTTTATGAATGAAAGAGAGCGAGCCCGGAGAGAATCTCTCAATTGTAGATTCGCCCTAATGAAAAAAAAAAACCCTAGATATGTAGGATGTTTCAAATTGGAAAAAAAAATCAATGAAATTATTCACGATCTACAGTGGAATAGTCCGCTTGGTAAAAATTTTAGTAAGTAAGTCTTCCAGTTCTTTCAGTGTGAAATGGTGCACATATAGCAAACCAACAACGAAATTCCAATAGGACCATCATGTATCAGATAGGAAATTTAGGACAAGATAGAAGTTAAATTTCCATGCAAACGAAAATACATCAAGAAGCAAACTCTTAGAAAACCTTTTCAACTGTTGATCTTAAATTAAATGTTCTAGGATTCGAAATCAATATCAATTGATCATACCGGTTGGTCCAATAAATTGGTTATCAAATGAACATAAGGGTGCATCATCTTGGATTGTTTTTGATTTAGGAAACATGGCATACCTCCGAACAGCAATTTCCAAATCAAGCAATATATTTTCGATATTCTTAAAGATACAATTTCATATGCCACGGTTGTTCCCACTATTCGAATGGAAGAAAAGTTAATTTTTAAACGTTCGAATGATTTG
This sequence comes from Aedes japonicus, assembly GCA_034211315.2. Classification (NCBI taxonomy): domain Eukaryota; kingdom Metazoa; phylum Arthropoda; class Insecta; order Diptera; family Culicidae; genus Aedes; species Aedes japonicus. Next base: position 115,578 of record JASCZW010001821.1, on the reverse strand, counting down.
ATGTCCCTCGCGTTCGTAGACAATTTGTAGAAATCTGAAAATTTAACTTCAGTAGACAGTGAACATTTAAGAATTGTCTATTTATAGGAAATGACCTTTGATATGCATGAAATAGACGAATTAATTACTAAGTATACAATCAAAAATGTTTAGGACCAGGTTTCAGAAAACCTTTTCCATTACAATGAAAATAAAGGTGAAAATAATACACAAGTTTTAGGAAGAATAAACGGTTTTCATTTGAGTAATTCATTAATTCACGATTCTTTTAAACTTTTGAGACTTGTTCTTTGATTATTAGAACATATGGGTGGGTGGTCGTTCGAAGACGACTTAATACTAAATTCAAGATCCAGAATCCCAAAACGTTTTCAAGATCATAATTTGCTGAAAATAGCGGTAGCGACATTTTCGAGCACCGAAACGAAGCCAACTGAAATCAAAAGTTCGGTAGATCTTGAACCTCACAAAATAGCCCAACCTCCCAGACGCGGGCAACACGAGACAATAGTGTCGCTTGTTTGTCTTCTCGATCGCGAAAGTAGCCAAACAAATGTTTACCTAGAAACCATCGGCGTTGCTTTATGTAACTAGACATCCAGATTTAGATTCAAACTTTGCGCCAATTGTAAACATATCTATCTACCTGCTGAATACTTGCCGGATTGTTCATCGCCATACTACTAGGAGTGAATGCGACTAAATTCACCGCTCAGATCAGAGTTGCCAAAATGAACTGCCTCTGAATCAGTTCGGGAATCCTTTCGTTAGGGATTCGGGGGGTTTCGATTAACCAATTTGCAAGATTGGCAACGGGGAGGAAAAGTTTGAACGAATTGAATCGAAGCCAACTTCGATCGGGGAATGCGGGATGAATTTTATCCGATGGTTATCACTTACGAGTAACGTGCGTACTATAAAAGCATCTTGCCGTGCAATCCATAGTCAATCGAAGTTTTACTACCAAATTAACAGTAAGAAGAACTAAGTGGCTCCTGGTAGCTAGTAGTTCTCAGGTTTTAAATTTCATCAAGTGAAAAAGTTTACCTCCCTCAACAGGTAGGAGTTCATCTTGAGGTGGAAAACTTGAACCGTGAGTGAGTGAGTGAGTGTTGGTGAATGGTGAATAATCGGAATCGAAACCCCAGTGTGGGTGCAACCATTCGCCAACACTGACTAACTTTACTCATACTACCATCAGCATCATCTGGCGCCTGTACGGAATTCTTGTTGGAAAACAAATAATCAATAATAGCATAACAAAAGATGCAAACAAGGAAGAAAGCACTCCGTAATAGCCTTATCGATTACGGTGCCAAGTTCTGCTTGGCATCGGGAATTGACTAGATGACATAACCATTGCTCTGTATGCCAAAATGTTGTAATCATGGTCGTCTGATGAATTCCACACAATGACTCTATTTCAGGAAGCAATATGCAGATCTTTGTCAAGACTTTGACGGGTAAAACCATCACCCTCGACGTTGAAGCCGTCGACACAATTCAGAACATCAAGGGCAAGATTGAGGACAAGGAAGGTATCCCACCAGATCAGCAGCGTTTGATCTTCGCTGGCAAGCAGCTGGAAGACGGCCGTGCCCTGTCGGACTACAATGTCCAGAAGGGATCCACACTGCATCTGGTGCTGCGCCTCCGAGGTGGCAACATGCAGATCTTCGTCAAGATGTTAACCGGCCGAACCATGGCCATCGATACCGATCCCGAGGACACAGTCGACACTCTGAGGGTTAAGATTTCGGAAAAGCTCGAGGAAATGCCACCAAACCAGCTGCGCTTGATCTTCGCCGGTAAGCAATTGGAGGACGGACGCACCCTGCAGGAATACAGCATCATCAAGGGATCAACCGTGCACTTGGTCCTCCGGTTAAAAGGCGGCCAATGACGGCATTGGCCGGGATCGAATGTGCGGCTGGGAAATTGAAACTTGACCGAATACGGAACTGCCTACAAGACTTGCCTAGATAACCGAAGTGAATCTACCAAAAAGGTGTAATTTATTATTTAGGATCATACTTAATATACTTATGCATATGTACAATAAAAACCCAAACTAATTGAAGTTTAATAACTAAACCTAGTAGCAAGCTTGAATCCGATTGAAATTTCCTTGGCATCTGCTCTGATCCAGACAAGAAAGAAAGTCCCTCATATTGATTCAGTGGGCTTACGTCAATGAAAACTGCACTAATGCACCAATGCACTAATACAACGATTGATGCAACAAGAGTGAATCAAATGAAATTCCAAATTGCACAGTCAATTCAGATATTGCACCATCCTACTGTTTTGCCTGAAATATTTTTTTTTCTTCGTGATTCGTGAATTCGAGAATCGAAATGTATCCACTCTTCCACCATTGAAATCCAGGATGTCTCGACTTTTAATCGACGCGACGGCGATAGGCACACACTATCTAGCGATAGGTACATTGACGTCGCCGCAGAAGTTAACTGCACCATTCAAGGTGGGTAAGCAGAATGAAAAATTCTCACGCACACAAACACACCAACACACCTAAGCTCACTGCGGATGACCAGTGTTTTCGATCATAGCACCTTCATTCGTAAGTAGTATGAGGTATATGTTTCTACAATTTTCTCGAAGAATGAATGCCACTGGCTATAAAAGACCCCCCGTGCTACCAAAACCAACCCAATCGTATTCGTTTCCTAGTGCAGTGAACAACTAACCGTCGTCTTCGTTGATTGAACGAACAGTGCCAAGGCAGTTTCTTCTTTGTGTGAATTGTGAAGTGATATTACTGGAATAACCAGATAGACAGTGAAGAACATTTAAAAGACTTATTCAACAGTTGCAAAGTTTGTGAAAGTGAATCCGGAGAAGGAATCCATTTCCATAGAAAGGTAGGTGGAAAAAAGGGAAATTAGAACGATTGAAAAAACGGTGATTACTGCTTTGTGCTTTGAGGATAGGATTTTTCGTTTTTCGCAAAATGGCGACCAGGAAATTTCATTTGAATGAGGGAAAATTGAATCGTAGAATTTCTAGTGAAACTATTGGAGGGCATAATTCTTAGTTTGAATTGGATTTCGCATCAGTTGGAAGAAGGTTCTTGATTATCGTTCAGGCTTACATAGTTGAAAATGATTCATAGTACTAATAAAATAATACCTAAGTAAGGAATTATTTTTTCAAATTTATTTATAGAATTTACAGTGGAAACCTTGAGTAAATACGTCGCTAAAGGTAGTAAGTAAACTGCGTAGTGTAAAGGCAAAAACATTTACTCAATTTTCAGTTGAAAGTAGGGCGTGGACATAATGACGTCATTATCGTTAGTGATTTTCCACTTCGGTTACGAAGTCGCAAAAACGAATTAAAAACATGTCGTGTCGCGCACAAAGCAATGAATCAACCTTCGTCTGATCGTATTTCACAATGAACTAGTTACTTACGTCGGCTTCCTTGTTTCTATTTTTGTTCAACAGAGATTTCAACCATGCAGATTTTCGTTAAAACTCTGACTGGCAAGACCATCACCCTTGAGGTCGAGCCTTCGGATACCATCGAGAATGTCAAGGCTAAGATTCAGGATAAGGAAGGTATCCCTCCAGATCAGCAGCGTCTGATCTTCGCCGGTAAGCAGCTGGAAGATGGCCGTACTTTGTCGGATTACAACATCCAGAAGGAAAGTACCTTGCATTTGGTTCTTCGTCTTCGCGGAGGAATGCAAATCTTCGTTAAAACTCTGACTGGTAAGACCATCACCCTTGAGGTCGAACCCTCGGATACCATTGAAAACGTCAAAGCTAAGATCCAGGATAAGGAAGGTATCCCTCCAGATCAACAGCGTCTGATCTTCGCCGGCAAGCAGCTGGAAGATGGCCGTACTTTGTCTGACTACAACATTCAGAAGGAAAGTACCTTGCATTTGGTTCTTCGTCTTCGCGGAGGCATGCAAATCTTCGTTAAAACCCTTACCGGTAAGACCATCACCCTTGAGGTTGAACCTTCTGACACCATTGAAAACGTCAAAGCTAAAATTCAGGATAAGGAAGGTATCCCTCCAGATCAACAGCGTCTCATTTTCGCCGGTAAGCAGCTGGAAGATGGCCGTACCTTGTCGGATTACAACATCCAAAAGGAGAGCACTCTTCACTTAGTCCTTCGTCTGCGCGGAGGCATGCAAATCTTCGTTAAAACCCTGACTGGTAAGACCATCACCCTTGAGGTCGAACCCTCGGATACCATTGAAAATGTGAAGGCTAAGATCCAGGATAAGGAAGGTATCCCTCCAGATCAGCAGCGTCTGATTTTCGCCGGTAAGCAGCTGGAAGATGGCCGTACTTTGTCGGATTACAACATCCAAAAGGAGAGCACTCTCCACTTGGTCCTTCGTCTTCGCGGAGGCATGCAAATCTTCGTTAAAACTCTGACTGGCAAGACCATCACCCTTGAGGTCGAACCCTCGGATACCATTGAAAATGTGAAGGCTAAAATCCAGGATAAGGAAGGTATTCCTCCAGATCAACAGCGTCTGATTTTCGCCGGTAAGCAGCTAGAGGATGGCCGTACCCTGTCGGATTACAACATCCAGAAGGAGAGCACTCTTCACTTGGTCCTTCGTCTTCGCGGAGGTATGCAAATCTTCGTTAAAACCCTTACCGGTAAGACCATCACCTTGGAAGTTGAACCTTCTGACACCATTGAAAACGTCAAAGCTAAGATCCAGGATAAGGAAGGTATCCCCCCAGATCAACAGCGTCTGATCTTTGCCGGCAAGCAGCTCGAAGATGGCCGCACCTTGTCGGATTACAACATTCAGAAGGAAAGTACCTTGCATTTGGTTCTTCGTCTTCGCGGAGGTATGCAAATCTTCGTTAAAACTCTTACCGGTAAGACCATCACCCTTGAGGTCGAACCCTCGGATACCATTGAAAACGTCAAAGCTAAGATCCAGGATAAGGAAGGTATCCCTCCAGATCAGCAGCGTCTGATTTTCGCCGGTAAGCAGCTGGAAGATGGCCGTACTTTGTCGGATTACAACATCCAAAAGGAGAGCACTCTCCACTTGGTCCTTCGTCTTCGCGGAGGTATGCAAATCTTCGTTAAAACTCTGACTGGTAAGACCATCACCCTTGAGGTCGAACCCTCTGACACCATTGAAAACGTCAAAGCTAAGATTCAGGATAAGGAAGGTATCCCTCCAGATCAGCAGCGTCTGATCTTCGCCGGTAAGCAGCTGGAAGATGGCCGTACTTTGTCGGATTACAATATCCAGAAGGAGAGCACTCTTCACTTGGTCCTTCGTCTTCGCGGAGGAATGCAAATCTTCGTTAAAACCCTTACCGGTAAGACCATCACCCTTGAGGTCGAACCCTCGGATACCATTGAAAATGTGAAGGCTAAAATCCAGGATAAGGAAGGTATTCCTCCAGATCAACAGCGTCTGATTTTCGCCGGTAAGCAGCTAGAGGATGGCCGTACCCTGTCGGATTACAACATCCAAAAGGAGAGCACTCTTCACTTGGTCCTTCGTCTGCGCGGAGGTATGCAAATCTTCGTTAAAACCCTTACCGGTAAGACCATCACCCTTGAGGTTGAACCCTCGGATACCATTGAAAACGTCAAAGCTAAGATTCAGGATAAGGAAGGTATCCCTCCAGATCAGCAGCGTCTGATCTTTGCCGGAAAGCAGCTGGAAGATGGCCGTACCTTGTCGGATTACAATATTCAGAAGGAAAGTACCTTGCATTTGGTTCTTCGTCTTCGCGGAGGTATGCAAATCTTCGTTAAGACCCTTACCGGTAAGACCATTACCTTGGAAGTTGAACCTTCCGATACCATTGAAAACGTCAAAGCTAAGATTCAGGATAAGGAAGGTATTCCTCCAGATCAACAGCGTCTGATTTTCGCCGGTAAGCAGCTGGAAGATGGCCGTACCTTGTCGGATTACAACATCCAGAAGGAGAGCACTCTTCACTTGGTCCTTCGTCTTCGCGGAGGTATGCAAATCTTCGTTAAAACCCTTACCGGAAAGACCATCACCCTTGAGGTCGAACCCTCAGATACCATTGAAAATGTGAAGGCTAAGATCCAGGATAAGGAAGGTATCCCCCCAGATCAACAGCGTCTGATCTTTGCCGGCAAGCAGCTCGAAGATGGCCGCACCTTGTCGGATTACAACATTCAGAAGGAAAGTACCTTGCATTTGGTTCTACGATTGAGAGGCGGACAGTAAAAAATAATATTGATATTAATAAATTAAAAATTAAAAATAAACTACTGCTTGTGTTATGTGTTCACATTGATATCCGAAACAAACCAGACTTTGGGGAATTCTAGTTCTAGTTCTAGGGTTTAAGCAAATCTAAGCAGCAGAAAAAGCTCTCAGTGTTCCAGATCATTCCCATGGCTCTCTAGATGGGCATCGCTAATCGCAATTCTTGTCAAGTTCCGGGAAGTCCGGATTGGAATCTATGAGGGAGATGTACCTGTAGGTACTTAGACAAGACTTACTACTCGCATGTTAGCATTTGGACTATCAAACCATTAAGTTACGGATTGGTGAAGTATGGTATTAGATCTCAGGAAGTTTGAATTATTCGTTTTCATCTGCATTTGTACACAAAATGACGAATGCTTATTGCAATTATGTATATGTTGCGTCGCTTGGAGTGTTTTTTAAGCTCATAATACCATTATTGAGACTTAAGAAGTCTGTTGGTATTGACTTTGACTTTAAATAAACAACGTATTCCCAAAACAAAAGGTCAGAAAAGCCAAGAAGGAGTGGGTGTATTGTCAAGTTCAGTCGTTGTTCATACTGAACGTTATTGTTTATTTTCAGTGAAATGCAACATGACTCCAGTCAAGCCATAAGGCCTTACCACTGGAGCTTTAAGATCCTTGACTTTGAATGGATCACCTCAGCTATATCAAACGACAAAAGGTTCTTTTCAGTGCCAACAGAAACCCATCTCCTGCAGTCCTCAAAAACATGCAAGCAAAGGTAGACAATATCGTCAAATACTGGTCCGCTAACCAACCGTCCTACTGACGACGATTTTTCATTGATGCTAACTCTAATTCCTTTTTTGCTGAGTTCAAGTAACGGACTACAACCTTGGGTAACGTTTGACGATAGATCCAAAGTACTTTGAATCTGCTGGGAGCCAATATAACCAATCATTTTTGGAAACAGTGGCTTAAATAGTTATCATTGCTGAATTGTTGCAGGCTCGCAATAAACAAAATCTCCTTCCATGAAGGCGAAAATGTGCGGGGTATTGTGGAAAACGTGCCGAATTTATCAGGGAGACGATGTCGCATGTTTCAAACTGTGTCCGCCTTCGAGTGAAATCATCCAAATGGTCGGACAGGACACTCTCTCCAACCATTGTTGTTATTCTCGACAATCGTGAGATACGTGACAGAGTTTTGAACCAATACTTTGAACGGCACAAAGATGCAAAACTGTGCTCCCTAAAACACGCTCCAGTACTTGATTACCGATTAACTATGAATGAAATGTTGTCCATACAATCTTTAGGAATCCGCAACCTCGCACTTCGCCTCAAGCAGAGAAAATCCCCAAATCAGTCTTCGTCCGCAACGAATCCATTGCCGTCCTTCTGTGAGAAGCGGTGTACTCGTGCAGATAGCACCAACTACCTCCTCGAACTCACTGAAAGCATGCACAGTAGACATGAAGACTCATCCGTTGTAAACTCTCCACACTACTCGCTAACGATTTAAAACATGACATATCTCGAAATATTTGTTCCAATCTTCGTATCGGTCATCTTATTGTCAGAGGGCTCGAGCATCACATTGATGACATCAAGCTACTGCTTAACAGTAATAGTACCACATTTTCGCGGTTACTGAAACAAAATTCAAATCATCTAGTCCTATCGGTCCAATACGCATTCCAGCATATAATTTTGTCAGGCACTCATTGCCATGTGGAAGAGGTCGTGGCACTAGAACTTGTGGCGGTATACGAATTTATGTTCGAAAGGGAATAAAGGCTACTTCTGTCGTGAAATCAAGCTTCGACGCGGCAACTCCCATCGGACAAAGGGCCGAATTCCTTGCTGTCCAAATCAAGATCAATCAGCTGAACATCTGCATAGTGATCTTTTACAATCCAGTGTGCTCCAATTCTTCCTTCAGCCAAGTGTATCCTTATCGAACTACTAGACTTCGGATTCGACAGGCTGTTTATCGTAGGAGACTTCAACATCAACGTAAAATCATCACAACCTACAGCAAACCTGACTGCACAGTGCCGCATAAATTCAACGTTCAACCTCACGATCCTACCAACTGGTCCCACACGCGTAACCGAAAACTCCGCGACAACGATTGATCTGCTAATCACAGCTTCTCCTGAGAATGTGATCAAATCAAAAACATCAACCGGCAACACCATTGCAGATCACGAAGTGATCTACCTTCTAGCCAACATAACGTTAAGGAGACCAACCTCCCAGGCCATTCGTGTGATAAATGTGCCTAGCTAGTTTCGAATCCCATCGAACCTAAAGATTATTAACCGATCAGCGTGCTGCCTGCCGATTGTACGTCATTTCCCGGAATGTATCAATTCCCGGAAAGCATCTTTTCCAGGAAAAGTTAATTTTCTTTTTTTTTCTCTAATCTTCAACTGATAAAACAATAAAATGTGGCTTTTAAGTATATCTATATTCTTATGTATTGAAATTTATTGGAAACATGGTAGAAAAACAAAACTTTATTTATTCTGTAAAATTAGTACCAATGCTTGAACATGGTCAAATTGTGAAAGGTCACTTTTGAGATAGGCTTTTATGGCTTTTCGCAGCTTTCTCTCCTTCCTTTCCGTCTTTTTGATAGTCCTGTCGACAATATCCCCCGAACCTTTAATTCAAATAATGAACTCAAGCCCTGTCTGATCTCTATATCCATTCACGCATAGAAATATGGTCAATCTTAAACGCTCGTTGTAACACAATGTTTTTGAAGTGAGATTTTTTTTAATATACTGAGGCCATAAATATACCGGACCACAAATATCTTGAACTTAAAAAAGTGGATCGTCACTATAGCCATTCTCAGGCTAAATTTTAGTCATTTCATTTAAAATATTCTTAAACATTATAACCGAGATGCCAAAAGACCACGTGACTGATTCGGTGTAAATAAACAAACGCTTTAATCCTGACCATAATATAAGGTCACCAATAAAAGAAAAAAGACAAAAATGTACTGCAGGTATGAAGTGTGTGAATGAAAAGCAAATAGTACACTGTTTGTATAATGAGCAAATATTTGCCTGAGGTGGATAGACCAGTGTGTTTGAAAGAACAGTTCATGTTTAAAAGAAGGGTGAATCACCTATAAATGGTTCTCTCACATATTTTTTGTACTTAAGATATGAAAAAAAATACCTTTCATAGGAGATTTACCCTTCTTTTAAACATGAGCTGTTCTTTCAAATATTTTGATGTAAAGAAAAAAAAGAAAAGCTGAATATTACGGGCCTGTTGCTTACTTTTGCAGAATATATAGGAAATAAACAGATCAAACAAATATCATAATTATTATTTTTATTATATAGCATATAGTTATTATCATGAGGTTATATTTATAAAACGAAATAAGGTTTGTATAAATTTATAGAAAAAACTTTTTTTAGCTAAATATTAAGTTGTCCGGGATTTGAACTTTCCGGGAAATGTTACATTCCGGGAAAAGATTTTCCGGGAAATAAACTTCCGGGAAATGAAATTCCGGGAAATGACGTACAATCCTGCCTGCCATCTCGAAGGTACTGGAAAAGATCCTACTGGCTCAAATCACCGACCATCTCGACAATCAACACGAACCGTTACTCGTAAAACACCAATCCGGATATCGCAAGGGATACAGTACAATCACTGCCCTGACTAAAGTCGTCCACGATATTTATGATGGTTTCGGAAGATGCCACTGCACCGTCATGGTCCTTGTTGATTTCTCCATGGCGTTCAACTGTATCATCCACGGGATCCTGGAAGCAAAACTTCGCAATGAGTTCCGTTTCTTTCAAGACGCATGTAACGTAATCTCATCTTTCCTGGTACGTCGGAAACAGTCGGTTCGCTTGGCCGGTACCCCATAGGGATCTTGCATAAGCGCGCTGTTGTTCAGTTTGTCATTAACAGCCTACCATCGTCTCGGAAGTGCAGCTACCATCTATACGCCGACGAGTACAGTACGAGTTACAGGTGTACATTTCCGGACCTCGAAGCAATAACTAACTGGGCTATGGTCAACAAGCTTTTCCCTAACCAAAATAAATCTCAGGCAATAGTATTCACTAGAACAGGAACTATAATTCCTCAAACACCCATTTCTTTCTGTGGTGAATTAGTGCCTTGTCCACCAAAGTAACAAATCTAGGATTGCTGCTCGATAATAACCTAACGTGGTCTCACCAGGTTAACGATGTGGTCAAGAAAACATACAACACACTGCGCACTGGCGATGTTCTGTACTACCCGGGGCTTGCTGCCAGCCGCAAGGAGCAGTTGCATCGGTGCTACCAATCTGCTGTACGATTTGTCTCCAACCTTCGGCGGCGTGACTCTACGGTAGCTGTCCGCAATTCGATCTGCCCTCGAACTATCACCTACGGATCTGTACTTTTATGAGACAAGCCTACTGCGGGAACCAACCCCAGACTACATCTCGCAACATCTACTACGTAGACAGCAAGAACGCAGTCGATGCTTCATCATCCCAAGGCACACATCGTCAAGTGGTTGGTGTTCAGAACCACCTGCTGGAACGGTCTGCCGCTTGAACTGAAGCAAAATCCAACACTAAAATCATTCAAAAGCACTATGAAATGCCTCATTTAAGCTCAACTAGTTTCCTTTAGCCATTTTTTTTCTCTTCAATTACTTTCTTAAATTTCATTTATTTTCACTCTCCGTTATTCTGTTTAGATATTAGTCCATCCAAAAATGTATTATTTCAAATAATTTTTTTCCTTGACTTGATATAAGGTGTATACTAACAAGTTATCATTATTAATAAATAAACAAAATCCTGGGGGCGACCCCGGCGTATTGGTGAACATCCATACCTCTCACGCGAGAAGTTACGAAAATGCCCAAAAGTGGTGTTTGACTGACTACGACGGGAGATGAACCAGCCCGAGGCTGAAAATCTCAATAAGACAAAAAAAACAAAATTATGAAAAAAATCATCTTAGACCCGAAGCTTTTAATAGGACCACACCTGGCCTAAACGCCGACTTATTGGGACCTAGCAGTGGTCACAGTAAGGTGTGAAGTGCTATTGTGCAGACTTGCAGTGGCATCTAGGAATGGATTGTGAAGATTTCCGTCGTAGGTGTTAGAGATATTGTGCATCCTTGTTAAGCTAAAGTGAGGTTAAACATCGTAGTTGCTAGTTGCTAAAACAGAAGTTAATAATAACTGTCTTACTAGTTTTTGAATCATATAATGATGATTGTGATCAGTATTTATTTTCTGCTCCTTTTTTTTTTTCTATTACCAATATCTTTGCAAGGCCGGCTAGGCCACAAAACATTTTTAGCGAAAGCCATCTACGATGTTTAACCCCACTTTTGTAAACGCGAGACGTCAAGAAGGTAGAGAAAGTTAAACAAAGATCTGGATGTTCAACACGACCGAGAACGATTGACCAGCATAGCAGAAAAAAAATGTGTATAAACTTGGCCGGCCTAAATTATCCGAACAAAAAAGTTAAACGTTTTTTTAAAGCTGGTCGTCCTACGAAATTTGTCGACTCAAAATCTATTGAACTTGTCCAACATTTAAAACTGACCATTGAGTTTTGCTTCTGAAGTCATGCTGTAGGCTTTCTAATGACTTTTCTTACTACCGAATTCTCCTTGCTTCGATTATACCTTCAATATTAAGACACCCTACGCTGGATATTCGTGCTCTGAGACCGTTCTGAAAGCTTCGAGAAGTCATTTAAGCCTTTTCAATATTGATTAATTTTTGCAGATGTTTTTACATTTACAACAGTTTTCAAATGTACGTAAAACGATTTCTTCTTTCTTGGATTTTCATTAATTTCAAATGACTCCCTAAAGATATAATAATAAACAAGACTTACCTAAAAGTATGCACCTGCTGAAGATTATCCTTGTTATGCACTACAAAATACACTTAAATATGGTTCAATACTTATTGAATTCACACAACCAAACTCTAAACACCATTATCCTTATGCACCATTTAAACAGAAAAAAAATTAACAAGGCTTTCTTTTCAGTTCCACAAAACTCACAAGCCCGCCGTCTAGCTTCTTCTGCCCATCACTAAAGCCCCTTCTTTTTAATCATCTACTGAAATTCCAAACACAACCAGCTCGCTTGCTTCTCCACTCTGGGTATCTTCAGACAATCATCAACCAATGGCACGTGCCAGCGATTGCCGTCGCCCGGCAGCGGGTGCGCATACAATTTGTACTTGAACGGCGATTTAATGATCACCTTTCCATCGGCCGTTATTGCGAGCAGTGAATATTGATGCTCCTGTTGCCACCGCTTGAAAACGCCACCCAACTCATTGCCCAGCAGACCCCAATGCCGGCGCATAAGATCCCTCGAGAAGAAATCCGTACCGGGTCCACTTTCTAGCGCAGCGTACAACAGGAACGGGTCGTCCTGTGATAAATCCTCCGTCAGAAAGAGAAACGCATTCTCTCGGATGTACTTCATGTCCTTGGACCGCCATCGGTCCATGTGTTGGCGACCGATGATCAGCACCCGCTTCCGCTGTCGCACGTAATGCTTCACGACGGAAGCAATCTGCATTGCGTAGACGGTGGGGGATTTCTGATTGCCGGTCGAAAAGGCTACATTAAGGCCATCAATTACCACGTCGTAGGGTTTTGTCTTTTTCAGAAACACCTGAAATCGCTCCAGCTCTTTCGGCGTGGTTTTGTTGAAAATTTCCTTCTTGATTATTACTGCTTGGATGAAGGCATCCCGGAGAGCACGGAACGAGTCCTCCGGGACGACAATGCTGGCCAGAGTGGACTTGCAGTGGGAGCATTTGCCACCGTCGGTAACGCGTGCTTCAGTGGCACGAATCTTTAGATTTGGAGGAAGCTTTCTAAGCACGGACCCTATTCGTTTTGATAGGAATATCGATTTGGTTTCGGTGAATGATAGCATTTTAACAAGATTTTCTTTCTGGAAGTAGAACAAAATGTTAGTCGTACATAACACTAGATCAGTAGGGATTTGTGATACTCACGAATGTATTGTCATCCCTCAGGCTATGATCGATCCAAGCTAAGAAAACTTCATCATTTGGTATCCGTTTGTTCGAGGTCTGCTCCTCCAGCAGCTTCCAACCGGCTTCAAAATCATCGACTTGAAAGCACTTTGCAATTAAGAAACTGTACGTGCCACTATCCGGAATTCCGGTTAGCTTAATCATGTCCAATAGCTCGAACGACAGACGCCAATGTTCGGTAAGTGTCAGTGCCGCCACCAAATGTTCACATGTATTCGCATCGAGGACTGCATTTTTCTCTCTCAAACTATTATGATACTTCAGAATGTCCTGGCGATCTTCCTCTCGCAGTTCCAAACCTTCACTGTGCTGCACCCGGTAGAGCCGAAGAAGCTTCCCTATGATAGCCAAGTTCATTTCGACTCCCCTCCCCTGAAGAAACTGGACGTACGATTTACCGGTCTCTAGCGAGTTACACAACCCCAGCACCGTACTGTCCACATTGGTCTCGGTAAAGCGACGTTCGTCCAGAATGCTTTTTCTTATTTCATTCCACTCAGTTGCCGAGGGTATCCGAATGGTGTTAAGTTTATCCTTCAATTCAATTAAACGACCTTGGGATATTCTTAGCATGGGAGCTTTCTGATGAGCACCCGCATAGTGCCGGGTTACTTCTAGTAAGGCACGCGTAAACTGCGGTAACCGATACCGGCGGAACATCGTTATTTTTTCTTACCGGTGAGAGAACATGCACGAGATGTTCCAGTCGCGACAAATGAAAACAAACGACTTGTATGCAGGGTTGCCATATTTACAGATTTTCGCAAAAGAATTGGTTGTACCGACAATCGACAACCGAAAAAAACATGGTTGTACCGACAATATATGTTGATCGCATTGCAAAAAATTATCAATGTTCTGATCGAACTCCGGCAATATGGCAGTCGCGCACAATCGATGCTGAAAGTCAATGGCGCACTGGTCGAATCCATAGCGTGAGACTGATGCGGACATCAAATCCGATTCAACCATCGAAAAATTCTAGTGCGAATCAATCGTTTTCAACAAAATCTTGTTTCAGCTTGTGAATCTTAATCCATCAACTTGTATCGTGCTGCATCTTTTGCAGTAAATCTTTAAAATCTTCATCGAAATCTTTAAAATCTTCTTTCTATCTACTAAGCGTGCGCACATCGCACAAAAGCAAAACAAAAAAATCCTGCATCTGAGCTAGAATCGCGCCCTCTAGTGGGAAACATAGATCAGGGATCTGGCGGACAGAGATTTTCCTGTAGTCAACATCTCTAACAACCGAACATCAAAAGATTCATTGTTTGTAAACAATGCTGCCTTTCCTTCCCATAGTATTAAGCGTCAGACGGGCCTTATTCAAATAAGGCCCGCGATATGTTGCATACTGTCAAACGTTAGTAAATAGGATAGGGTTGCCAGGCCCCTGACATAGATTCTATCATTGCTTTTCTATCAGTGTATGAGTGCTGTTGTTTTTCACACCAATGGCTTTTTGATGAGTTTGCCTGGAAATGTCACAGCGATGTCGATAAAAGCTCACATGCAACCATCATGCAACTCATCAGGCCATCGAAAGGTGGATTACGGTAGAGTCCCTATAGGGACTCTAGATTACGGGATTACGGTGAGCTGTTGAATTGTGTAGTGGGGCAAAAGGAAGAAGGCAAATGTATGTTTTGACATTTCTAATAAGATTAACAACAAGCTGGTGGAGAAAAAAGTGATGTGCTTGAAACTGTGCGCTTTTGCAGTTGTAAGCAATTTTTAATATTATATTACGTGTCTTGAATGGTTGTTAGTCATTTTTGTAGAAAATCAAAAAGCGAGATAAGAGAGACGGAGAGTGTACGCGGCCAGATGGATTTTTTTCGATGAATGTACCATTGGGCGGTGGTTACCAAAATACCGGTGAAGTGGAGTGGAGTGAATTCCCGCATAAACAATAACCAAAAGAAGTGCCTAACCACCAATTCAGGGTATCATCTCAACTGTAAGTGGTATGGTCTTACCATTTATGATGTCGTCTCTATATGGTACATGTTTATTAGGGTTGTGCTCTCAGTAAAAATGATGTTTTATGCTGTGAGTTGTTATCGTTGTTATTCTTGCTGTGATTCAATGATTATACTTAAAGCTATCAAGGTTAGTTGTGTTTATTGATTCAATATTCAATTGGTTGTGAGAATAATAACTATCATAATTTACAGGTCCATATCAGTGTTTTATACGAACAAATAGGTACAAGAGGTGTACAACCAATGGAGGCATGAACACAAAATCACTGCGATGAAACCTGTCATGGTTTTTGTGAATTGTGAAAATATAGACCATAAAAAAGATTAGAATACGGACAGCATGACGACGAAGTGATTGGACTAAGAACCAGTGCCAACGGCTGAATTAAAGTATTCTTCTTCAATGTGATGGAATTTCAGTTGCAGCACTGATTTGTATTAAGGTATGTTACTTGAGAGGACGCATAAGAGAAGAGTCCCTATGACAAATGAGATGTGTAATGTTTTCATGACAAAGTTGATGCAAAAACTGTAGTAGATGCAACTTTAGAGAAAAAAACTGAGAAACCTTAATATTTCTTTAATCTCATCATGTTTTGTGTTATTGCATGAAGCACGTAATCAATTATAATGTTTGAAAATTGGAAATATCAACATGCAACCCTGGACAGCAATTTCTGCTAGAACCAAAGATGAGAAGAGAAAGTGTCGATAGGTCCGATAGAGCTCGGCAGGTTTTGAAAATTCAATAGTAGTCGTCTTGAGCTTTTGTTAGGGCAGTATTTCAGCTTTTGTTAGACAGTATTTCGAAGCAAACATATTCATTTATACCACACATCTCATTACCTGGTAGGTCAAGGCAGGAACCAATTCGCCACATTGTTATTAATATTTCTACTGGAATGGCATTAAACATTCCAAAGTAAACACAAACAATAAACTATATTTCTTTTTACTTTGCATGTGGACATTTCTTACCAATTAAAAAAAACTTAAAACAATAGGGTATTTTAGGGGTATGTGGATTATAACATTGTTCGATAGTAAATATAATAATATACCGGCATTCAATTTTTTTTTAATTCTGACAAGCGTAACTATTGAAAAAACAATTTCAAAATATTATGAAATAATTTTGAATGCAAGACAACACCATTCTATTTCACCATGAACCACGCTACAAAACACAGACTACCTAAATTAACGAACCAACCATTGGCTTCTAGCATACATAAGTTGAAATTTATGTTATAATGGGAGCCACCGTTACTGAAAATTAAGTGCCGGGAGCCCCCGTTACTGAAAATAAATGTCACTTTGTGAAACTGCATGTAGGTTTGTGAAAATAAAAATGATTAGATTTTTCTTGTTTAAAAATCGAGAAAAATAGTTGAGATTAATAAAAAATATTTTTGTGCTAGGAAGAACACCCATCATCGATACAGATGGAAAAAACATGTTGTTTTTTTAAATTAACACCCCTTATTGCAAATCTAAGAGGATTTTTTTTTTTCGGGTGGCCTTTACGCTTTTTGTGTCCCCGTTGATATACTTGAAAAGGAGTAAAAAGTACTCTTCATTCAACTTGTCACTTTTTGATGTATCAACTGTAATCTTGAAAATATGCAAAATATAGTTCTAAAATGAGTTTTCCAGATTTACCGTGTAGAAAACACGGATGAATTAGTGATCCTCATAGCAAGAGATAAACGGAAATTCGATTCAACGATTTGGCAACGATGTTTATTTTACTCACAGAGGCTGATAACACTTGCCACAGTGCAAAATTTGTACGATTGGCTCAGATTTGACAGCTCTCGATGCATGATTGGCTCAAAAATGGCTGCTGCCACATATCTCTTACTATGAGGATCACTACCCGTGTAAAAAATCTCATAGATTTACAATAGAATATATAGTAACCATACAATGGAATCTATAGTATTTACGATTAATAGTATTGTTCACAACGATAGGGTGACAATAGGAGTAACTGTTACCACAATAGAATCTAATGTAAATTGAGCCATCCACAATAGAAAAGGGGGGTTGTTATCCCAACAAACATCGGTGTTGAATTAGAGCTTCACGCAAAAAATACGTAGTTATTCCAATTCAAACTAGGAATCAATTCAACTAAAATTTTGGTTTAAATATGGACCAATAAAACTGACGAACTAATTCAACAAAACCTTTGAGTTGAAATAAAACTTCATGCTTTATAGAATTGAACATCATGTTTTATTGCTCAAAACAAAATGTTTTCTTAAACCAACTAAACGCATTAGTTGAAATAATAAACACCGATGAACTAATACAACAAAACCATTGAATTGAAATAAAATCTCATGCTTTATAGAATTAAACTGAGGGTTTTGTTGTTTGAAACAAAATATTTTTTTAAGCAACTAAGCGCATTTCTTGAATTAATAAACATTGATGAATTAATACAACAAAACCATTGAATTGAAATAATAATTCATGATTTATTGAAATAAATGAAGTGTTTATTTGTTCAAATTATTTATGTATTCTCACATTTTGGCAGGACATCGTCCCACTATGGTCAAGTAAAAATCTCCGCGGCACGAAGTTGACGAGACAAGACGCTGATTAGACATGTGGTTCTCTACGGCCATGATATAAGGACTATGCTCGCGGCAGACCGCAGTCCGATTTTTCTCATGATTTGCTCCTTAAACGTAACGTCGATGTCGAATCGCCTGTGTTGTGCACTGTAGAGTCTGATTTTGGATCAACTGCAGTTATCTACAACGACAATAACTTCTTGAGAATCTTGATATATATCAACAAATTATAATATATTATGTTTATACTTACATTAGAAAAACTACCGGAGGCAAAGACAGATGCAGCTACTTGTCAGCATTGTGAAACTTTTTGTACAGTAACAATAAGCATGCTCGGCAGGCTGACAATATGTAAAAATAATTTATAAAAACAGTAAATTATCCGTTTAAGTTAAAAAATAAATGTGATTGTTATAAATCAAATATTATTTAAACGAATATAATACAGCGGTGATTACTTTAAATAATTCAACTGGTTTGATAAGAATGATAGTTTGAATTGATTTAGAACTTTTTCATGAATTGAAACAAATATAAACCTTGGTTTGTAAAGTAGCAAAGCATTTTGTTGGTTCAAAACAGAGTGATTTCTTAGCGTAAAAAATAATTTGTTTAAACAATAAATTAAACATTTGCGTGAAACAATAAATGTGGTTGTTATAAATCAAATATTATTTAAATTAATATCACACAGCAGTGATTACTTTAAAAGAAAATATTGGATTGATTTGAATGGAATTTGGAATTGATTGGAACTTTTTATGAATTGAGAACAAACAGAAAGCTTGCTTTTAATACCAACAAAATATTTTGTTGATTCAAAGCAGAGCGATTTCTTAGGGTGACAAAATACTTTGTTCAAGCAATTAATTAATCATTTGAGTTGAAAATAAATGTGATTGTTCTGAATCACACAGCAGTGATTACTTTGAATAATTTTATTGGTTTAATTTGAATGAAATTTTGAATTGATTTTGAACTGTTTTATGAATTGAAACAAATAGAAACTTCGGTTTGACATACCAACAAAATATTTTGTTGATTCAAAGCAGAGTGATTTCTTTGCGTAATGAAAAACAAATTTGGAGAAGCTATTCAGCTATTCCTAGAAGAAACAGCTGAATAGGTTCTCCAAATTTGCTTGAACAAGCTCTAATTCAACACCGCTGTTTGTTGGGATGTATCTTAACTATAGAAAAAATGATTATTTTCCTAACAAATTTGAGTCAATTACTATTGATTGTATTGTTTCACAATTGTTTAAAATCCTAGCATATAGAATGAATTGTAGATCTATTGAAATGACAATATGCATTTTTCATTTATCTTATTCACGAACAATAAGATTCACGGTCGGAAATAGATTTTAATGTTATTCTATATTGTTGTATTGTAACTGTATGGTTATTTTTATCCGGGTAGGATGAACCTGTGGCTGCCCAAAAATTACCTGAGCCTTGAAAAAATAAGAAAATCTGGCTGCTCTGACTATTAAATAATAATTCTGGATCAACAATAGAAAAGGGCCCATCAACATTTGTAAACAAACACTTCTGAGCCCTTTTTCTCGCAAGCCGTTGGCTATACACGCAAACCTACATAATCGTCATGTACTCTGAGAAAAATTATATCGTTATACCGACAATTAAATCATGGTCACCTTATTGCATATAATGGTTACAATAACCATGAAAATATACGAATTCACCACGTTCATGGCATTCTTGACTATGATCATGGTAACGAGGACTATTCCGACATTATGGCAAATTTTGGATCAATTATTTTTAATGGTATTTTTGACCATGATCATAGTCGGTTCAAAATCACTATGCTGCAATAGTCATCCTAACCCCCAATAATGGTAAAATTGACCATCAAATTCCTCTCTGTGTAGGGGAACCATTCCCCTACATGATGATGGTATTGGTTTGCGTGGGTGGCCTACGCTTTGCGAGGAAATTGAAGAATCCAAGTAAAGCTAAAGTGAGATTAAACATCGTAGTATCTAAAACTGAAATTGATAATAACTTTCTGGGTATTTTTCAAACTGTATGGAATTGGTTAGAAAGGTAATTATCGTCGATTTTCCTATCTTTTTATCACTAATTACTTAGCTTAGACAGCTCGAAAAACCATTTTAAAAGAGCGACATCTACGACGTTTAATCTCACTTTTGCGTCACCTGGATTTCTCCATAGGCTCGGAAGTGTTTGTTTACAAATGTTGATAGGCTCTTTTCTATTGTTGATCCAGATTTTTGTTATGGAATCTGTTTAACAATTCCAATTGGAATAAGTGAATTCAGGGTAACCAATTCGATATCTAAACAACAAGTTATGGTGATTTTTGTAATGTAGTGCTCTGCGCGCGTAACAACCGGAAATGGACACCAGCCCTAGGAAGCCATCTCTGCGAGCGAAGATTTTCAGTAGATTACCGAAAAATGTCGGGTCTATCAGTGATCCCGTTAGTGTTAGTGAGACAACTTGGTCAGCGGAAACCGAAGAACCAGGCGATCCATTTGCTGGCTGTGAATCACTGGATTCTGATGGATCCAGCAGTGTCGGTGATCATCTGGTCAACTTGGAGGACATCGATTTAGATTCGCAGTTCTTCAGTCAGGATTATCAATCCACTGCTGTCGTGGCTGAGGATACCCAAGCTGAGCGGGATTATTCGAAGTTGGATACAGCGGCATTCAGTGATAATGAATCAGAAAGCGATGCAGATGAGAAGGAACGAATCAACCTAATGCTAACGCAATTGGTCGATTACGAACTGAGACACGATGAAGTTAAACATAATATACAAAAGTATGATTATAAGCCTCAAGAGGTGGAACAAGTTGAACTCGACAAAAAGAAGCAGGATATCGTCGAATTTATCAACATAGGTGAGAACCTCCTCAGTGAGGGAGATGTTGAAATGCCTAGCTTAAAAGAGCAGGCAGCCGATGAAGATTGGCAACATGTTGATGTTTTCAGTAGTGATGAAGTCAAGGACGTTGAGGTAGTCGTTGGCCAGCAGACTACCAAAGCGGGGAAGGTTATCGACATCGATGCCCAACTGAGGCGGCTACTGCAAACTGAAAAACGAGAAAAGCAGTTGCAGCTGCATAAAGTGCATTTACTCTGTCTGCTTGGCCATGGATTTTATCTGAATAAGTTAGTTAACGATTTAGTAACTGATAATAGTCAAACAATTTTAGAAATCTTAAAAGATTTCGCCATCGAAACGGATGATGTATCAGAATTGAAATACCTAACTACAATCTGTGATATTTATAGAAGTATTCCCAACATACTAGACAAATCACGAGTGATATTCAAAGGGTATGAAGCATCACTTACTTTACTCTTACTAGCAATGTTAAGGTTCCTTGCGATAGAAGCAAGATTAGTCATGCACCTGAACGTGCTCACGAAACACCCAAACCAAACAAAAGCGAAGCTTGCTGGACTAACTACTCAACGCAAAATGACCAACTCACTTATTCAAGCACATTCACAATCAACCGAGCGATATCAAAATGTTCCGTTAACGACAGCGGAAATTTTGAAACAAAAACCTGAATTTGAACACTTCTTCCAAATGTCACAGGTAGATGGCGCGGACGATTGCATCGGAGGGAAGCGGCTTCGCTTGGACCACTCAACAGACGCAAAACCCAACTTATGGAGACTCAAGCTTAAGACTCCCATGGCCATGCAGTCTAAGTTGAACGTTAAAGAAGGGAAGGCCAGAGCCAAGCACTCTGAGATTACGTCCCGGTTTTTCAAACAACCTGCCAAGCATCAGAAAACGAAAAAGAAAATCGGCAAGCAGCCAGCTGAGGATAACGCACCCATTCGTTCCGGTGAAACGCTTACCCATTGGATCGAAGTGTACATTCATGCGGAAAGCCGGTGGGTCATCGTGGACATTGTTTCCGGCCGGATAGACTGCCTGGATTACGTAGTACAACAGCTGCTGCCAACGCCGGTCGCGTACGTGTTCGGCTGGTGCAACGATGGCAGCTTGCATGACGTTAGCGGCCGATATTGGTGGCAGAACGAGACCGGCTCGAGACGCCTGCGGGTTGCAGAAAAGTGGCTGAAGATTTTAACCCTAAACTTTGGCCGGCGTCGTCGGAAGGCGAAACAGGACTTGCTGGACGAGCGGGATTTTAGGCGGCTGCGCTTTCGGGCACCAATACCGGAGAAGATTTCTGAGTATGTGTTTGTTTATTTGAGTAAGGCACGGAAAACTCGATATTCATCTTGTTTGATGCCATACCTTTGCAAAAATTTCTTTCTGAACTTTCTACAATCCCAAACTACTCTCTTCCGTAGCTTCAAAAACCACCCCTCCTACTGTCTGAAACGAGATCTACTCAAATTTCAAGCCATCTACCCGCCGGACGCTCCGCCGTTGGGATTCTTCCGTGATGAACCGATCTACGCACGGGAGTGTGTCCACACGCTACACTCACGGGAAGTTTGGCTCCGTCATGCCAAGGTGATCCGCTTGTACGAAACGCCATACAAGGTGGTTATGTCTAAGCTGAAACGCGAGAAAACCGAACTGGAACTGTTCGGTTACTGGCAAACGGAAGACTATGTACCGCCAAGAGCCACCGATGGACGGGTACCACGGAACGCCTACGGCAACATTGAACTCTTCAAGGATTGCATGCTACCAGGGGGGACGGTTCATTTGAAACGTGAGTGTCTACTGGTTTGCTACAAGATGAAAGAAACTAACTTGGTATTTGAATTTCTTTCAGAGGTGAACATTTCCAAAACATGCCGAAAATTAAAGGTGGACTACGCCATTGCTGTAGTTGGGTTTGGCATTCACGCTGGCGGAAACCATCCGGTATTTGAAGGAATCGTCATCTGTCAGGAGTTCGAGCAACAGGTGCTAGACGAATATGAACGTGATCAGTTGGAACAAGACATAAGGATTCACGAGAAGAGGGAGAAGAAGATATACGATAACTGGAGGAAACTGATCAGAGGGTTACTCATTAGGAACAAGCTGAAAAATAAATACAATTTTGATTATATTTGATCAATAGAAATCTGTATATTTTAAATTGTTTGAGTACATCAAAATCGAAACATGAACATGATTAAAAAAAAAGAAAACAAAAAATATCAAAATATAATACTGCTGCCAGCGCATCTCACAGATTATCGAAATTGTACTTGTTTTGTAACTTACGACGCACCAACAAGCCCCTGATAAGGCGTTTCCAATTACCGTAGACGCGCTTTTCATACTTTTCCTGTTCCCGCTTCTCCTCTACTTCCATCTCCTTGTACCACTCTTCGACCACTTGGTTAGCGAATTCCTCGCAGACCGCGAACCCATCGTAGACCGGTATCATCCGCATGCGTGCCTTCTCGAACCCGGTGAGGACCGGTGCGCAGTCAATACCCAATCGTCTGCAAACTCGATTCAACCCAGGAACTGCAAAGGGAAAATTCCATAAACATTCCAACCCTTCAGTGTAAACACAATCAAAACCTACGTTGCAAGTAGACAGTCTTCTTGGGCAACATCTTCGGGGTAAATAGTTCAACATTGCCGTACTCGTTGCGGGGAACCAACCCATTCTCCGCCGTCGGGGGATCATACTCTTCGGTTTGCCATTTTCCGAAAATTTCACACGGTTGATTTGGCTGCCATTCGTTCTTCTGTTTGTTGTACCTCCAACATTTGACCATTTTGTAAGCGGTCTCGAATGGTTTCACCACCCGCCCTTGTTTGTACCATTTCTCTCGGGTTTGAAGAACGAATAAGCATTCCCGTGCATAAATGGCTTCACCTTTGACGAAGCCCAAGCTGGGCACTTCCGGTGGGTAGAGGGCTTCAAATTTAAGCAGATGGCGCTTCAGTACGTACAAAGGATGATTTTTACACCTGAAATGGAGTTGAAATGAAGAAGGTTCAACAGATAGTTGGAAATTGAAATCACTCACTCGGCAATGGTCGTCGGCAGCGGTTTATCAATATCGATTTTGTTAAGTTCATCGTCCTCCTGCTTTTCGCGAGGCGATTTCTTCGCCTGGAATGGTTTCAGAGCCTTGTCAAGCCACTTGGGCTCAACGCGCAGCATTCGGCAGACCGTGTTCCAGTGCTGGACGTATCGCGGAGTAATGTCCTTAATGTGATTGGCGTTGTCGAAGCCGAACACGTAGCTGATCGGACTGGAGGCGTGACGCTTGTGGAGTGGGAGAAACGTCGGGTAAGGTTAGAAAATTTGGGGGACACAGCACCGATAAATTCTAGTGGAAATCACAGAAAGCTCATACTTACCACTAGATACTCTACGCAGTTGATCTTCCCGCTGAACAAATCCACCGTGATCCATCGTTTGTCCTTCTCGGAGAAGTACTCGATCCAGAGATCCATCTTGTTCGCAGCAATTAAATCGCAGTCCTCCCCGGCTTCCTTGGCAGCGCTGCTCTTCGTCTTCTTTTTGGTCGCCTTTGCTGCCTTCGATTGTTTACCCGGAGATTCAACCTTCTCCTTAGCAGTACGTTTAGCTTTCTTCTTTCCCGATGGTTCAAAGTCGCTGTCCTCCGATGAATCTGATTCATGTGAAGGCAGCTTGGATTTGATTCGAGACCTACGCGGTTGCCGTTTTTTGTTCAACGGTGGCGAGGATGGTTCATTTGGTTTAGAGGCCTCATCGGAGGAATCCGACGTTAGAATCTTGTTTTTCGCCGATTTCTGCCCGATTCGAGACCCACGCGGTTTTTTGTTCAACGGTGGCGAGGATGGTTCATTTGCTTTAGAAGCCTCATCGGAGGAATCCGACGTTAGAATCTTGTTTTTCGCCGATTTCTGCTTGGCAGTTTTCGGCGGACTAGAAACGACATCCTTGGTTGTTGTTGTTGTTGTCGTTGTCTTGCTGATGTCGAAAAGCTTCCTCTTGGAGATCCGACCCGGTTGGTTGTTGTTCTTTTCCTTCACCAGGGTTGGAGTGTTGGCTGCACGTTTGGTGAACGGTGAATTCGGTTCTGCTACTGTTGATGGTTTTGTGCGACTGCGGAGGCGTCGAGATATAGGCAGCGTTTTCGGAGTGGGCACCGCAAGGTCACTGATTCCATCCAACTGAGGGACTATTAGATTGTTAAGGGGTTTTCGGGAGCTAGCAGATCTTAGAGAGATTCTGAGATTGGATTTTTTTGTCAGAGTATTTTCCTTTGCAGGGCTCACTGAGGTGGATTTGTTTTGTCCATCATCGATCTCTATTCCCGAGGAGATTTTCGTCTTTCTTGGTTCCGAAGACGAATCGCGCAGGCTCCTATTGCTCCTTTTTCTTTGAGACATAGCACAGCGTTTTTCTTTATCCTGCTCTTCCTTGGGTTGCACATTCGTACAAGTTTCAATTTCTGTTTTACAGTGAACTTTACGAGCAGATTTTTTCTTACTTGTAGACCGTGAATGTTTAGTTGAATGGTCCGCTCCGGGAATTGTTTGTTCTACATTAACTTCCATTTTAACTCCCTCTTCTTCCATCTTCGGGCAGTTTTCAACTTCGACTTTCACTTCAACGGCCGTTGATTCGTTTGGAGCAATTTTCATGGTTGACTGCTTGCCGAACTCCTTATCGAACTTCTCAAGAAGCTGTTTCTCCGAGATAGGACACAGATCCTTCATGGCTGGCCGCTTCGGAGGAACATTGGCAGAAATTACCAACCGACAATCAACACCGGCTGAACGCAAGCAAGCCAAGAACAAAACAATATAGTCCCGCTTGCAGACGACCTTCTGAGTGAACAGTTCCAATGCTAAAGTAAAGCTCAATCTCGTGGGTTTCGAATAAATCTGCTGGCTAGTTAATTCAAACTTATTCTTAAACCATTTTATCAACTGATCGACAAATTTTCCATCTAACTTTCCCTTAAGCACACACTGATCGGACTGCATCAGCGAAAGTGCCCTAGCTCGAATTCCCGATGAATTTATTATCTCGTTCAATTTTTTACCACCAGCTATCGCACACAAGATGCTACTTTTATGAAACGCAAGCTGATTTGCCCGTTTGACCTTATTGATCTGTCGCTTTATAAACAACTCCATCTCAATTTCCTCCCAACGTTTCTTTTTCGACTTTTCTGTCTGTACCTCCACGGTTATCTGATAGTCTTCGGCAGGTTTCGGAATAGACTGACTTCTCTTCGCATCGACCTCTTCCCAGTCAGATTCCTCACTTCCCGTCTCATTCTGGCCAGCAGCGTCATTATCCTTTCCAGGTGAGATGCCAGCCTCCGTCTCACCCAGAGCCAATAAATTTGAAACATCTTCCGGTTTCTTTTGCTGAGAAGGCTCAATGCTTTCCTTAACCTGGTAGTTCTTGAGCATATTTTTCGCTTCTTCTATTTTTTTGTTGAACTCACCAAGACTGTTGAAGTTTATAAACTCACAAGAGGACTCGTTAATCTTACTTATCAGCTGCTGAGCTGCCACTTTCTGGATCGAAGCAGGAACAGGCTCTTCTCCTTCGTCATCATCATCGGAACTGTCCGAAAGCCTCATGCCAGCATTGCAATCAAATTGAGGGGCAGCTTGTTCCATCTTCTTCGGTTCTATCTTGTCGAAAAAATTGGAACCAAGATCCAACTCTTCGGGTTTCATCAAATGATCGTCGCCACTGCTATCGGAGTCGTCATCGCGCTTTTTCTTCGCTCGTTCAACTCTCGGTGAGCTTGCTTTAGAGCTGTCATTTATAATTTTCTTTTTCTTAAACTGGCACTGCTGAAGAATATCCGTCACACTCGAATTGAGCGGAGGTCGCTCTGGATCTGGTTCTTTCAGCAAATACTTCTTTGTCCGTTGGTACAATTCATCCCTTGTCGCCGGTGAGAGTCGTTTCTTTTTGGGTATTGTATTGACTGGAGTCTTGGACGATCTAAAAATTACGAAACGTTAGCGCAAAAGCAGGGGTAAATCATGTACTTAACGTCAATAATTACCTTTTCTTTGCTCTATAGCTTGCGGATGCAACAACACTTTCATCCGAATCCTCCTCAAGGTCATCCTGGTTCTCCGAATCGCCTTCTGATTCATCTTCATCATCCGAAACTGTGGCCTCGGCCAGTTCCGCGTCCTTACTCTTACCATTTACTTGTCCCGGAAGCCATTCTTCTTCACTAACCGAGAAGTCCTCGTCGTCCGACTCATCCGAGAAGCTATCACCACTCTCAAAGTCATCATCACTAACCTGTTTGGTGACCTTTTTGCTTTGAATGGTTACACTTCGGCGTGCGCGGTTCATAGTTGGGAAGATGCATACACAAATATAGATTAAACACCCACGGAATTCCAGAACACCACAAGACACACACTCGATGGTAACAAAATAAAAAAAATATGGCCAACTATTTGCAACACTGGGAGCATAAAATTGCGAAATTATTATGCTAATCATAAAACATGTTTGCCCATGAAAAACAAAAGGCGAAGTTCATCTGAAGTTCATCCAAACGCGCGCAAAATCGAATGAACAGCGATCCTTCGAGTGGCGAGATGTGCCCAAATACGGGAGGAACTTCCTGCTGCTGGGTCAACATTTCCAAAGGGCCTATGAGCAAATGTGAAGAAAATTGCTTTTTTGTTTGTTCTCAAACCACCAAAACCAATAAAAAAATTATAAATATCTATTAAAAGAAATAAACAATTTGACAAAGTGTATAATAATTATTCGTTGCACATGAGGGTGATTTTCACTTCGCACGGATTGTAAACTATCGAAAGGAGAACAGGAAAGAGAGGATCCACAATTATTTTACACATCAATGTAGGCGAGATGGAAACAAAACAGTTGAAAACAAACAATCGATTCTTGTTACTGGTTCCAGAGTTTTTTTCCCGTTCGTCCTCTTCCCTTACGTGCTATCCATGTAACACCCCGTTCACACTACGAACCATATTACGTAATATAGAGTATCTTGATTTCAAATGCCATGCAAGTTATTTCCAGTGAAAACTAGATGTATAGATGCTGATATCAAGATACTCTATATCACGTAATATACATTGTAATGCGAACGGGATGTAATGGTTTTTTTTTTCACTGAAAACAATGGAGAATTCTTGTTTAGAGTTCTCTTTCTGCTTTCGATTGGTACGGTTTAGTTTTGGTTATTCGCACGATAGCCTTCTTCTCTACGGCATTGTAATCTGTTTGCATTGTTATTTTGCATCAACACGGTCGCTTTTGTAATAACAGCAATGAGGGAGTTGAAAAATACTGTGCAATTTAGCTTCGGCAATGGAGCGAATAAACCAACCTTAGGCGAAGTGGCAAATTTCGTCAAAGGCTTAGACGCGGTGCTTGATGAAATTAGAGCTGCATATAGGATAAAAAGTGACTTAGCAGTCGATGTTGCACGCGCTGACCGCCAACTTTGACGAGCTGGTATTCCATTATGGGAATGGACAAAAGTATACAGTACTCATGTCGCAAGCCCAGGATCACATCTGCTATGTGTGAATATACGATCTCCCACCGGAGGTTCCCGACCAGGAGATCGTTACGGTTTTGTCAAAATATGGACACGTGAAACGCATCGTTTGGGAGAAATTTCCGGCGGAGCTGGGCATTTGCGCCTACACTGGCGTGCGTGGCGCGTACATGGACGTGAAGTAGGGAATCCCGTCATCGCTGCATTTCGCCAACCGGAAGGGAAACATGTATTACGAAGGCAACAAGGACAAATGCTTCATTTACAAATAAGTGGAACACCTGATGGCTTCTTGTCCCAAGCGAAATGGTCAGAATCAGCCGAACGTGCGTCGCAAGAAAAGCAGTAGATTGAAGCAAGCGTACGGATCTGCAGTAACCGAAGGCACAGCCAACGTAGGATCAGAGCTGAAGGTGAAAACGTACAGGGAACGCTAGAGGTGCTGGAAGATAAAATGGAAGAATCTGTCATGATGCCGATGGATACCGAAATTAGCAACACTGAACCGAAGGAGATGGATACCCGCGATCATGCGTTGCCACAGTTCACCGCAATCATGTCAACAGGGATCATCGATTGCTAGAATAGCAAGAGAACAAGAAGAAGGTGTCATAAAATCGCCCCCAAGAAAGTAGAAGAACCCTAGTTTGTTTAAAAATAGTTTTTTTGTGTGTGCAACCCATCAACGTTGCTTATGGCTCCGTAAAGCTAACGCGATTGAGCCTTACAAATAAATGAACTGGTTTAAAACCCCGTTCACATTACATCCTATATTACGTGATATAGAGTATCTTGATATCAAATGCCATGCACATTATTTCCAGTGAAAACTAGATGTATAGAGGCTGATATCAAGATAGCCTATATCACGTAATATAAGCTGTAGTGTGAACGGGGTGTAAAAAAAGTTTGATCAATATATCTAAAATGAAAACAATACCTTCAAGCTAGCCTTCAAGGATTTCCAAACGTTCTGTTGATAAATCGAGAAAATTAAAAAAGTTGTCTTCTGTTGCCATCTTGACTTCGTGCACTCAAACATTAAAAGAAACCACATAAAACTTAAGTATAAGATGCAAACTTTTACGGGAGCTCACACATGAATTATATTTGTAACGCCTATAAGTGGAAAGGGTCATGAATATTATAATTTTTATATTTATACAAATAAATATAATCTTTGAGATATCTTATAAAGTGTATGCGCTCTAAACAAATAAACGTTATGATTACAATTTTTTTAATGTATATGTACAAAATTTACCAAATTTATAGTTTCTATAGTCCAGGGGTTAATTTCCTTCGTCCTATTCTATTTTTCACATTTGAGCGAAGTATATAAGCTCGGGTGTACCGGAATCGTCAGGACTGAGAATCCACCAAGAGCATAGAAAAATAATTTGAAGCACGCTTTCTCTATTTCATACATCTGCCTTATGATTACCGTCGTTTTCCTGGCGTCGATGGTTGTCATCACGTGAGGAAATAGGCCGATGGAAAAAAAAGGAAAAAAAAACTACAAAGGACAACCCTCGAGAGTTGTACGGTTGTACCATAGACTAATAGTACGTTCACACTACAGCTTATATTACGTGATATAGAGTATCTTGATATCAGCATCTATACATCTAGTTTTCACTGGAAATAATGTACTTGTCATTTGATATCAAGATAATCTATATCATGTAATATAAGTTGTAGTGTAAACGGGATATAACCATAGACTAACTCTAAGACCAGTAGGTCCCATACAAAAACGATTTTTTTCTTGGCTCAGTCAGTACTAGAACATCGTCCCAAGCTCGGTCCCAACATAGACTAACCATAGACTAACTCTAAGACCAGTAGGTCCCATACAAAAACGATTTTTTTCTTGGCTCAGTCAGTACTAGAACATCGTCCCAAGCTCGGTCCCAAGCTCAATAATGCACCCCTTATAATGAACTCACATGAACACACTCTCAAATACTCTGTCAAAATAACACAGCAAATCAAAACAAAGGCGCAAATATGTATAACAAGGTGCTGGCTTCAAGGTGTAATTCGGACCAAGGGGTTCTACAACAGTGAACCAATTTCAAATCGCTAGTTACATATTGATTGTTGGACTAACTCTAAGACCAGTAGGTCCCATACAAAAACGATTTTTTTCTTGGCTCAGTCAGTACTAGAACATCGTCCCAAGCTAGGTACCAAGCTTAATAATACACCCCTAATAATGAACTCACACGAACACACTATCAAATATTCTATCAAAATAACACAGCAAATCAAAACAAAGGCGCAAATATGTATAGCAAGGTGCTGGCTTCAAGGTGTACTTCGGACCAAGGAGTTCTACAACAGTGAACCAATTTCAAATCGCTAGTTGCATATTGATTGTTGGAAGAACCAACAATCAATATGCAACTAGCGATTAGAAATTGGTTCACTGTTGAAGAACCTTTGGTCCGAATTACACCTGAAGCCAGCA
This sequence comes from Aedes japonicus, assembly GCA_034211315.2. NCBI lineage: Eukaryota > Metazoa > Arthropoda > Insecta > Diptera > Culicidae > Aedes > Aedes japonicus. Next base: position 84,750 of record JASCZW010001821.1, on the reverse strand, counting down.
CCTTGTTATACATATTTGCGCCTTTGTTTTGATTTGCTGTGTTATTTTGACAGAGTATTTGAGAGTGTGTTCATGTGAGTTCATTATAAGGGGTGCATTATTGAGCTTGGGACCGAGCTTGGGACGATGTTCTAGTACTGACTGAGCCAAGAAAAAAATCGTTTTTGTATGGGACCTACTGGTCTTAGAGTTAGTCTATGGAAGAACTGAGTAACGTTTACCCACTTTCATAAATTGATCCATGGTCCCATGGTCTGACCCATGATCCCATGGTTTACCCATGGTCTGACGTTTCAGCCTGTTTTATTAAAATGGGTAAAAGTTACTCAATTTTGGGTAAATCCGAATGAGCGTGGCAGGTGTTCTACGGTGCCAAATCTGCACTCAAAAAAATCGAAATTTCACGTAACTTCCACCTGGGCCCTGTAGCATAATCAAAATCTTACTAATAATACTAGTCTTGTAACTTGTAACTTGTATATTTCTGTTGCATAAAAATTCTACAAGTACAAAACTACAAGTCTAATATTACAAGCTAATTGAACTAATATTATTAGTAGAATTTACAAGCGTTCGTTGCATAAACAAAATATGACAACAAATTATTAGCTTTCATTTGTACTTTTTCTACAAGTGGAGAACTTCTTGTAACATAGTTTACAAGTTCGGATTTGTTTTCAATTTGTTATTTGTAAAGCAGCAATGTACCGTTTCAACATTCTAAGTGACTCAGACGATTAAGAAAGAAGTTCGAGGGAAACACGGAGGTGTCGTAGGGTGAAATATTACGCTCCACGAATAAATTCCAGTTTCCAATATGCAGCTGATTTTTACGAGAATTTCCGGATGACAACTGCAAAAGTGGAGCAAATACTTCGAGTAATCGGCCCAGATATTCAGCTTACTAATCGTGGAGGAGCCCTGCAGCCTTTCCCACAATTGTGTGTTACATTGCACTGGCTGGGTCAAGGAAACCAGTATCACGGTACCGGACTTACTCATGGAATTCACAAATCAACTGTAGGAAGGACAATACAACGCGTGGTTTCTGCAATCAACAGAAGATTATTCCAGAGCACAGTTTGTTGGCCGTCCAACATTTCAGGTGTAGTGGAACAATTTTACAGAATGGCTAGGTTCCCCAGCGTGATAGGAGTAATAGATGGATCCTTGATTCCAATCGATGCACATACAATAAATGAAGAAGCGTTCGTTGACAGGAAGGGTTCGCACTCCATTAATTGCATGGTGGTTTGTGGACCAAATTTGGAGTTCTTTTACGTCAGTGCTAATTGGCTTGGAAGTGTGCATGACGCTAGAGTGTTACGTAGAAGCAGTTTATTTCGGAGGAAAGCAATATTTTTCCTAATGGAGTCATATTAGTAGATTCGGCATATCCATCAAAAGTTTGGTTAATGAAACCACTGCACAATGATCCAACAAATGATGGTGAGCGTAATTATAACAGCAGACTGAAATCAACAAGACAAACAGTTGAGCGGGCACTGGGACTATTAAAAAAAATGTTTCCGTGCCTCAACAATCTTAGAGTAAATCCTCATTTTGCAGGTCAAATATTTAAGTGTTGTGTGACATTGTGCAACATAGCGTGGCAAAATGAAGAGGATGAAATCGACTAAGAAAATATTCCTTTTCATAATGATGAGATTGATTCTGGATTGAATGAAGTTAACACAGATGTTAATGCTCAAAGACGACAAATACAAATTATTAAATCAATGTGCTAAACAAAACCTTTAGAGTTTCTTATAATAATAGTATATGTAATAATCGATATCAAAATTTGAAAAATACATGGACTTGACAATTTTGTGCACTATTTTTTAATCTTTTTTTTATTATCTATTCCCGCTCCAATTTTCTTTCTTACGCTTAAGGCAGTATTTATTTAGGAAAAACTGGATTATAAATAGAACAAACTAAATGTCATCAAACTCTTCGTCACTTTGACCATTATTTACAGAACATGGTAAGAGATACTCAACATCAGTAGTGTTGGTCACACTGGACTCAGCGCACCTTCCGTCATTCACCATGGTCGACACTTCAGCAAGTGGATTCTACAACGGCACTGACAGGTACGAGTCTGAGACAATAGAGGGAGATAAACAAACAAGGAAGAGAAAAAAAAGGGTTGAGTTTTGATTGCGTAAAACTTATAGCTATTGTATACAGCGAACTAATTACATTTGTTATTTTCTAAATCCGTGAACTAAAACTAATTCTCAAACCTTAAAATATAAAGTGCTGGTGAGTCAAAATAACTTAAAATTTAACATGTAAATTTAACGCAAAATATCCTTAAAATAGGTCCATAGAGGACAACATTGAGAAGCATTATTGCGTAATTATAATTGTACCGAAGATAAGTCCTAGCCTCAGGTCCACCACCGGTACCTGTTCTTCTGGAATTGTCCCGTTTTTTCCTAAATTTGAGACATCGGTTATGATTATTTTATAGTCAATCAAATTTAATGCACACCATCGACATTTTTCGGACATTTGGCCACCAAACATCCCAGAGAGTCCGTACAAAGAGTCTTTGCCATTGGGCAAAGCACCGATAGATTTAGCATATTCTCACTCGTCCACGCTTTGTTACGCTTTTCCTTCGTTAGCGTTGCTGAAAATGGTCCAAACAGCACCTCTTTTTGTTCTCGAATGCTATCTAAAACGCAAAGTTTTATTTTCCGCTGCTCCTCACGTTTATTGCCCTTTTTAGCAGACATTGTACAAACTTTCAGCGCTGCAACGTGCAGAATATAAACAATAACAATAACGTTTCGCGGTAAATTTTCTTCGATTTTTGACAGATGAATGAATCTATTCACTTGTAGTTCATGCGTTACTAATAATACAAGTGCTTGTATTATTAGTGAAATTGGGAGGTATTATCATAGACTAACTCTAAGACCAGTAGATCCCATACAAATACGATTTTTTTCTTGGCTCAGTCAGTACTAGCACATCGGTCCCAAGCTCAATAATGCGCCCCCAATAATGAACTCACACGAACACACTCTCAAATATTCTGTCAAACTAACACAGCAAATCAAAACAAAGGCGCAAATATGTATAGCAAGGTGCTGGCTTCAAGGTGTACTTCGGACCAAGGGGTTCTAGAACAGTGATCCAATTTCAAATCGCTAGTTGCATATTGATTGTTGGTATTATGTTACGCAAAATATTAGTACTTGTAAATTTAGGACTTGTAACTTGTAACAATTTATTTTTTTGTATTATTAGGTCGATTATGCTACAGGGCCCTGAACACGTAAGCAAATTTTCTTCAGTAAAATCAGGTAAACATTACGTGCCAGTGAATTGTACGTGAAAAATCACGTAACATTTATGTTATTTTCACGTATAATGTGAATTCACGTGGAAATCACGTAGCTCTTACGTGAATTCCACGTGTTTATTACTGGTTTTGGCAGTGGACGTAAATTACGTGTGTTTCACGTGGATGTAACGTGACGATTTTTTGAGTGTGTAAAAAAATACTGAACTGGGAAGCCATAATTAAGTGTGCATTTGAAAACGAAATGGGTGTTTTACACAGAAATGAGTACTTACCAGTTGCAGTATGGTATAACCATTCACTGCCGTTTCATTGTACTCAATTTTTGAGTACAATGGTATGCACTCTCGCTTCACTTTACTCAATTTTTGAGTACAATTGTATGCTATCTCTTTTTCTCTCACGGAAATGTTACTCAATTTTCGTCTAGGGGTGAGACAGCTCTACTCTGAGTTGCTCTGATACACCGAGTTACTCGCGAGTAACTCAATACAGCTTAAAATTAAATCAATATTTATTGGTTCTTATCAGTTGCCAGGGTTTCAAAAGTTTGACTTCCAATTTGTTTGGAAAAAAATAGTGGACACTCCGAAAATGACAATAGCAGATGCAACGGCCAGCCCTATTCCATGACTATGAGGATTCTATTAACATATTTAATATGCGATACTTGATACGGATTGCTTAGCTGAAGTCCAATGACAGTTTTGTATAGAAAAATTACCAAATGGTTATTTGGTAAACATCGATTCTAAGAAGCTTGACGGTTTAGTCGGAATAAACCGTGCTGAGCTCGTTTGTCTATTTTCCTGCTATGCTTTAATATAAAAAGTAGGTCAAATTTAAACAGGTGGGTTTATTCAAAGTATGACCATAGACTAACTCTAAGACCAGTAGGTCCCATACAAAAACGATTTTTTTCTTGGCTCAGTCAGTACTAGAACATCGTCCCAAGCTCGGTCCCAAGCTCAATAATGCACCCCTAATAATGAACTCACATGAACACACTCTCAAATACTCTGTCAAAATAACACAGCAAATCAAAACAAAGGCGCAAATATGTATAACAAGGTGCTGGCTTCAAGGTGTAATTCGGACCAAGGGGTTCTACAACAGTGAACCAATTTCAAATCGCTAGTTACATATTGATTGTTGGTATGACTTCCCGCATAACGAAAAACTATTTGCTTTATAGTCAAAACTATATTTCGAATGTAAGATATACTATCACATTTTATGTTATTGTAATCGAATAGTTTAATCTCATTTTCACCATACAACCTCTACATTAACACATATTGTTGATGTATTGTCATTAAGACGTTTTTTATTGTCTGCACTTGGTCTGGATTACATGCCAACTTTTTGGTATACAGTACAGCAAAAATTTTGTTCGTAAAAATTGGATTTTTTTATTGTGTGACTTGGCTCTGCAAGTGTAACGGTTGCAGTTGTATGCGCGTGATTGTGAAAAAAGAAAAACGGAACAGCCAGCAGGATGAATCAACCCGTCAGTTGTTTACCAGTGACAGCCACAAAGATGTCGAAGGCGAAGAAAGTGCTCGACGAAGCCCGTGAGACCCAAAATCGGGAAACAGACCTGGTGGAAAAGGGGATCTCCACCTTCGAGGAACTGCCCGGATTGCGTGAGTGTTCCATCGTCTTAGAGAGTATCGGAACTTAACCGCCTATTCAGCATATTTTTATTTGGCCTTTTACCATCTGACATATTGCTAAAAGTATAAAGGAGATTGTTAGTTTATAGTTGTCAACTATAAGAGTAAATATCGTAACAATACCGGAAACGGTCGTCAACAATAAGGGAAATGGTTCAGGAATGGTTTGTGATTATGCGGGTTAATTTGAGACATGGAAATAACTTCTCGAAAAAACAAAGGTCCAAACAAATTGTTGTAAATACGATATCAAATTATACGAACACATACGTAGTTTTAGCGAATATATGTTATTTTCTAAATCAGACTTAAATTGAAAAAAATAAAACACGTTGAAAATTGTGCGTACACGAGAGTTTATATACTAGCGAGCGGTTTGTATGACAGCAATGTTCGCTGGCTGAGCAACGTGAATTACTCGAGGTACCTGGTACCTCAAAAGCAACTCTGAAAGTGCTTGTGTTATGGCGCTGTCTTGCCCTTTGATTTTTGTTAAAAAGTGGATCAACTCAGTTTTTGAGTAGATCCACTTTTTACGAAAATTGAGTAACATTTCCATGAGAGAAAAAGAGATAGCATACAATTGTACTCAAAAATTGAGTAAAGGGACGCGAGAGTGTACACGGTAATCTTTATTTACGCTCTTATGACTATAAAGTATGCTATTTGGAGGGAAATTGGGACTAAGCCAAAAAGGAGTATATTACTTTTACTCTCTTTAGCGTAAACTGAATAAACTTCAAAATGTGCATACTTTTTACTCCTTTGAAAAAGTAAAAATTGCATACTTTTTACTCCTTTTGAAAACTAAAACATGCATACTTTTTACTCCTTTTAATAACCTAGAAGATGTGTACTTTTTACGTATTTCGGGATATAAATATTGCTCCATTTTTTGCTGAAAATGGCTCAATTCCGTAATTCAAATTCGAAAGTGAAAAAAACATTTACCGATTACACAGTCATGTTTATTAATTGACTAAAAATAATAACAACAACATGTGTAGAGGTTAAGCGCAGAAATTGACTTACGCATTTTTTAGTCAAGACGAAAATGGATATATTTTTTGACTAAGTAAGTACTAGCACATCGGTCCCAAGCTCGGTCCCAAGCTTAATGATTCATCCCTAGAAATGTATTCCTAATAGCTGCATTCGACCTCAGGGCATGGGAGACCTGTTTTGTTTCATATAATGTAAAACATTTGTAATTACTGCCAATAGCAAATATTTAACTTACCTGTCAATTTTACAAATGCGTCTGTATCCAACTTATTGGATAATTCCTAAAAATTTTATATAAAGACAGCCTAAAATTATTCCGGAACTTAAACATTGCGCTTATCAAATAAATTCTTATTTGAAAATGGCGTCAGCATCAAGTTACGAGCAGAGTTAATTTTCTTTTCTCAGCGGTGCCTACTTTTTACGCATTTTTCTGTCGCCGTTGACATACTTGAAAAGGCGTAAAAAGTACTCTCCATACGTGTATAAAAACTAGTCACTTTTTGACGTATGAACTAGAGTCCCTAGAAAGAGTCACGACAAGAAGAACATGCAACACTTATTTCGATTAGTTCTCATTTTGCGTGCATGTATAATTCAGATGGGATGCTCGATAGGTAGCTCCGATAGGTAGATTTGGTTTCACTCTTTGCGTGACTCTATATTAGGGACTCTAGTATGAACTATAATCTTGAAAATGTGCAAAATATAGTCATAAAATGTGTTTCTCAGATTTACCGTGTATGGTATAACCATTAAAAACAACATTGGCCGCACTCGCGACAACTCCATGAATATTTTTATACCATTTTAAAGCAACGCAATATAGACAGGTGTAGTGGTATCATTTCTTTCTCTCGCTCGCTCTATCGATAAATCGAGAACTGAAACAGTGTGACGTAAACTTTTTTATCCCTTCAACAGTAGAGAAGGAAAAGAGACAACACATTTGAAGGGGCCAAGCCGTTTACACAACAGTGGAACACAATTTTATCAGAACGTGCTGTCTTTTTTCGGCAGACGGGGTTCTTGTCTATCAAGCGCTTATTCGCCCATAGACATTATTCGTCAAAAGCCGACATTGCTGTCAAGTTCGTGTGCGTCGTGTTCCGCCGTCGTTGCGTTGTCTCTCATTTTTCAGTGAAAATTTCAAGAAATCGCAGTGTTTCAAATAATTCCTAGCCAGTTAAAAAGTCGAAAAAGTGCTGTGCAAAATCTAGTTATAGGAATTTCAATGTCTGTCGTTGAAAACCAGTGAATCGGGGTGGGATTTTGCAGAAATCCAAACCAAGTGCTGCTTCGCCATCATTGGCGTGTGGAGACGAACACGCACACATACAATTTTCCCACAACTGCAAGAGAAAGAAATTTTGCAGGAAGAAAGAACGCCATCATTTTTGTCCCTCGGATCGGATTGAACCTTCGAACGATTTAGAGGTTCCGCCGGGTCGAAATAGCAATGGAAGTAGACGAGAGCCCGGAAGTGACCGCCGGTGCCAACGTGGTAACCGCAGATGAAGAAGTAGAACCAACTGTTCCGGCACCAGTTCCAGAGAACGAACTGCAGGAACAGTCGTCGGGAGTGCTGCTGACGATATTGTCCGCGGAGGAAGTAGCTGCCATTCCGCTGGAGACGACCAAAAAGATCGAAGGGCACTATGAGCAGAAGCTGGAAGAGTTTTTGACGGCAAAGGCGCTTTGCGAAACAGCTAAAACAAATGTTGGTAAGCATTTGGGGTTGGGATTGCGGGATTTGGGGTTATTTTTTCCCGTCTGGCTTTCAAAAACGCTATCAGCCATTATTGAAAAGAGACGGGACGACGATTTTTTTGCGGTCTTTTTTTTTTGTTTCACCAGGATTCATCGGGCTGTCATGCGGGTGAATTTCGACCAGATTGGTTGATTCCGCGCGCTCAATCGGTAGAGCTCAGCTCGGATTCGTTTGTTATTGTTTGCCGCGAAAAAAAAAACGCCGGTTGCGTATTTCTGGGTTTGTTTTGATCGGCATTTTTTGGGTTGTTTGTTTCTGATGATTTCTTGTGTTGTTTGGTTTAAATAAATTCTAATTTCTAATGTGTTATTTGCAGAGCAACTTAAAATTGACTTTGAGAAGCAAATTGAGGAACTTACGTTGAAATACCAGGATGAGTCGTCCAAGTTCCATTTCTCACAGCAAAGCGTCAAAGAACTCCGATTAGAGCTGGAAGATTGCAAGCAGGAATTGGTCCAAGGCAGGGAAAAGGTTAAACAAAACGATGCCGACACAGCAAGATTTCGTCGGGAACGTAATGAAGCGGTGAACGAACGAGACACGTTGCTGAATGCGGTCGAGCGAAGGACTTTGGAAGTTGAAAGGTTGCAGGCTGATGCCCTGGCTCTGGAGCAAAAACTGAAGGCTGCCAATTTGACCAAGTGTGAGGCATTGGCGAAGTTAGAGGAAATCCAGAGTAAAGAGTTTTCCCTTGATTTTAAAGAAAAGCGAATGGACAAGGAACTATCGATGCGCGATAATCAGATTCAGAAGCTCACGGAAGACCTGAACCGGGCCCTGCAAGATTTGCAGAATGTTCGCTGGGATCAGAACTTTAAGTCGTTGACGACGGACACGAAGTTGACGGAGAAGACTGAAGAATTGAAAATTGCTACGGCTCAGATAGCACATTTGAATGAACAGAATCAAGAGCTCAGCACCCGTGCTAATGACTTATCCAATAAAATGTTGCAACAAAGTGAAGAAACGAGAAAAATGATGGACCACTATCGGAAAGAGCTGCAGTCCCAGACGAAGCTATGCGAGTTGTATCAGGAGGACTGTGAGGATAGCAAAAAACAGACCGAGGAACTTGGTGCCGCGGTTTCGGAATTGAAGAAACTGCTGAACGAGGCAAGCGATTCGTACGGAAAGCTCGAAACGCAACAGAAGACCTTGATCATGAAGCACGAAAAGGAACTGGAGACCAAGAATCAGACCATTCAGCAGTTGAAAGATGAGCTTAAGAATGCAAACGAATTGTTGAAGCTAGCGCGTGAAGAAAGTTTAGAGCATGCGGTAGAGAAGTTAGCTCCATCCGCTGCTGCGACGAGCCGCTTGATCAAGTCCGGTATGACGCTGACGGAATTGTACACCATGTACGTTAAGACGGCTGAGGATTTGCAGGTAAGTTTTACCGATTTGTCATATTTTTTTTAACACGTCTAATAAACCTCATCTCAATGCTATAGGTTGAAAAGAAGGAAAACAGTAAGCTTCAGTTGCAGATCAAGAACATCGTTCAGGAGCTGGAGGAGCGTGCTCCGGAGCTGACTCGTCAACAGAATGAGTACCAAAATTTGAAGGACGCAAACGAAGAGATGAGTTTGCAGTTGAACAAGCTGATTGAGGAGAATGCAGACACTCGTTCGGAGTTGGTTTCAATGCAGGACAAGGTGCGATATCTTGATAGCGAAAACAAAAAGTTCAAGTTGGAACGAGGAGATTTGAGTCGTCAGATTTGCCACCTGTTGCGTGAGATCGAACAAATGCGTGGAGGTTATGCGTCGGAGGCAGATCAATCGATTTCGTCCGACATGAGTGCTAACGAGGTTATTACCAAGAAGCTTGTAACATTTAATGACATTCAAGAGCTTCAGGAAAACAACGTCAAGCTGCTGTTGGTCGTGAGAGACTTCAGTGCTAAACTGGAAGAACTAGAAGTTGCCCAAAATGCTATGAGCCAGGCAACGTTCGAAGCGAAGATTGCTTCCTACAACAAAAGACTTCAGGAGATGCAAGAAACACAAGATTATCAAACGCAAATGATGCAGCAATGTATTCAACAGCGAGATCGCTATAAGAAAATGTACCACGATGCCATGCGCAGTTACAATACTGTGGGAGGCAAGGGAGCTCTGGGTGCTAGTTTTAACGGATCGCTCTCCGGAGATAATGCGGACGTTGCTATGGATGAGGAGATTCCGAGTGCATCTACTGTTAGCGCCATTTCCAGTGAAGCTGTTGTCGAGAAGGAGAAAAAGATTGCCGAACTGGAGGCGAAGGTCAAAGAGAATAAACAGCTATTGGTAACACTGAAGGAAGAATACGACAACTATCGCAAGGAAAAGCTTACGAACGATAAGATGATGAATGAACAGTTCGATTCTATGCGAACAGAACTTCGAGAGCTTTCTTCGAAAAATATCAAATTGGTGGCCACCGTTGAGTACAATAACGAGCAGATTAAAATTCAGCAAAAGAATGTGGCTACCTATAAGAAGCAGATATCCACACTAGAAGAACGTAACAAGAACTATGAGACCACGATCTCCAAGCAGGAAGCCACGATCATGTACCTCAAAGACGAAACCATGAGCGCTCAGTCGAAACTTGCTCGGGCTGAAGTTCAAGTGGAGAACCTGAAACACGAGTGCCGCATTCTTAAGGATGCTGAATCTAGACTCCAAACCGAACGAGAAATCCTCAATCGGGAGCGACAGAACCAAAACCTGCTTTTAAACAACCTCGAAATGATCAAGGTTACCATGGAACGTTCGGAAGCAGAAGGTCGCATGCGTCTGGAGACCCGATTGGATGAAACATCTCGCGAATGTTCAGCCCTGCGACGTCGTCTCCAAGAAGAACAGGACCGTTTCCGGGAAATCACCACTCACTTAGAACGACAGATGCAGACGGCCAAGCAGCGAATGGAAGAAGAAATGGCGATGGCCGAAACTGTACAGGCAGAGCTAAAGAACACTCGCGACGAACTGGAAATCAAATCCAGAAAGATTGACGATCTTAGCAAGAAGTTGCAGGAGACACTGTCACCGAACGACGAGGACAACCCTGTTTCGCTAGCCAACAAAAAGATTCGCGAACTAGAGCAAACGCTAAGCGAAAGCAACATTGAGGTCGAATCGCTCCGTAAAGAGCTGGCCACTGCCAAGGAACACGTCAAACAGTATTGCAATATGTCCGAATCTTCCGAGAAGGAACTCAAAGATCTCAACGAACTGTACACCTCGTATAAAACGCAAACCGAAGCCGAACTGATTTCACTGAAAAAGATCGAAACGGACCTGAAGGCTCTGGTAGAAGAGCTTAAGACGGAAAATTCGCTCAAGAAAACAGGCGAACAGCTGACATCTTCGACAGATAGTGAATCAGAACTGCACAAATCTCAAGTTGAGTTGAAGGAAGCTTTGGAGAAAATCAGCGAAAACAACAAAGAACTGCGTGAACTACGGACAAAGAATAACTCCCTATTGGAGCAATTGCAGCTTGCCGAACAAAAGTACGCCAATGAAATGGTACAGCACTCAACCGACATTCAGCAGCTGTCCAGCCTCAAGGAAGAGGTCCAAAAAACAAAACTGCAATTCGACGAACTAAGACAGGCCCGTGATCAGGCCATTGAGCGGTTTAACACCAGCGAAGAGTGCTGGAAGAACCGCGAGGAAATGATGAAGAAGGAAATCGAACAGCTGGAGGAACGGCTGTCAGATTTGAACTCGCAGAATGCAGCCCTTCACGATCAGATTCAAAGTCTCAGTACGAAGCTCTCTATTACAGCAGCGCATGCTTTGGAAGATAAACAAGCCGACGAATCCATGAACGATAGCACCATGGAGGATAGCACGGTGCTGAATAGATCGATTTCGGACGAGGAGAAACGCTCTGTAGATCAGCTGTTGCAGATTATCAAGTATCTCCGAAAGGAGAAGGATATTGCCGTGGCCAAATTTGACATTCTTCGCTCGGAGAACGTGCGAGTACAATCCGAGCTGATGATGTTCCAGAAAAAGTTGGAAGAATCACAATCCGAGCTATCCAATGAGCGGGAAAAGGCCGAAACTGGAGTGGTGACCGCTGCCAAGCATGAAGACATTCTGAGAAAACTTGAGACATACAATGCTATCACTGATAGTAATCGGGTGCTCCGTGAAGAGCGAGATGGTCTGAACAAGCGAATCAAAGAACTCTCTGAACGCCTGCTCAAAGCCGAGGATGAACTGTTCCCGTTGCAAGAGAAGGTTCGCGAATTAAGCGTTAAGATTGAATCGGCTACCAGTGAGAATTCGACCCTGCGTCTGGAAGCGACCAGATGGAGACAGCGAGCGAATCTGCTGGTGGAACGTTCGAACAAGACGAGCCCTGAAGATTGGAAGCGTTTGCAGACCGAACGGGAAAATTTGGCCAAGATGCTAACCCAGGAAAAAGAACTGCTGAAGAAGTCCAACGAAGAACTGAATTCGATCCGAGTTGAGAAGAGCAAAATGGAGGTGGAAATTTCGAACCTCACCAAACAGATGAGCGGTTCGGCCGAGCAGAACAAAAAGTATGCCGAGGAGTTGGATGTACTGCGTCAAGCGGGAGCTAAGATGACTACAGAAATCGGTGAGGTGAAGAGTATGCTGGCGAAACGCGATGAAGAACTGAAGAAATTGACGGATGACGTTGCAACCAAGGAGGAACAACTGACCGATGCTAAGAGCAAGGAACAGCAGATCCGAAAGATTGCCAAGCGATACAAGGATTCATACATCGAGCTTAAGAAACAGGTAGACGAGAAGGAAGGAGAAGGTGCTAAGACTGCGGGAGAAAATGCTGCGGGAGAGCCAAGTGGAGAAGGCATTAGCAATGATCAACAGGAAAAAGCAACCGAGAACACCGTGGCGGAACTCAAGGGAGAGATTGGAACTCTTAAACAGGAGAACGAGCTCCTTAAGAGTAAACTGGAGAAGGCCGAACGCAATCAGGAGATTCTAAAAGACGTAAAGCATCGAATTCTAAGCCTCACCGAGACGAAGAACACCGTCACGAGAGAACTTACAAACGCTAAAGCGCAGATCCAATCGCTGGAACACGTTCGTGATGAGAACGAACTGTTGAAATCCCAATTCGAAGGACGCATTTCCAGGATTACCAAGGAGCATACAGACCAGGATAAGGAGAAAGCAGATGCTATTACTCGTTTGTCGCGTGAAAACGAACAGCTTACAATGCGACTGAATCAACTCACCCGTCAGCTGGGACTACAACAGGTATCTAAGCCATCAACCAGCGCCCCCGGATCGTCGGAAAAGGCATCAACGGAAAGTCCCCGAACTGCCAACGTAAAACCAATTCCTGGTCCCAGTGCTCAACAATCAGCTACCGTAACACCACGTCGGGGAAGCGAAACTCCTTTGGCCAGTATCCGACCCATGTCGGTGCAGGCTAGCAGCCGAACCGCAGCCGTCCTTCCTACAAGTCAAACCTCGAATAACGTTGCAATCGTGCAGGGTTCCTCATCGTCTTCGTCGTCATCCAATACCGGAAGCAGCAGCAGCAGCAGTGTTACGGCCCTTGTTCCACCTCAGCAGCAGGTCCACACTACAGGAAGCAACAACAATTCGAACGAATCCATGTCTTCATCTCCGACCAGCTCTCACACTGACTACATGCCGGCAACTAGTTCGGCAAATGTTGCCGTTGCTGCTGTTCCTCCTATGGGTACGGCATCCACTTCCTCCTCCACTGCCGAAAGCAGCTCGCAGCAGGAAAACGAAAGCATTCCAGCTCAGCAACCAAACGAGCCGGGTCCCTCGCAGGTTCATGTTTCAGGTGGTCAGCCATCATCCCAGGCGGTGGCCCTCGTTTCTCCCCACATCGAAGGTACACCACAAAATAGCAGCAGCGTTGTGGCGCAGTCGGCTCAGTCATCGCCACATGTACAACAGCCACCGCCGCAAGAGCAGCAGAACCCTGCCCCTAGTACCAGCGGTACCTCGTCCAATGTAAGCATATCTATTTTATGGTGTTTTCCACACAGATCTTGTAATTATTAACTATTCTTCAAGCAGGCCCAACAGATCGCCCTCAGCAGCCACCATCAGGCTTCTACTTCGAGCAACACCGTAACCACGTCGCAGGCTGCCGCTGGACATAAACGCCCGAGAGATGTTGAGGGTGACAGTTCGACTGACAACGTGGAACAACCTGGCGAAAAGTCCGCCCCGGTTAACAAGCGTACTCGAATGCAGGGCGGTGAGCCGTTCCAAGTAAGTCCTATCGTCGGTTTGTGTTGTCCGTTGTTTCATTCACTATTCAAAGAAATTGCAGGGTGTTACCGAGTCAGGGCTGGACGTGGAATATCAGGTTCCGACATCGTCACAGCGAGACCAAGAGGATGATATCATCGTAGTCGACTCCGAAGAAGAAGGCATGGCCGACGAGGGGACAGCAGATGAAGGTACCGCCGAAGCCGACGATGGACCTTTCGAAGGTTACGAGGCCGATGAAGCTGACGAACAGGACGAACCGGAAATGGCTGGCAATTATGACGAAGGTGAAGGTCCCGATATAGACGAAGACAATGTGCAGTCGGCTAACAATGAAGTCGACGTAGATGATGACAATGAAGTTCCTAATCAGTCGGGTACGTCTTCGTCAACTACCGGTGCGCAAGTTGCTCCGGATGCAGAAACCTCCAGTACAAGCGTTGGTCAGAGTAGCAATGCCGGACCTTCAACGTCTTCGGATGGCCAAGCTACGGAAAGTACCAGCCAGTCGAACACAAACGAAGTGCAGCAAATCCAGAGCATCAGCAGCGGCAGTGGTGAACCATCGGGTCCCTCGACTTCGTCTACTACGTCAACGGCCGGTTCTGTCGGTTCTGCTGCATCAACGTCCTCCTCGGCGACTACATCGTCATCGACTTCGTCTTCCTCGAGTGGCTCTTCGGCCACGGCAGCAGTCGCCGCTTCCAGTGTCGGATCACCATCGCAAAGCCGACGGCAGGTGAATCCATTGGCTCGGCAGCAACAGCAGCAGTTACTGCTCATGCAGCAGAACTACGAGGAAAGTGCGGATGATCGCATCGTACCGAGCACACCGACACTGTATGTGCCGCGCCGAACCGACGGGTAAGATTTTTTCCTTTTACTAAGGCTTCTTTTTACATTTGCGATACGTCTTGGCTAGTCCTGTTGTACTTTGTTGTGAATCGATGTTATCTTTGCTCCGCTCGACCCTTGAATTCTGTGTCACCAGGCACAGGACTTACTATCTGCCGTTTGATTGGTCCACCTTGACCGCATAGAAAAGCATCATGTTCATGATCATACTAGCTAGAGTGTTGAACTTTCCACGAAAATATCGAATGGAACATTAAGATTAGGGCGAAACGATATACACGGTGTTCAATAAGTTCGAATACAAGTTTTCATCATTGCGTAGGTATGCGCCATGTACATATTCTGCATTGGTATTGGTGTCAGCTTTAGCTTCATTCATACGCTACCGAATGTGCGCGGTGTTGACATTCTGTTAGTTGTTGTTCGTTTGTTACGCGCGATGAAAGAGTATCGGGACTTCGTAATTAAGCGTTTTTTGAACGGTGAGCGACCCGGCGATATATTCCGGCTGCTGAAATCGCATGGGGTCAAGCGGAACTTTGTCTACACGACCATCAGGCGATACCGGGAGACGTCCTCGACCAATGACCGTGCGAGATCCGGTCGGCCGCGTTCAGCGAGGACGCCACGGGTCATCAAGATCGTGAGGGAGCGAATTCGGCGCAAAAGAACCGCTCAATCCGGAAAACGGCTGCAGATCTCAACGTTTCCATTGGAACCGCTCACACCATACTCACCAAGGACCTTGGTTTCAGGCCTTACAAAAAACGTAAGGTCCATGGCGTTTCGGAGGCTACCAGCAAAAAGCGGTTGGATCGAGCTAAGAGGATCCTCTCTCGGCACGCTGGTCAGGAGTTTGTTTTTCGGACGAGAAACTGTTCGTGCTGCAGCAGCCGCACTGATGTGCAAAATGACCGGGTGTGGGCGCCATCGAGGGACAGCATTCCTGAATCCAATATAAACATCCCTCGGTTCCAAAGTGCCGCGTCGGTGATGGTTTGGGGGCAGTATGCAAACGTGGTAAGCTACCCTTGGTGTTTATTGAAAAAAACGTCAAAATCAACGCGGCGTACTACAAAACTGAGGTTTTGGAAAAGGTTGTTGCCCCAGTCTCCGAAGCCTCTACGGCGATGAGCACTACGTGTTCCAGCAGGACGGTGCACCAGCCCATACGGCAAATGTGGTTCAAGCCTGGTGTCGGGACAATTTAACCGACTTTCTGGACAAAACTTTGTGGCCTCCCAGCTCCCCGGACTTGAATCCTCTCGACTTTTTTGTTTGGTCCTATATGATGGCGAAGCTGAACGAATACAAGGTCAGCACTTTGGATCATTTCAAGACGGTAATTCTCAAAATCTGGGACGAAATGCCCATGCAGTCCGTGCGTGCCGCCTGCGACGCGTTCGAGAAACGTTTGAAGCTCGTTAAGGAGTACAAAGGGGGGGTCATTCCAAGAGAAATGTTGTAAACGTTCCTTGTAAACATAGCTTTCAATAACATAAATCCAAAAAATAAAAAAACATGTTTTCATTTTTTTAACAAATTTTGAAAGTGTATCCGAACTTATTGAACACCGTGTATAGAACGATGCAAGTCAAATTTAGTCATACTAATTTGATTGCTTAATGAAAGCTACTGTTAACCATCTAATAGCATTCATCAACTTAGAATTGATAAACCTATATTTGTGATGTATTTGAAACATGCTTTGACCGGTTTCATTTCATTTTAATTTTCTCGGTCGCAAATGTAGAATACCTAGTCAAAATATGCCTTCGAGAGTGTAGCCCTTCACTTCTTGCTTTTTCAACATCTCGATGGAAAGGTGAGCCCCCCTATAGTGTGCTATCTTATGAATGTATAATCTTTATATGATAACGCCTGGTTTTCAGTAAAACCAGTAATTTGATTTTGAATTCAAAAAATGCTTTAGATTGTTTGTGACGATGACGTTGCCTTAGCGGCGGCTGTTTTCCAGGTCAGAGACTGAAAGCTGTTGAACTCCATTCGCTAGGCCATTCCATCAGCACTCAGACAATCGAAAAGAACGTCCCAGTCCATTTAACGCAAAAATGAGTTCAAACGTCGTAGATAGCGCTCGTATAATATGGGTTTTCCAGCTGTCTAGGCAAAGCAATTGGTTATAAAAAGAGTTTGAAAAATTTCAAGGTACAGCCCTATTGAGTTGATCGAAATGAAGACGTAGGACTACGCAACTAAATGTTAGCCATTTGGATTGTACAATGCAATATTATTTGAATTAATTGATTCAGGCCTAAATTTGTCGTGGCGTTATTATACCACTTGGTGTATTGTGAATGAATTGGTGTTCAATTACATAGAAGCGATAGAACTGCTAGAAGATTCACTGAATGTGTTGAAATATATATCGTCACCTTCAATAGATTATCAAGCGACTGTAACGACTGTAGATCCTAACTTCTGAACTCAACGGCAGTTATGGTGACCTGGAACAACCCACGATACCTCATTATATCTGTTTACCTTCCAAAAGACTAGCCTAATTTGATAAAATACATATTGGTACTTTCTGTAGTCCAGAAAACTTATAACTGTTGGTTGAATATGTTTGAATATTTATTATAACTTTGTACTGCCTAAAAGTTACTATTACAACTATTAATCTTAAGTTCTGAACGCCAGGACAGTTTGGTGGCCTAGACCTGCTCAAGATTATCTCTTTGTGTATTTTTGTTTTCGAAAATATTCACTGGATATGCTTGAATACGTGACGTTACTCTGTTTAGCCTAAAAAGCAACTGTTACTACCGTAGATTTCAAGTCCTAAACTCCAGGACAGTTTGGACTACCTAGAAGATCATAAAGTTATAAAATAATGGTTGTTGACTTTCCAATTGATTAATTTAATATTGTTTTTATACATGTTTATACATGTCTGTTGACCTTCCACACTATTCGATGAATATTGTTAAAACATATGGTCCCTTTGCATACTCCAAAAACCTACTGTTACAACTGTATATCTTATGTAATTACCTTAAGGACAGTTTAGATAACCTAGATCATCCCAGTTTATTTCAAAATTATTGTTTTAACTTTTGAAAATATTCACTGAATATGATTGCATACGTAGCGTCACTTTGTATAGTACAAAAAGCTATAGTTACTACTGTAAATCTTAAGTTCTGAACTCAAGGACAGTTTGTATGACCTAGATCATTACAAAATTATAAAATAATGACTGTTGACCTTCCAATAGGTTCATTCAATATGTTTGAATACATATCGTAACCTTATACAACCCTAAAAGCTACTGTTACAACTGTAGATCTGATGTTCTGAACTCAATTACATTTTGGAAAACCAAAATAATAAACCAAATAGTAACCGTTTATCAACGAGAATTTATTAATACGTCTGCATTAAGACATTCATTTTTTCTTCTTGAACTTTTTCATATTCTAGAAGTTCTAGGTCGTCAATTAGGCCATAAAATCATATATTTTATATATTTTCCAGTTAGAAGAATTGATGTAGAACAAATTTGTCGAAGACAGTGTACACTTTAATTCAGTCTGTGATTTTGTATAGCTATATTCCTTTTGGGGTCATATATGACCCCTAAGGCCTGAAGGGGTTAATATGCTTTTTAAGACAAGGCTTAACATTTATGAATTATTCAATAGCATTCGGCCCGAAATCAACAATGTTCTCTATTGAAATTGATGTGTAGAAAAATTTACGATCGATTGGAGCAAAAGTTTTGAAAATCTCCTGAGATACGACTTACATAAAGCTCGAAACCTGACCACTTTTCGTGACGGTCGCAATGCGATTTTTTTAAATTATATCTTAGTATAGAAAAAAAAAGACGTAGTTCTACGTCAAAATAGCCAGGGAGTTATTATCAATATCAGTTTTATAGCCAACGATGTTTAACCTCACTTTACGTGGATTTTAACCGATGTTTAACCTCAGCTTTACGTGGATTTGTCCATGGCGGAAGAAAAATTCAAAAGAGCATCGGTCTCAATTTTGTTGTAGCCTAACGTAAGCTCAACATTCTCATGCACACCATGCAGTGGTACACCGTCATTAACTAGAGATGGTAAATAAACAACCCGCGGCGAGAGATAAAGGTCAATTGGCAAGAGTGGTGAAATATAACTCGAAATTTCAACAGCTTGATCCGTAGAACAAATGGAGAATGCGTCCCAAGTGGTTGTGAACGAGACTTCGTTGATGCATGTTGAGGAAATCCACACCATCAAACAATAATACGCTAGCTTGATAAAGGAGTTCACAGTTTGAATCTGGCCATTAGAGTAATTCCAGGTCACACGCCAGCAAATAATCGTTGTTGGAGTCTCTGTTACCAAGATCGACGCAATATGCCCATTCAATAACATGTGTAACATAAGTCCTGGGAATACTTTCAGGCGTTTATTTGACAGCATTAACAAACACACAGATGTCAACCAACGTACTTGTCACGTTCATCTGTGTTCCTACTGAACTGTCAAACTCAAATTGCGCAGTAGTTACAAGCTGGATTTACGAGCACAAGTCGCCAAGCTTTTTGGACGGCTTAGTACAAGTGAAATTTTGAGCGTGTTCAAAGACGAGCCAATATCAAAATCAACAATATACCGTGTTTTGAAAAATTGTCGTGATGGTAAAGAACCGGAAAATAAAAAGAAAAGTGGTAGCCCAACAAAATTGAGTGCCAGAACAACAAAAAAACTGCTGTCAAGCGCTGAAAACAAGAT
This sequence comes from Aedes japonicus, assembly GCA_034211315.2. Classification (NCBI taxonomy): domain Eukaryota; kingdom Metazoa; phylum Arthropoda; class Insecta; order Diptera; family Culicidae; genus Aedes; species Aedes japonicus. The sequence continues at coordinate 65,122 of JASCZW010001821.1, read as the reverse complement.
TGGCCAATCAACACGCAAATTAGCACGAAAATTTCAGGTTTCAAACATGACAGTCCATCGGATTTTGAGAAAACATAACGTAATCTATCGGAATCGTCAGCGTGCATCAAAATATACACAGCAACAACTCGAAAAAATACCAAAATGCTGCCGTGCACTTCGTCGCGAGCATTTTGCAAATGGAAAGTGCATAATTTTGGATGATGAATCTTACTTCACGTTTTCGCACCATGAATTAAGTGGCAACGGTGGTTTCTATACTGCTATCATTAAAACAACACCAGACGATGTTAAATATGCCAGCAAATTGAAATATGAGCCAAAGGTGTTAGTGTGGGCAGCCATGTCATCGAAGGGTATCTCGGCGCCTTTGATACGCCCAAACAAGGCCAAAGCTGTCAATTCTGACGTGTATATCAGCCAATGCTTGACGAAACTGAAGCAATTCATCAACAAATATCACGCTGACGACGAAATCATGTTTTGGCCGGATCTTGCAAGCTGTCATTAGGCGAAAAAAACATTATATTGGCTAACTGAGCAAAACATACCATTTGTACCGAAAAAGGACAATCCACCTAACGTGCCTCAGGCTCGTCCAATTGAAAATTTTTGGAGTGTTCTCAAACGTATGGTGTACGACAATGTCTGGGAAGCTAACAATGAGCAACAATTGGTTAATCGAATCAAGCGGAGATGAAAGAAATAGACATAGGCACCGTCCAGAACCTGATTCAACATGTTCGCCGTACACTGCGTAAAATCGAAGATAATGGTCCATTGAGCGTACTGTAAATATATTTTTCAACAATTTATTAATAGAATAAAATACCATGAAGAGCATTTTAAAATCCGATTGTTTGATTTCAAGTACCATGCTTTTGAATTTTTCCCAGGACTTATGTTACATAGGTTATGCGTAGCGATGTCTGATTTTCTGAATTAATCGATTAACGATTAATCGCGTTAGTGCTGTAGAGTTAATCGAATAGTTCGATTAATCGTCCAGAGTTAATCGATTACCTTGAGTAGTTCGATTAGTTTTCAGCATTTTCAAAATATGAAATAATTGAATAATTAACACTTTAGTAATCATTTTAACGACTGTTCGTTCATTCCTTAATATAATATAACATAATTGATCCAACAAAAATACGATTGCTATGCATTCTAGATCTTGTTTTCGCTACATGCTATCATGAATGGAATTCAAAAGGGATTTTGTCCAAGTCAGGACCAGATAAACGGATTCTCTTGGTGATTACTTGACCAGCCTTAAAAAATAATCGTTCTGAAGGTACGGAAGTCGCGGATATACAAAAGTATTTCATCGCTAGTTTAAACAGGTTTGGGTATTGATTTCGAATAGTTTTCCAAGTCAACAATGGGTCGCTAGTCCTCGATACTAACGGCGCATTTAGATATTGTCTTAGTTCCACTTCCAATTCCGGATAGTGCAGGAGGGATCCCGCACTAAACGGAATATGTGCGTGATTTACATCTGACACTAAACTCGTGAAATGACAAAAAATCGTCTGATATTTCCTGTTATGGTGCGTTATTTGTGCGAGACATCGAATCGGTTTCCATCCTATTGCACCATCCTTAGTTTGTCCACCAGAAGAGGAAAAACAGTAGAAATTAAAGGCTATAATTGAGGACTTTCGAAGTGAATTTCTTAAATCGTGGATCACGAAATGTTGCAATTCTAGAATTTTTTTCATTAGGGCGAATTTAACATTGAGAGATTCTCTGACTACTTTCTCTTTCATTCATATTCCAATCACCTGTACGTTTTTCATTCTACTATTTGTAGAGTATGCTAGCCAGCACTGTTGTGTTTAGATCTGTACTAAAGGATGCCTCGAAAGTGTTATAATGGCGCTGTAATGAATGAAAGAGAGTGAGCCCGGAGATAATCTCTCAATTTTAGATTCACCCTAATGAAAACAAATTCTAGAATTTTCAGCAACCTCACTTTTTCAATGTCCTTGAAATATTTCCAAATGAAGTGTAATATCAACAATCAATATGCAACTAGCGATTTGAAATTGGTTCACTGTTGTAGTACCCCTTGGTCCGAAGCTTGGTCCGAAGTACACCTTGAAGCTAGCACCTTGCTGTAAATATTTCTCCCTTTAGTACTCGATTATATGGGCTATTAATCGATTAATCGATTAATCGATACATAATCAGACGTCCCTAGTTATGCGAGATCCATACTTTTGGAAACATAAATGGCCTGTTCGCACTGGAACGGTCTGGCAGGTTGAATGGGATGTATTCGGCAGGATCGGGTGGAGGAAGCAAGCGACAATCTCAATCAACTCTTAGTCGAGGCGCCCACTGATGTGGCGGAGATGTGGTATCACATACCATGTCAAAATATCAAGTCAAAGTGTTGTGACGTGAGGCGAACGTCGACAAGGTGTTTTGACATGCTATCAGATGCCACACCTCCGCCACAGCAGTGGGAGCCTGGCCTTAGAGCTCTGAAACGAGCTGACTGACGATGTTCTAAGCCGTGTTCCGAAGAATGTTCCCCCAGTCTTCGTGTTTTGCGTTGAGGTCGCCAGCGATGATGCATTGCCCCGCCGCCCAGTTAGCTTGATGTCTTGTCATCGTAGGACCGTAACCGCTTGTTTGGGGCAGTAGGACGCGCTGACGACGCTCAGTCCGACGGTGGTGTCTACCTGCACACCTATGGCTTCGATAATGTTGAGCTAGAAACTCGGTAGCAGTCGGCAGTTGATGTGGTATCGAATAGCAATAGCAACCTCTTGAATTAGTCCGATCGAGTCTGATGAGCCGAACGTTAATGTCTGGCTTGAGGTGCCGTTCGGTGATAATGGCAACATCGATTTCCTTCTCGTTGAGGGAATCGGTTAGCTTGAGATTTTTGTTCCGAACGGAACAAGCATTCCAATTCAGGATCTTGATGGTGGCTTCACGGTTCATATTTTTTGATGAAATTCGTCAGCACCATGCCGGCAGCGTTGATTCGTTGAATTGGAATGCTCCAGCACATTTTCCACAACGAGGTTTCATGTGGCAGTTCCTGGTAGCGTGTCCGAAGGATAGGCAGGTTCCACACTGCGTGACGTCGTTCTTCGGCGGCCGGTAACGCTCCCATTCAACAATAATGTTGAAGAGTCCTTTGATTTTCTGGAGATCGTCCAGGCGGGTGGAGCCGTTCTCCAAATAGCCCAAGTATAACTTGTCCCGATAGTCCCTTGCGCCCGAAGGGAAACACTGTGATCGGCATCAGTTTTACCGATTTAAGCTCGCAAATAATTTCCTTCGGCTCGTAATCCGGAAGACCACGAACTACCACCTTCAACGGATTGCAGCCGGGAACACTGTGCGTAAAGAACTTCAATTTTTCCGTCACTAGGAATATTCCCACGGCTTCCTTCGTATGTTCTATCCTACGTAGGATCCCACATGCTCTTGCTTCGTAGTGCACATGATTTTATTGCCCATGCTGCACTGCTTGAAAAGCGGGTATTTGAGCCGCAGCAACGTTATTCCGAAGCACCGCGGCATCCTACGAGGTGGTAAAAAGCGATGTAATTCTCGCTTCCTTCGGTACGTGTTGTACCGATAACACGGCAAATTTCGGGGGGTGGGGTTTATTTCTTGTGGCCGACTATTCCTATCTTCTTCGACGTCTTGCAGATGTAAGGTCTTGAACTTTTTTTCTGCATCAAAAATTGACTAATGCAATCTAAGTCCTTTCTTGTTCATTATTTAAGCCGATCTCCCACTACCATTCCTACGAGCTGTTGCCAGGATACGAAAGTTGGTTGAAACTGAAACATTCTCGGTTTTAAAATGGTTCACAGTGAACTTTTTCCCGTGATTTATGATCGTTTGAACTGTACAATCCGGCATTTTGAACACAACTGAACAAGTTGGAACAAAACAAAACATTCAATTATTAATTCACATAATCTCTCTTTTCTCTGTGAACGTTTGTGGCTAGGTATGAGAGAGTTAAAATCATTCTCATTTTTTAGTTCCGTTAAATTCATGCCACTTTTCATGTACATTCTAACAAGATATCGCTTTAAGCAGGTCTGTTGTAATAAAGATAGCAAACAATTTCGTTGTTTGCACTAGCTTTGGCAACTGAACTAGGGAAAATGTTATGCGTCTGTAAACATTCATAAATGGTTTAGGAATTTCTCCAGAAATTTTGTGTCGGATTCGATATTTTATCCAGGTGTTCCTAAGGAATGTATCGAAAATAAGCTATCCACGTACATTTGCGTTGACGCGTGTATTTGTGATGGTTTTAATATGTTCATCATAGCATGCTGTGTGCGTTTGATTGTCATCTTTCGTTTGTTTACTTTCGGTTTAAATTCTTCGTTTTCAAAATGTCGTGCGTAGAAAAAGACGTAAAAATTAAGGTTTTTGACACATGGCTATGCGACAATTGGCGAAGCGCTTCAGAATTCATTACGCGAGTGTAAAATCCATCAAAACCAAGTTTGGGGAACAATTTTGAACAAAACAAAACATGTGATTGCGTTGGGGAGACAGAGAGCATTAAAACATTCTCATTTTTTAGTTATACCCCGTTAAGTTTCACAAAAACCACAGCACAACGGCTCTGTTCCATTGATTTCCAACTGGCATTCTCCGCATTGTTTTCCATTCAATGGTAGCGTCAGCTCGAATGTAGAAAAAGCGTTGAACATATAAATGAACGAATGAATTTCACTTATTTTCGATGCAGGCAAGTCCAGATGATGAGTCCACATATCGGAGATATTTTTAATGTTACTGAGGGTTACGGTTTCCTCTCCAATGTCCATATGCTCCATAAGCAATATTGGGATGGACTGATTACCCTGTCCACAAAAGCATTACAGTCACATTCGTCTCAATTGATATGCATTTTTAAGAAAAACTAGTTGTTTATTCAAGGGCAATATAAACATCCGCCAACGGTTTCCTCGCCTTCCTGTTCTAACTATACGCAAAAGGTTCTGATGAAATACAGCCAAGATATCCTACTAATCAATTTCCCATCCCAAGCCAATGCAGTTTCCTCATTCATAACCTCACAAAAGTTTATCACAATCACCGAATGACTATAACCGTTTGTTTTCTATCCACATTCAAGGACGTAAATCTCCACAAATCATCCAATGTAGCACTCACAAATCATACTCGCACCTTCAGTGCGTGTGCTTGGTGCAGCAGCCACCAGCAATCTCCGAGTCTCCCACGTCGTTCGTGTAGCACCCACATGTATGATGATACCACTTATTGCTATCCACATCTCAGCAGTGAAATATGTACCAGTAGTCTAAACTCATCTCGTGTTAGTTTCCAAAACAGCCCTCGTCTAGCGGTTATTACAGCCGGCATTTAGATAACAAAGAATGACCTTATAGCTCCATGTGAACGTTATGTCTTGCAACACCTCGAGTGACGATGATAGAACAGGCAAACAATATACATATATATGTGTTTTAAATATCTATGGTAAGCAATAGGGTACGAAGAATACGTCTGATAAGGGAAAGTCATGATCCTAGTGTCAGCTTCAGCCAGTATGGATCCTTGTCATTTTGTGAATGTCCTTTGCTCATTTATTGTATACCGTTCAGACATCATTTAGTTTTGTGTTTTGTTTCCATAAAGAGGCTGAATGCTGACCGACAAGAGTATGAGAATGTGTTTGCTTTAGTTAGATAAGAATTGAAAAATGTTATTTTTTTACTTTGATTCAATAATATGCACGACAAATGGTATCCCTGTTCATCCCTGTTGAAAGTGATGAGTCAGAAAAGAAGGAAAACGTAAGACTTACCAGATATCTCTCGAAAACAGATAATTAAAGATAACGAAAAAGGAATAATAAAGCCAGAAGCAAACTGTGTAACGGTTGATGGAAGCGCATTCTAGTAGTCAGGAACCTTGCAGAAAAAAAATATAAGATAGACAGCTAATAAATTTACTTTCAAAAAGAACCTATTCAAATAAATGATAACCATTGTCAATGCAAATTAATTATCTCGTGTTTCAGTTCCTGATTGGTATCACTCTCACTCACAGCCCACAGACAGTTACTAAATGATAAGCGAGCGTTAGTTTACATACACACATATATATGTTGTTTGCCTGTCAGGTTATCGTCGCGTGGTAAGATTTTTCAGTTCTATTGGGGGTTTTAAGGTATATCGATAATGACTTCCTGGTGATTGGTACTCATATATATGTGTGTATGTGTGTGAATATCAACGCTTTTGGTGGTATTGTAATGTTGACTATTTGAATTATTCAGTTGATTACTGAACCGTGAGAAACTGGCTCTAATTAATTAGAGTCGAGTCAATTTAACACTCAGGCCAAGGTCTGGGTTGTTTGTTTTGTACCTAAAAGTCGTCTCCAAATCACATGACTCATGGAAGGCTGGTATGTGATATGGCTGGTAATCGTGCCTACTTTGACTACGATCGACTACGATGGGCTGGGCATGTCGTAAGAATGTCGCCCTGTGAAAATTGTTCTCGAAAACGATCCGACAGGTACAAGAAGAAGAGGCGCGCAACGAGCAAGGTGGATCGATCAAGTAGAAGCCGACCTGCGGACCCTCCGCAGACAGCGAGGCTGGCGAGTGACAGCCATGGACCGAATAGAATTGAGACAACCTCTGTGTACAGCAGAGGCCACGCCGGCCTTAGTCTGATTGGTAAGGTAAGTAAGGTATGGCTGGACTTCACCAGGATCACAGTCTGAAGAAGGGTCCACAGAGGGTCCACAGATCGCCTTCCACTGGATCCATCCACCTTGATCGTTGCGTCAGTTTGTTTTAGAGCACCATTTTCACCGGGCTGCAGTTCCCAACCCGTCGTAATCGACTGATTTTTTCGGTTTTGAAGATGGGAGCTCATACAACTCGTGGTTCTGTCGCCTTATTCACGTTCCGTTTCCATCTGTAACCAGTGGTGTGTCTGTCTGTCCGAGATTCTTGAGATCTTCGCGAGTCTAGCATTCCGTAGCAAATGTGATTAAAAGGACTCAAGTTAAACCTAAATAGCGAATGTAAATACTCACCATCCACTGGTCAGAACACAGCCACCAGAGTAATTGCTCTACTCATCGCCAGATGTCACCGAAGATTGGGTGGAAAAACCATGGCGGAAGTGATGTAAAGGGGCCATGATGGGGCGAAATCGGGCTGAAGAAAACTGCTCAACGATCGGTTCAAGGAGTGACGATGTAAACCGCCATCGTTGCTAGTGAGCTGGTCAGAGTAACCTCCAATAGAAAAGGATCGAGTTGTAAAGGTCGTGCTGAAGCACATTAAATAAAAGGAAAGTGTAAGCCTCAGTGGAAGATAAGAAGAATTTGACATCTTAAAGATTACGAGAGTCTTATGGCGTGGTCGGACCGCCTACGGTACGAGCTGTTTCGATTACGGTGGGAAGTGTGTGAAAGCGTGGTGGAGAAGCAACTGGCCTCCAACAACAGCCGACCACGGAAAAGGAAGTGAGAGGTAGGAGATAGAACATAAGAAAGTGGGAAAGTGCGGCATAAGGAAAACACTTCGGCAGAAATAGTCCTGGAGGAAAGTTGCAATAGATTTGGGGGTGGTCAAATGTTGTTTAGGTGTCCCTTGAGCGCGGTTTTCAAGCGCGTACGCCGACCCTTTTTTAAAGGGTAAAGAAGGGGGTCTCATAAGTGCTGGACAGGTAGCCACTCCATTATTTACACATCTGCATTCCACCATAGACCGTTCAAATACACCAAGGACGCTTTGGCCGTCTGCGAGCATAAGCCTTGTTTCGTGGCCTACGTATGACTACCCCTCGACGCATCTGCACTCCATCGTAGATCGTATGCCGCACCCATAGTCCGTGTTCCGTGGCCGTACAGGACTATAGGTCGACTCAATGTCTTGTAGGTGGCCAACTTTATAATGCGGTGGATTTTGGCCGATCTTAGCGTCCTTTGAAGTCCGAAGTACGCACACTTTCCAGCCATAATTCCGCCTTGTATCTCTCTGCTGGTAACGTTACCGGCAATCACCAATGCTCCCAGATTCACCAATTCATCAGCCACCTGGATTTCATCGCCGTCGATCTGAACTCGAGATGGGAGGTTGACATTGTTAAACATTGTTCAATTGTTAAGCAAAAAAAAAATCTTTGTATTTAATGATAGATGGGGGCATAGAATTTGAGCATTGTAGTAACGATGCGTAGAATAATCCTCATTGCAATGCAATTTTAAGGAATATTCGATTCGAATTCCGCAATGTGACTCCCGGTTGTTCCTTACATTCGAGTGTACTCATACTTTTAATAAACGAGATATTGAAATTGTCGCATACACTTAAAGCCTGTCCACGTTAAATTTCGGACACTTTTGCACGGTCAGCACATTCCACAGAGACAGTCGTGAATCGATAATCGATGTCACGTTCTGCAGTCCTTCGCTTACGGAGGACATGAACTGGAGAGTCAGTGCGAAGTACTCTCACAGCGATCACCAAGCGATAACCTACAGCGTCAGCTGGCGAGCCTATATGGTAACGAGGCGAACGAGGACCCTCGAGCGGAAGTGGAAGATACAGGATTTCGACAAGGAGGTCTTTATCGAGGTGCTTCGAACACACAGCGTTGCAATTCTCGATGCAGAAGAGTTGACAGAATCGCTAGTAATGGCTTGTGGAGCATCAATGCCAAGGAAATTGGAGCCCAGGTGCTGACGGCACCCAGCTTACTGGTGGAACGGAACACTCAGTACCCTCCGAGCTACATGCTTTCGAGCGAGAAGAAGTGTGCAGAGAGCAAGAACTGATGCCGAGAGGGAAGAACGGAGACCCGCTTTTCGCGAAGCTCGTGCGGCTCTCAAAAGGGAGATCAGGCTGAGCAAGTCGAACTGCATCAAAGAGCTTTACCGAGAAGCTGATGCCAACCCATTGGGTAGCGCCTATCGAGTCGTGGTGGCAAAGTTGAAGGGCCCGGCGACTCCCGTTGAAATGTGTCCGGACAAGTTGAAGGCGATCGTGGAAGGTCTTTTTCCGCACCATGACTCAACGTTGTGGCCGCCTACGCCATATGAAGACGAAGAAGCTGAATCCACGGATTCAATCTCAAGGGTCTGAAGGTGAAGAAAGCCCCTGACCCGGATGGTGTCCCCAATGTAGTGCTAAAAACCGCTATACAGGCGTTCCCCGAAATGTTCATGATGGTGCTACAGATATTTTTGGGTGAAGGCTATTTCCCAGACAGATGGAAGGTCCAGAAGCTGGTTTTGCTGCCGAAACCGGGGAAGCCGCCAGGGGACCCAGAATCGTATAGACCCATATGTTTGTTGGATACCCTCGGAAAACTACTGGAAAGGATCATCCTTAACAGGGTCACACAGTGCACGGAGGGCGAGAGTGGTCTATCGAGGAGGCGATTCGGATTCCGAAAGGGAGTCTCAACGGCGGATGCAATCCGTCAGTCGTTTTAGCGCAGAGATGGCATCCACACAGAAGAGGAGAGGAAATCGATTTTGCGCCGTAGTAACAATCGACGTGAAAAACACTTTCAATAGTGCTAGCTGGGAGGCTATCGCCGTAGCACTGCACAGGATGCTGCAAACTTACTTCCAGAACAGAGTCCTGGTGTACGAAACTGAATTAGGCCAAAAAATCAATCATGATTACGGTGGGGGTGCCACAAGGTTCTATTTTAGGTCCAAATCTTTGGAACGCGATTTACGACGGAGTACTAACGCTGCGGCTGCCCAGTGGAGTAAAATCGTTGGATTCGCTGACGATGTCGCGTTAGCTATAACTGGCAAAACGTTAGAGGAGGCCGAGATGTTGACGGCGGAGGCGCTGGATACCATTGAGGCGTGGATGATAGAAGCAAAGCTGCAGTTGGCCCATCGTAAGACGGAGGTAGTGCTGGTGAGCAACCGGAAAGCCGTTCAACTAGTCAACATCATCATCGGAGAACACGAAATTACATCGAAGCGCGCGCTGAAGCACCTGGGGGTGATGATCGACAACCGTTTGAATTTCAACGCACATTTCGATTACGCCTCAAAGGGCGTCAAAGGCTGCCAATGCGATAGCAAGTATCATACCAAACGTCGGCGGGCAAAGGAGCAGCAAGAGACGGCTTTTGGCAAGCGTCGCAACCTCAACTCTGAGGTATGGTGTTCCGGCCTGGGCCGCAGCGCTCAAAACAAAGCGTAACCGGGAAAAACTGAGCAGAGTATTCAGACTCATGGCCATGCGGGTCGCAAGCGCAATCCGAACGATTTCAGAGCTATCAGTGGAGGAATAGAAGGAACGTGAGGATTATCATCAAAACGGAATGGTTGGCTAAGTGACAGCAAGAGTGGGATAAGTCGGGAAATGGAAGGTGGACACACCGGCTCATCCCGAATGTGTCTGCGTGGGTAAACAGGAAGCATGGAGAAGTGAACTTCCGGAAATATCTGCATCGGTTTGGTCACGCACCTTCGCTTCTCTGTCCGGAAACGTTGAAGAGACACCGGAGCACGTCGTCTTCGAATGTCCTAGATTCGAAGAAGCGCGCAGAGATATGTCTGTTATGACCGCCGACAATGTCGTACGCGAAATGTGTCTCGAAGAAGAGAAATGGAACGCTGTCGACCGGGTAGTAACGCGAATACTGGCCGAACTGCAGAGGAAGTGGCGTAATGATCAACGTCCCAGCGCCACTGGCTAGATCGGTTTCGGGAGAATTTCTTCGCTGGGGAACTCTCCGCTGGAGCAGGCTAGATCCACTGCCGGGGACTAGTTGAGTAGATCGCGACTGGGTCGTCGGAGCACCAGTGAAGCGGACGCCTGGCTCTACCTGCATTGCTGGATTGACTTCGGCACTCTACCGGTTGGCCCGTGAATAACAGAAGAATCGGTATCGGAAGATTGTCCACCGCAGGGGAACTCTTCGTCGGTGTAGGCTAGGTCCACCGCCGGGAACTAGTCGAGTAGAGCCCGGACAAATAATGGATTTGGATCGTCGGGGCGCCAGCGAACCGGAAGGCAGTATCCACCCGGAATCGACGGAGGACAATAATCGTTGCAACCGAGCGGGCGTGTGCAGTGGAAGGCTTGAGCGTAAAGCATGCCTTCACTGGTTAGCTCAACACGGAGTACTAACAGGAGCCGAAGCACGATTGAAGTCATAGGGCTCAGTTAAACTAAAAAAAAACAAATGGGACGAGGTGCATTTTGAAAATAACACCTCCCCTCCGAAGTAATACTGCATAGTAGTTCCGAAGGGGAAGCTCAGGTTATGGTGTACTAGGAGAGTGTTTTTAGTAGGTAGGCATACAGGTGAATCCCATACAGCTCCAAAAACGAACACTGGCATGTGCATGAACAAGTACAGGCCAGTCTTGAGAAGATTTTTTGAACTCCTAAGTATACACACACACACACACACACACACCACACACACACACACACACACACACACACACACACACACACACACACACACACACACACACACACACACACACACAACACACACACACACACAACTTCATTTGAGGGTGTATGTTTGTCCTAATCATCTTATGTTGGTACTCTGTGTAGTCACAGCTGATCTGGGACTTGCAGTGTACCAACATCGGACAGTCAATCATGCTCATGCTCAATAAAACATTCAAATGTTTTCTGCAAATCTTTCTTCAGTCTACGATACCGTTTAGAGAATCATTAAAAAAACTTCAAGACATTTTCATTCTTGAAGTCGACCATTGTTCAACATTTTTCCGACAAGACGAGGTTCACTTTACAATGCCACATAAGATGCAGAGCGCTCAAGGAATAGTATGTTACTCAATACTATGCTTCTATCCCTGGGTTTACCGAAACAACAATAGCCTAACATTCAACTTTTGAAATTAGTTTCAGCGAGGCCGTGAGCTCACCGCACCCGCATGTACCGAATGCACGGTTCACCTTCGCGGAAACCGGTCGATCCGGCACTAGTTCGGCTGCTGAAGCACACCAGCTGTTGCCGGAGGGTATCGATGATACCCGGATGGACCTTTCTCAGCTGGACGAGTCCGGTGCCGCTAGTGGCAGTGGTGCTACTGGCCGTAGCGTACCCAACACACCACAGCAGACGTCCCCGAACGAACATGAACGGGCCGTCATTCACGGGGATTCGGCTGTCCCGTCGAACAGTAGTAACGAAGCCGAACAAGCGGGAGAACAATTGGCTCCAAGTGGAAGCTCGGTTGCAACTCTGGGAGAGGTTGTAGGGCACGAGGCTGATGAATCCATTGCAGGGCCATCTGGAGTGAGCAGTGAAGGCGAAGGACAAGTCCCAGAGGTTACGGTGTCTGCCGCGGAAGGTTAGTGTGAACCCGTTTTGGCTGCTACAGATTGGAAGTAAATGTTTTGATGTTTTAGATGACGATGACGATTACGACATCACGGAATCAACCATGGTCGAGACGAGGGTAAGCGATGAACAGGCCGCAACCACTTCAGAAGCTACCGCAGCACAGTCCAAAGATCAGATGGATGATGATGATTTGGATATCGATATGGAAGAAGATCGGGACCGGAGCACAGGAACCGGTGAAGAGGATGAATCTGGCGACGGTGTTACTTCGGAAGGTGAAAAACCAGGAACATCGACTTCATCTATCGTATGTGAACTTTGAAAAGTTGAGACATCTTTCTAGTATTATTGTTTTTTTTTTGCTTCGAATTTCCAGATGGAAGAAGGCAGTGAAGCAGAAGTTCTGCCATCTCTAGCCACGCGGGCTCGTGGTCGAGGCCGTGGCCGTCGTTTTGGGCAGCGTGGCAGTATTGTTAGAGCTACTACTTGGAGTGAAGGTCGATGTAAGTATTATCGTAATACTGCACATATATTTCTATAAAATTCTGTACGCTCCTCGCAATATAGCTTTGAATCGTTCCGGACCATCAATGGCCTCCATCAATCAACAACGACAGCCGATGGGCAGTCCCAACAGAGCATTCCATCACCACCAAGGATCACCGCATCGTCAGCATCAACACTACGCGCAGCAACAGATCAGTCCGCCGATGCGTCGAAATACCCGTTCGACGCGCCCTCGTCGTTCGGCACCAAACTATCGTCCTTAAAAGACCGATGATAGCTCACGAAACGTACACGTAAGATATTTATTAGAAACGCGCTTCTCAAGCTAGATTGAGGCCAATTAAGATGCACATTTTCCGCTCAGTTTATTTTATCTTCCAATTGACATACTTTCGTTGTACAAAATTATATTTGTAGCCATTATTCCGAACTAGCGTCCGATACATTGGCGGACCATTCTTTAGGTTATCACATACTGTAGATTTAGAGAGTGTGAACTGTTGGCGTTCGCATTTTTTTTTTTTTCATTTTTGGTTCGATATTTTCACATCACCCGTTTGATGGTTTGCTAAAAGAAGAAACAACTTTCTTTTGGAGTCATTGTCAAGAAATAAAAAATTGAATTCTATTCCTGCAGTAAGTTTATTAAGATGATGACAAGCATTGACCGGACTTACGGGCGTAATGCAGTGATGAGGAAAAAGTCAACAGGCGAAGTTGGAAATATGGTTTAGTGAGTCTCGTGCGCCATGTAGGATTTAAGTTTTTGTTTTTCGTTATCTTTTAACCAAGCATGGGTTAAAGCAGTTCAATGTCAGCCA